>OW026519.1:46096596-46596596 GCA_932274085.1 Protocalliphora azurea
TGCATGTTTTGCAAGATGTAAAAGTTTTCTTTATTATATTATTTCAAGATATATTTAGTGGTAATTTTTCTATATATTTATTACATCTTCCAGAAGATTATCTGGCGGTATCTTGTTTTTTCACCTAGAAATTAAGTCCGTAGCTTAAATAGGGGCTGCAAAAATTCAAGAATGCGTTTTGGCCAATATCTTGGTTGTTAATGGACCGATTAATTAATTTCTCCAGCACAAAAATTCAAGACAAAATTTCCTAATTTTCTTTGTCAAAACGAAGTCCTTAGCTTATATAGAGGCTTCAGAAAATCAAAAACTGGTTAACAAACCGGTTTTTTAGACATATCTCCGACATTTATGAACCGATCTTGCTGAATTTCAAAATTCTCGAAAGAATTTCCGATCGTTTGATATATAAATATATATATTATATAGTATACGACAGTTATCGGTGGGTTTCATAAACGCCATTTCAACCGACAAATGAATATCGTCCTATCGACATCATTTCTTACAAGAATCGATATAATATATACTTTTTTGCTTTTCGACGAAAATTGTGGATAAGGTACAAACGGAATGACAAACTTATATATATCCGTTACACACGTGGTGAAGAGTAAAAAATGTTGAAACGCCTGATTCTTCTATTTCACATAAAAGTTTAAACAAAAATCAACAAACCCAAAAACAGTTTTTTGAGCTTAACTGAAATTTTTTATTGTGTATTTTTTAAGAAGGCCTATAACGTACGCTATGTCATTTCTTGAAGGATTTTTCATTGTAATTAAAGTAATAATGTAATAATAATAATAATATCAATATAATGAAAAAGATATATTAGTCACTAGCAGAAATATAATGCATTTTCTGGCACGGTATGAACCGTCATCTCTTTTTTACTTACAATTTTATGATCTACTTGACTTTCATGTTTTTGTGGTGCTTCAATGTGATCCCAACCCACAGCAGATTTATCTTTGCGATCTTCCTGAACACCAAATTTTCCACCAAAACCTTTGGAATAGTCTGAAAATCGAAAATATAAAAAATAAAAGGTTACCTTAAAATTTCAATAAAAACTACTCACCCTTTTGTGACTCATGTTTTTCCACTTTTTCAACGTGATCCCAACCGACAGCTGATTTGTCAACACGATCCGACTGGACACCAAATTTACCACCAAAACCGGTGGCATAATCTTTTTGTGAAGCGTGTTTCTCCACCTTTTCAATATGATCCCAACCTGCAGCAGATTTATCCACACGATCAGATTGTACACCAAATTTACCACCAAAACCGGTGGCATAATCTTTTTGTGAGGCATGTTTCTCCACCTTGCCTTGGTAGTCATGACCCACAGCCGATTTGTCCATACGATCCGTTTGTACACCAAATTTACCACCATAACCGTAGCCAGGATTGATTTCCTCCATTTGCTTGCGTTTTTTATCTTGGTCAGCTTTCTCCGTTTCGGCACGCAATTTATCCATGCTAAATATTCATTTAATATATTATTTAATTATAATAAAATTATAACTTGCCACAACTTACTCTATAGCTCCGGCTGTACGACCACTTCCCTCGATGTTTTTAGCACCCCATCTTTGTTCTTGTTCACTTACATCATTGACAAAATCAGGATCAGTTTCCCAGTCATCATCTTCAGCTTCAGCGGTATTTTGTATTTGTAAACCAGCAGTAGCTTTCCACATTTTCATCGAATTACGTTATAATTTTTTTAATGCTAAACAACAACAAATAGTATTAATAAAATTTATGTTTTAATATTGTATAAGATTACACTGCTTAGTCATATAAAATTTATAAAGAAAAAGCAAAAATATTTTTTTAGGCCAAAAAAAAGAAAGATAACAAAGACCTACTACCATACACTCACTCACCAGAAAAAAAGAAAAATGCACTTGTTTTTCTTTATATGGGGAGTGGTCAAAATAAAGTCGAAATAGTTTAATATTTTATTATAACATTTATAAAACTTACCAAAAATTTTTAGAAACAAATAATTTATAATTTAAATTTTAATAATTATAATTAATAAACAATTTATTTTAAATAAATACTAATAACTTTGTTAATTTTTAATGGAAGAAAGCGACTTTTCGCTAATTTTATTTTTCTTATCTTCTTTGAATTGTCATTTTGACATAAACAAATATTTTGACATATACAGTGTGCCTGAAAAAGTTTTTTTCGCAACATATACTCATTATTGTTTGAATTAAAAAATATTAAATTTTTTAGCTAAAACTCATGCAAAACTATATATACATTCCTCTTTTTACGTGTGAAATTTTTAATAGTTCATAAAAAATTCTCTAGACTAGCAAAATTTAAATAACATAGTGTCTATACTAGACAAAATTTTATCAAGATAAACGTCAAAAAATTATTATTTTTGGTTATTACAGCTGTCTGCATATACAAAAAATATTACTGAATTAGCCTTATTGTTGTTTTTATACAACTGTTGCCACCTTATATAAATTCGGGTTAATTTTGTAGTTGGAAATAAAATAGTTTACCCGTTATTTTGCCGACTTCTTTTCTAACGTTACCCCAGGTCTACAACTGAGATTAACGCTGATATAATATGTGAGATAACGCCGGCAGAGGAGAGTAACAATTTTGTTTATATTATGTTAAATCTTAAATAAGGGGTACACGTATTCTAATAAATCCTATAAGATATCATTATTTTCAGTCAGTCGCAGAGTAAACATGTCCTTTTTATTTAAGCAATTCGCACTTTTTTAACACAATTTTTATAAAAATGTTTTTTAACATGTAAAACAAACACAAAAATGAAACTATTTTACAAAAATTAATGTTTTTTTAGTAATTTCCAAAATACACATGCACGCACACAAACAAACTTACGTGTACGTGTATTTTTTTGACAGTTCATCTTATAAGATGGTTGTGTAGAGAAATCTCATCACAACAGTCTCATAATACATCTTATAATACTAATATTTAAATCTACACGTGAAATAATTCTCTTAGAGAGCGAATTTGACACTCTCTGACACAAAAATCTTACATATTATGTTACGTCTAGACGGGCTGTTAAGAAATAAAAATTTCTTCGAGTAAACGTAGTCAAACACTAGACGGTGCCGTTATTAATTCTGTCCTTACAAATACAACCCTGCTATTATCAATTACAACACTAAATGAATTTTGACATTTAAATGCTTGTGCAAGCATGTAAAGTGTCATAAATTCCAACATGGCGGTTTCCGCTTAAAGCAACCAATGCTCGTCCATTTCTTTCCGTGCGGTTCTTAAACATGACTGGTTTAACGAATAGGGTAAGTGGTGATATTTTTCGAAAAAATCACCAATTTATTGAGAAAAGTTATTAGAAAACTGAATAAAAATGGCCTCAATCAATAACAAAATGAATATGTGTATAAAAGTTCATAATTTTTAACCGGAAAATTTGACAAAACATGGTGCAACAACTTACACGCGCTATAAAAGTAACAAGTTTCAAGCATTTGGGAATGTGTTAATAAATACTTTTAGGCTCAAAAGAGAAATTTAAAATTTATCCCAAATTAATATGTTTTAAAAAGTTAATAGTGTTTGAAAACTTAGAAAATGCAAAAAATAAGTTTTTTTTTTGTGAGCGTGCAGTGTTCATTGTTTTGTTTTTGTTTAAGTGTGATTTTTTTTTATTGCAACACTAACCTCAATTTATTACAAACATTTTTCATGGTGTGTTAATTATAATTTGTTTTTATTTTTTTTAGGCCGTTGTTATTGATGGTCGTGGCCACTTGGTCGGCCGCTTGGCTTCTGTTGTTGCCAAATACCTGTTACAAGGTGGCAAAGTTGCTGTTGTCCGTTGCGAAGAATTGAACCTTTCTGGTCACTTCTATAGAAACAAAATCAAGTACTTGGCTTACTTGCGCAAACGTTGCAATGTCAACCCTGCCCGTGGTCCATTCCACTTCCGCGCCCCTTCCAGAATCTTCTACAAGGCTGTTAGAGGTAAGTTTAACAAATAATTTCAGCAAGTCTATCGAATTTTAAGTGTGGTTTTATGTGAGAATTGGTTTTAAAGCTTACATTTAATCCAAGGCCAGTTGTAATAAATTGTTGGAACAAATTAAGATCACCGGAACAGTTGAAATAGAAATATTTTATTTTTAACGATATTTCTGTGTAACAATCTGGATGTCGAAAAGACCCGAGAGCGATTCACCGCTCTCTATGATCTAGCAATTTAAAGGGAATGTTTTTCCTATAAACGGGAATAAAGAGACCCCCAATCCCTTCAGCAGATTTGGACTTGTCAGTATAAACCTCAACCGAACCAGCTCTTAATTCCGGTGCAGTTGAGATTGACACTAAAAAAGTCTCTGCCAAGAAAGAGTATGAGAATACAATAAACAATATTGCAAGGAATGCTATTAAGTAATCCCAGAGCGGTCGCATAGCCGAATCCACTATCATTCCATGCATCTAGTCGCCACCGGTAGCCAGTTTATATATATATATATATATATATATATATATATATATATATATATATATATATATATATATATATATATATATATATATATATATATAACATATATATATATATAATACATATATATATATATATATAATACATATATATATATATATATAATACATATATATATATATATTATATATATATACATAATACATATATATATATATATATTATATATATAATATATATATATATATATATATATATAATATATATATATATATATATATATAATATTATATTATATATATATATAGTGCGAGTATCAAAATTCAAAGGGAAATTCTTAAAAGAACAATATTAAGAGTATCCGAACCAAATGCCTTGAAGTATAACTTTTTGCGAATATCAAAATTCACAGGGAAACTTAATGCGTTGAAACTTTGAATTTAAGATTTTTTTTAAATTTGTTTATATTGTCTCGCTACTTGGCGTTGTCTTAAATTTTTTTTTTTTTAATTATATTTGTTTCTATAATTTTTACTTTTTATATTTTAAACGAAATCTTAAATGTTTTGGTAAAAAAAAAAAAAAATTTGATATTAATATGTATTTAAACGTTGATTTTTATAAATACGATTTATACAAAAGCTAAAAAGTTTTGACCGGTTGACTACCATTTTATAGTGGTTACTAAGGAAATAATTAAAAACTCTGGTACTGAGCCATAATATTTAGTATAGTTATTTTATGATTCCATTTATTGTAAACATTCAATTATTTCTCAAATGTAAAAAAAGAGAAAAAGTATAACTAGAAACTCACATAAATTCTTTAATGATGAACAATTTCTTCTTACCTACATTATTTGAAATCGAAAATATGTAACAAATCTATAACTGATTGTAAAAAATTTACTTTCATAATTCTTTCTATACAAATAAAACAAAAAATAAAAAAAATTTATTTTCTTTTTTAGGTATGTACTTTAAAAACATCGCAACAAAATATAACACTTGTTGATAACGAAATCTCTAACGTGATGAACAAATTATCTTACCTACATTATTTGATGTAAAACCGTGAAACAATCTGTAAAAACCTGAACATATTTCTCCAATTAAACAGATCTACTTGACTTCTACATATTTATTAAATAATAGATAATAACCCAATACTTTTATTACAGGCATGATCCCACACAAAACAAAGCGCGGTCAAGCCGCTTTGGCTCGTCTCCGTGTCTTCGATGGTATCCCATCGCCCTACGATAAGCGTCGTCGTGTCTGCGTACCCATCGCTATGCGCATTTTGACTTTGCGCTCTGACCGCAAATACTGTCAGTTGGGCCGTTTGTCCAACGAAGTCGGCTGGCATCACGGTGATGTTGTCAAGAGTTTGGAACGCAAACGTAAGGCTAAGTTGCAAGTCACTTTGAAACACAACAGACTCATGAAGAAGTTGACTGTTAAGGCTCGCGAAAACATTGCCAAGCAAGCCGAACCCTTCAACAAGATCATAAAGTCCTATGGTTACGAATGTTAAATTTCGTGCTATATATTACTTATTCTATATAATTTAGTTGTGTGAAAATAGTTTTTTTTTTTTAATGAAAAAAAGTGGGACGGTTAAAAACAAAAAGCCTATATGTTTTTAATAAAAAATAATATACTTAATCCTTTGTGTATTTATTTAAATAGTCTAATAGTTAATTAATTAAAAAAAATAATGTTTTTGGAAATATGGTTTTTTAATTGGTACCTTTTTGAGAATTCATACTTATTATGTCAAATTTGAATTAAGTGCATATATTTCGATTAAAACTTTTTGTTTTTTTTTTTTTTTTTTTATTTGTTTGCAGTGCTTATTTTGTTGCATTCTACAAATTTCCCGTTTTGTTTTTAGACTAAAATTTTTAATTTTACTCAGTTTACTGGGAATATTTTATATTGAAGACAAATCTAACAATTATATTCACAATTCGCCTCAATTTAGTAAGAATATCCCGATATTACCTCAAGGCAATAAATAACTTGGGGCATAAGTAGACCATGGGCTAAATTAGCTTTAACGCGAGAAGGTATTTAGATGTCTGTAGAGTATATTTTTCTAAGAGTACTTCACATACACCAGAACTAAATCTGCATGACGAGAAAACGAAAGAACACACTCAAGGACAATTCCAAAACATATATGTCAACAATTTCAATTTGAGCATCAAGGTAGAAGTTAATATTAGGGAAAGAGAGAGGAGGCTTTGTTTTTGAAGAATTAATACAGAGTGAGTTGTGCAAAGTCCACTGTAAAACGCAATTGAGATAATCATTAATTTCATTCGTAAAAGCATCATGATTAGTCTTGAATAACAAAAAAAAATATCTGCAAACAGAAATGTTTCACGGGTCCTTATATTGTCATGTAAATAAATATCATTCATATAGACTATATTATAGTGTATAAATAATAAGGGTCATAAAATTAAACCTTGAGGGACATCTGAGTGAAGAACTTGCATTCCCGATTTAACTTCCTTAAATTCAACAAACTATGATCTACCATCCAAATAGGAAATAATAAGTTTGCTTGCAGAAACAGAAAATCTAAATTTGTCCTTAAGTTTTCTTATCAAATTCGCATGACATACAGAATTAAATGCTTTAGATAGGTCAAGTGAAACGAAATTACTCGAATCATTTACAGCTTCTATAATAGAACAGTAAGTAGTAATAAAGTTGCGAAAAGCATATTGAGAACCAATAATATTCATCATAACCAGTGAAGTATCTGATTATCTTTAGATAGAGCAGGTAAGATTAAAATCGGTCGGAAATCATCAGGATGATTTACAATTTTTAATTTATTAATAGGTATCATACATGCAGTCTTCCAAGAAATCGGAAACTTAGACGTTCTTCAAAAAATTTCACATCTCTTTTTATATGTAAACAACTCCAAATAAAACACATCATTAGGGACAAAAATTCTTAAACCTTGTAGGACGATCATTCCTACAGAAAATGTTCGCCGGAATGTGCGAAGTTCGATTTAAGATTGTCCCATCAAGCCAAGTTTCACATACCGCAAAATTAAACGTGTTGTCATTTTACAAGCTTAGGTGAATATAAATAAAAATACTTGTGCAAATACATGATATGTATCTGAAACTCACTTTGCATCAATTAGGTCATATGTGGCATTTTATGTTATTGGAAATTAATACAATTTTTACAAAACAAGAAAATTTGTGTAAATCTGAGTCCACATACAGAATTTTACTTCAGCAATTCTTTAATTGCCTTGATTTGTTTTTGAAGTACGAAAATGAAAAACAAAACGAATTTCGAAGTACAGGCAAGTTTGTTCCCTTTCATATTTCCTCTCGATGTTTCTCACATGAAATTAGAATTTCAGCAAGAAAAATTAATTTGTGTGAACTCAGACTAACACCTAATACCAATACATATTATCTCACAGTAGAAAGTAAAAGTGCTAAAAATAATTAAATTCTTTTAAGTACTACTGTGAAAAACCTCTAATGCAAGTCACCAATTTGTAAGCCCATATTTTAAAATTGAGAAGTCACCCAAACATCACTCTCCAAAATTTTAGATAATGGAAACTCATAGTTTTTTTGCATGACAAAAATTTATAACACAAATTTATTTAAACCAAAATGTTTAATAACAAAAACAAAAAAAAAAGTTTTTGGAAAAGTTTACCAAAACTTTACCCCAATTTATCTAGGGCACATAGCATGGCGACCCCCATCGACTGGTAGACTAGCGCCAGTAATAAAGCTAGCCTTATCGCTAGCCAAAAATGCAATAACACCCGACACTTCATCTACCTGGCCAGGACGTCCCAAGGCATGAGTAGTTCTAGAGTGTTCCAAAAATTTAGCATAGGTCTCTTCAGTCATACCGCCTCTCTTATGGATTTCGGTGATTATAACACCTGGATTGACGGAATTGCAACGTATACCTTTAGGTGCCAATTCAAGAGCCACACAACGAGTAAATTGATCAACTGCAGCCTTAGAGACATTATAAGCCAAAACACCAGGGAATGAACGTATGCCATTAACACTAGACACATTAACAATAGCACCTTTAGTTTTTATCAATTCTGGCACTACCAACATAGTTAGTTGATAGACGGCTCTTATATTTGTATTCATAACACGATCGTATTGTTCCAGACTAGTGTTTTCAATTGTACCAGTTTCCAAGATACCAGCATTGTTAACTAAAACATCGATTTTACCATATTTCACTAAAGTTTCGCTAACAATACGTTTGACATCTTCTTCATTGTCCATATTGGCCTTAACACTAAGAGGAGCTTGCCCTTTAATGGCTTGAATCTTATTGGCTACTTCTTGTAGTTTTTCAACATTACGACCCACTAAGGTCAATAATCCGCCAAGTTCAGCAAAATGGACGGCAGCTGCAGCACCAATTCCTGAACTTGATCCCGTGACAATAATAACTTTGTCGGTAAAATCCATATTTTCTGTAAACCGTATTTTTTTCTAATTATGAACGAATTTTCAAGTTTCCATCACATCCAGTTATTGAAATATTAAGTAATCGGTTTTTTATACAAGGTACTTTCAAGGGCAAAATGATCATTAAAGTTCCAGTGATGGGATTTGAAAATTTTCGTTTAGTGTCAAATTGTAAACGTGCTAAGTATAGTTTTTAGGAAATTAAACCAAATTAGGAGCAAAGGAATGTAGAAAATTTCTTAATAATCGGTCAAAAAGAAAAGGTATTTTATGCCATCAAAAACATTCCTCGAAATGAAAGATAGTAAAATGACATTTGCATATACAAAGTATAATTTTCCCTTATATTATGTTCCCACTGAGTTGAAAACAAGATGTTTTGAATAAAACACTTGAAAGTGTTTCCTCCAGTGGTCTGACTCGTTTTCATATAGTCAAATTTTCGAACATTTTCTGACAATTTCACAAATAAATTCTTATCAATCATTATTTGACCAATTATTAAAACATTTTTCTTTACACTTAATGCAATTCATATTTTTATTTATTTTTCACATAAAAGATATTAAAATTTAATGTCATTTTTCGATAAAAAAAAAAATCATTCAGTTTCGGAGGTTTTTTATCCTGGACTAAGATTAACGCTTATATAATATGTGAGAAAACGCCGGCAGAAGAGAGTAACTATTGCCAAAATTGGCACAATTTTAGTTTTTTTGGTATAATTCGAGACTGAAAAGTACAATGATACGTACGTATCCATTTTTATCCATTTTTTATAAAGTTGATATAGAAAATCATCTTATTTAAAAACCAAATTTCAACTTTAATTGCAAAAATGTTCTAAAAATCTCAAATTAGTTAAGACAAAGCACTATGATTATACTTGATATCCAGTCTCAGCTCTTTATTTTAAAATAAAATTCTCGTGTCAGGGTCTCGTAGACTCTTTAATATTCGCAGACATATTGTCATCAATAATTTGTATTATTAATATTAATTGTTTAATAAAAACTATGAAGAGATTAATAAGGATATTTGTGATAGGATTAGAGAAGAAATAAAAAGCATTTATTGGAAGGAATTATATATTATTATCAAAATTTATTTAAATGCTGTCCAATTTGGAAACTTTTTGATTTTTAATTATTATATTATTATAATTATTATGTTAATAACATTAAGTTTAGTGTCGGGTTTCCCCCAAAACCGAAAATTCCAATGAATGTTGCGTTCACACGTTGATTTTTAAAACGCCTCTTTGAAGTTGCTATCAAAAATTATATGTGTTCACATGATGATTTTTTAGTTTCATGATTTTTTTATATATTTTCTTTTTTCTACCAATACTACCCGTTCAAAAGAAAAAAAAATAAATAAAATGTAATAAGAAAAATACAAATGAGTGTGAAGAGAAATAACAAAAAAAAAAAAAAAAAAAAATCATGAAAACAGAAAACGTGATTTTTTCTCAATCCCTCTTTCAACCCTACCGACCTTGTTTCCATAAAAAAACACGATTTAAAATTATTATTTTAATTCATAGTGTGAACGTAGATATAGTCGGTCAAGACTGACTATATTATATGATACCCTCCACCATTGTGTACGATCATAAATTTTACTAAATGCAGAATAAAATATACAAATACAGAATAATGCATTATACTAACATATAGATGATTTTAAGCACTTTAAGGCAATTCCTGGAAGTGGGTTTATATGGGATTTATGGTAAATTATGGACCGATTACATAAACTTATTTGTGTCGAATATTAATTTGATACTAACATTCGTATTGGATTTATGCACGCTAAAGTGATTTTCGGAAGAGGGGTTTATATGAGAGCTATGGTCAATTGTGGACCTATCTTCATAAATTTTTTTTTACAATAATAGACACTTATACAGAAAAATCGTGATTTTAAATCAACGTGTGAACATAGCATAACACTTACTTGCCTTTTAACTATCGTGAAGTGAACTACTACCTCTGTTACATACTTGCCCCTGAATTGTAACTCAAACTAAAATAAATTATATTGAAAAAAAATTACAAAAGAGCCCAAGAAGGTTGTACATCTAGAACGACTAGCCTATGGGAGAAGTGGATCTGTGGCTATTCGGGACGAACAGGTTTAAGCGGGGCGCAGTGTTATGAAATTATATTTGAATTGAAATATAATGATTTTAACGGCTGGTTTAAAGTTAAATAACCTTTTTACTTATGTTAACAGTATTTAATATATCTTTAGAAATTACTAACATAGTAACATACAACATTGAATGAAAAGCTTTCACCATTGTTTGTAAGTATGGCAACACTAAATGTTTAAGCTGCTAACATTAACATCGAAAGCTCTAGAATTCGAATATACTAGTTTATCCGTTAAGAACATTGTAGAATATAGTTTTCGAGAAACATGTAGAAGGTAATGCAGTGTATATAAAGTGGCCGTGAGAACACCATTGAGTCAGTCTGATTGGAAGCATCGTTAAGTAAAGACAAATTAACTGCCTTGGCTGTATATTCTTGTACATTATTAAAGTGTGCTGTATAAAGTATGTATTGTGTGTGTATTTGAATACTTTTAAACCACTAAAATGCTTTTATTTGCAATCAAAGTACCGAAATATTTAAAAGAAATAAAGCACAGTTTTTAAAAGGTAAAAACGTAACAATATACTTTTTAATTTTTGGATATTAACCTTCCACCAGGGAAATTCTCACGAAACTTCAATCCGATAGATTTCTTTTTATTTTCATATCTAATAGAATGTTTTCTTTTGAAAAAAATTGCCAAAATTCCTCGAAATGATAAATTAAAAGTCGCAGCTCTTTATAATAGTGTTCCTAGGCGAAGGAATCAGTGTTGCAGAACTTTATTCAAGCTGATCCGGATGGGAGAATCAGCGTTAAGTAATGGCGATAGATTCAACACAAGCTCATTGAGAAGACCGCCCTTGTAAGAGCAATGCCGGACAATGTATGCTTCAAAGGCGCGGATTGGATGAAGGGGGTTAAAACTATCAACTGGGAATGAGAAATCTTTTGAATTTCTCAAGAACGTAGTTGCACTCTTATCGAGAGAAGTCTCTGAAAAAAGTTGGTGTTAATGGGGGGAGGAGGGTTTGTCAATTTTGGATTTGAGGTATACTACATCTGATAAACCCAAGGAGGCTATCAGTGGAGCAAATTAATTTTCATATCTGTGAAGCAGCCTCAACCGAATTGACAAAGCTCCTTATTGACTCCAACGTGACTCTTATCAAAGAACCTTGGATTTTTTTATTTATTATTATTATTGACTTTATTGAAACCTTTATAAAGTAATTACATTGTTATGAGAATTTACTTAAAAGTATTACAACAATTAAAATCTAAATAATTAAGTAAGGAAACTACTAATATCACAGTGTTAAGTTATCAAAAAAAAAATCTTGTACATACTTAAACGTTATAAGAAATTTTAAAAACAACCATCAATAATAACTCTTTAAGTAAAAAAGAGTCTTAGTGATTGTTTAGCAAATTTCTTATTATTTCATATGTAGACGTTCTGCATTTTTCAATAAATGACAGAGTCAGTTCCCTTGCAAATGAATTAAACATTTTATGCTTAAAGTTTCTATGCAGTAGATCAGTAGAATATCTGGGGTATAGGTTATGAATTATCTTCAGATTTTTATTTTGTATTATCTGTAATATTCTTGTGTAAGTTTTAGCAGCTTTATTAAACCAGACTTGGCATCCGTAGGTCATAATTGGTCGAATACACATTTTGTAAATAAGGATCTTGTTTTTTAAATTAAGTTTAGATCTTCTGTTAAGTAAGGGGTACACATTTAATTGCTTTATCACAAATATACTGTATGTGTTGTTTAAATGATAGTTTTTTATCTAAGATAGTACCTAGATATTTGATACTATCCTGCAGAGGAATAAAAACTCCCCTAGAATATAAATGTTTTGTAGGAATACGTTTCTGTGATCTATTATATGGAAATATAATAGCTTGTGTGTTACTAACATTAACTTTTATCTTCCATTTATCAAAGTATTTATTGGTAGATTTTAAACTATCTTCCGTTTTTTTTTATTATTGCGTTTGACACCTTACCGCAGCAAATAAAAGCACTGTCGTCAGCGTAAAAAGCTACTTCTTGATTCTTGCGAATAGTAAAATCGTAAATATATATTGAATAAAGAGTAGGTGATAATACCGATCCTTGCGGTAGACCCGCAGGGATTTGTCTATCACTAGATAGCGTGTTATCTATAGATACAGCAAATGACCGCTGATCTAAAAAACTCTCTATTATCTTTTGCAAATACGTTGGATAATTGAAGGAATTTATTTTAAAAACCAGGCCTTCATGCCATATTGAATCGAAGGCTTTTTCAATGTCAAGAAAAATAACTCCAGTGCTTTTACGATTTCTTTTGTTTGGTTCGATAAAATTAAGGACTCTTTTTAGTTGATGTGCTGTGGAGTGTTCCTTGCGGAATCCAAACTGTTGAGGGTTAATAATATTATTTTGGTTGGAAAAATCTAAAATTCTCTTATTAATTATTTTTTCAAATACCTTATCCAATAGGCTTAGGATGCTGATTGGTCTATAGCTAGTCGGTAATTTAGGATCCTTTCCTGGCTTAGGAATTGGGATAACTTTTGCCTTCTTAAAAATAGTTGGAAAATAGCCTTCTATTAAACAAGAGTTGAAAAGTTTACATAGAGTTTCAAAAAAGTAATCGGGCATCTTTTTAAGGATAATGCTATTAATGCCATCTAAACCAGGGGCTTTATTATTTTTCATTAAAAGTACAAACGATTTAACTTCATCTAAATTGGTAATCTCTACGTTAGATCTGTCAAGAAGTGTATCGTCAAGATCATGAATGAATCTTGAGACGGCCGAGTCCACAGGTGAATAATTATTTAAAGTAATGATGTGTGAATCACCAAATAGGTCTGCTATTGAATTAGCTTTTTCATTGCCAGTTTTTAAAACGTCACCGTTTACATGAAGATCAGTAAAAGACATTTTGTTTCCTTTCAGTGCTTTTTTTACTTTCCAAAACTTTTTAGAGCCCGAGGGTAAATTCGAAATAAATTTTTACCAGGATTCATTGCGGTCTTTATTAAGATGAAAATCAATAAGTTTATTTAATAGCTTCAAAATGCTTTTCAATTGATTTTTATAATTAAAATCGCTACATCTTTGAAATTTACGTTTGTATTTATTTCTCTGACTAATTAACATTTTACTAATTTCAGAGATTTCTCGTTGCCAAGGAATTTTATAACCGACAGGTATTTTATTAAACGCTTCTTCAGATATTAATTTGTTAAAATAAAAATCTAGATTACCTGAATTAGTAACGGGATGGTCAATGTTCTGACACCTAATTTCATTTTCCACCCAGTTTCTGATTGCTGACCAGTCTGCTCGATAATACAAGGGAACTGAATATGTCATGTTTTGAACTTGTCCAGAAATAACACAAGATATAGGTACATGGTCCGACTTTAAAACATTTGGATGTGTCTCAAGGTTTGAAAAATGGAGGGACGAGTTAGATAAAAGAATGTCTACTGTAGACGGTTGAATGGGGTTGATATTTTGTCCAAAGCGAGTGTGTCCATTTGGGTAATAAATGTAGTAGCTGGATTGAAGACAGTGGCTGTAGAGATCATTACCAGCCGAATTATTTGACTTACAATTCCAATGCGTATGTTGGGCATTCAGATCACCGAAAATAAAATATTTGAAAATGAAGTTAATTTATCCAAATCAGCTTTAAAATTGGTAGTATGAACTGGATTATACGCTGAAGTGAATATAACTGACCTTCTATTAATCGTAACTTGTATTGAAACACTTTCAGCAGTACTTGTTTTTATTTTTGGTAACAACGTATGCTTAATGTTACCTTTAATTGCAATTAGAACTCCTCCGCCATGAGTAGATCGATCCTCTCTATAAATTTTATAACCACCAAGTTGAAATTTGTGGTACGGTTTCAAAAAAGTCTCATTTAAAAGGAGAATATCGATTTTCCTTTTGTGTAAAAAGTATTCCAGCTGGGCAGCTGCTGACTCAGTTGTTATGCCTTGGGCATTCCAATGCATAACATGAACATTGTGTCTACCGGTTGAATTATATGGCATGTTTAAGCATCATACCCAAAACCCGTAGCTTGTCGTACTTATTTTGACATCTTTGCAAAGCATCGACAGCATCAAAAAATATTTCCAGAAGTCTCTCGTTGGAAATATCATCATTATTATTATTGTCGTAGCTCTTGCCTTTAGCTACCTCAGAATACAAATTACCAAAATCGCGGAAATTACGAGTATTATTATGGGGTTCTTGCCTTGCCAATTGAGGAAAATCATGATCGTCTTCTTTAAGATATGATATCTTTCCCAGTAGCAAATCAGTGAGAAAAGCGAAAAGTAATATTTTACAGCCTATGGAATATCACCACTCCACGCAAGGATAAGATTTTTGGAGTTCTGCTTACATCTTGCATATGATATGAAGTACAGAAATATTCCCGGGCAGGAAAATGCTACAGTTAAAAAACAATTTGGAACTTCACGAATTACGAAAAGAGGAGAAGAAAAGAATTCAATTAGAATTCAAAAAACAACTCGGATTAATAATTGATAAACCTCTACATGGCTATGGAAGCTCAAATGATGGAAATACAGCAAGACGTTTCTTTGAAAATCCGGAACTCAAATCTTCAATCACAGGCATTGACTTAAATATTTTGAAGCGTTTTAAGATTATATTGGCAGCCATTAATAGCAAAAAACAAATTAATGCGGACAAATTTAAAATTATTGCTTACGAAACTAAAGAACTACTTAACATTACATACCCCTGGAAATCAATGACTCCAACAATTCACAAAGTATTGGCTCATGGTAAAGAAATAATAGAAAATAGTATTTTGCCATTGGGAGAGCTAACAGAGGAAGCATAGGAAGACCGAAATAAAGATGTTAAACATTTCCGACTCTTCAATACCCGAAAATTTTCGAAAATAGTGCAAAATATGGACTTAATGGAATATTTATTAATATCATCAGATCCAGTTATATATTCTATAAGAACACGATGGCTACCAAAAATCACTCTTGAAATAGAAAAAGAGGATTCCGAAGCTAAGGAAGTTAAAAATTTGCTAACGTTTGATGTTTCTGATTATTTTCAAGAAAATCTCTAATAATATCTTCGATAATATATTCTTAATAAAATAAATATACGGGATATATGTATAATAAGTATGTAAATATGTAGAACAAATTAAATAAACATTACTCAAATAAAGAATTTACTACTTTATAATAACAAATATATACCTACATCATACATTAGAAAACTAAAATGTTACGTATACACACATATGGAAATACGGAACAAAATAGTGAATTTTGCAACTTTTGACGTGACTTGGTAGTTTTGAGGCTATTATATTACTATTATTAAATGACCCATATCAACATTTTATATATCGTTGAATTCGTAAATAAGTCTATATTTATATTCTTTTAACATTTTTAAAGTATTTGCAAAATTAGTGAAGTTGTATTAAAAAAATTAAATTTTTTTTGGATTTTCAGCTATTTTTTAAAAAAAAAATGTATTTTTGAAAAATTACCAAAAATAGGTTATTGGAGCTATTTTATTGATTTTTTTAGGAATGAAAGCTTGATTTGTGTTTTATACATTACATAAGAAATAATATTGAAAATATTATGCTAATATGCTTTTAATATGCTTTTAAAAATAGTCGTTAAAAAAACTGACTTTTAACATAAAATCTCCACTCCTGCATTCGGTTTTGGCCGGGCGGGAAGCAGTTTAGTGTTAAATCATTCTAAATCTATTTCTATAAAAAATATGGGTACCAAATTTAAAAAAGCTCGCGTGACATTTTTTTTATTAATCGATAAAAATGAAACTATTTCTTAAAATTGACAATTTTCGGCCAATGCTGGATGTAGGGTGCAAACTTAAATCAATTCAAAATTTCATTATTAACCATTTATGAAGCCTTATCTTTTGAAATTAATATGGAAAAAATTTTTTTATTAACGGAACTTTGAGAAAAAAGTGAATGAATTGTACTACATTTTTATAAAAAAAATAGCCATTTTTCATGCCAATTTCAGAGTGCTGACTTTGAATATTTTTCACGTCTAGACGAATTGAGATAATCCAAAAATTCTTTCAGCATATTATTTTGAAATATGTAGCAAATTACAGGATATTTTTAAAAAATTTTTACCTCATATATCTCCGGACTTATTCCCGAAAAACGAAAGAAAGTCGAGCCAAAAAATCAAAAATTCAAAATTCAAGTGTAAATATCTTTTTAACTGTAAGAGATAACCGAGATGAGTAAGCTTATTTTTTCTTTATCTTGCCAAGCACTTCCCAGTAATATAAAAATCTTTAAAATCGGACTTCATTTGTACAAGTTAAGATTTTTTTAACTTTTACATACTCGAGGTAGTCAACTTTGACACCCTGTAGCTTATCTCGTGTTATCACAGGGTGACTACAAGATGATTTTTATGAAAGCTTAGGTCCTCCTCTACAACTCTTCCATACATTTCAATTTAATCCGACCAGTAGTTTAGGAGATTCAGATTTATTACCAAAAAATTTGCGTTTGGCCCCACTGTGCGGGGTACAACTTGTTCATACCACACACAATGTAGAAGGTACGAACATGTATAATGGATAAGAATGATCTAAATAATAATCTTTTTTATTTCTTTAGCAATGAAGACCTTACGGTTGTCCAAAGGGAAGCCATTAGAGGCAGTAAGATTTTACTGGCATCAGCGTACATGCCATAGTAGACGGCCGATCTATCGGGCATCGCTCTGAAGCAATTGGCGAAACACACTTAGTCGATGCGGGGGTTAGACGCAAAATTCACGAAGGCCAAACAACAAAAACCCGCCTGACTGTACTTAAGAAATAATTACGGTGACGTGAGAGTTATTCCCCAACCCAGAGCTACTTTGCGAATAAGTATTTTTTACAGTTCATCTTATAACATAGTTGTGTAGCGAAATCTCATCACAACAATCGTGTAATAATTCTTATAATATTAATATTTGAAACTACACGTAAAATAATTTTCTCATAGAGCGAATTTGACTCTCTCTAACAGAAAAATCATACATATTATGTTACGTGTATATGGGCTGATAGTGTTGCTAAGGCAAAACCAGTTTGAAAAATAATATTTTCAACATGCTTTGAAACAAAACCAGTAGAACAAGGTGATTTGGTTTATAAAAAGTTTATGGGGAAACAAATCCAAATAACTCGTTTTGCTGAAAACAACATGCTTTCCCCAAAACTTGCCAGTTAAAACTTTTTTTTATTACTTTATTTTTATATTTCCAATTTGTACATGAAATTAAACTTATATTATGTTCAGATATGTTAGTTTTTGATTTGTTTTTTGAAAATCACAATAAGATTAAGATAAGATTGTGTTTTTCCTTTTGGCCTGTTTTTCGTTTGCCAAAATATTTTCAAAAATTTTTTATTTAAATAAAAATTCACATACAAACACTTTCTAATTCAAAAAATAAAATTTTCAAACAAATAAAATTTATGAGCAAATATAAATTTCATTCATAATTTTTAATTTTTTGTTTCTAAATTGTTTGACAATTTCAAAAAAGAATTTGTAATTTTTTTCAACAAATTTCTATGTACTAAAAATTTCTTCCCTGTATGGAATTTTAGTATATTTTTTGTGTGTTAAATAATTAAAAAATTCGAATCGAGATGTTTTTTGGCTTTGGAATATATGAAAAAACAAATCAATTTGTTTGTGTTTTTTGAGAAAACGATTCGTTTTTCAAAAAAACTATGTGTGAGCATAGCATTATATAATATTGTCATTTATATTGCGAAGATCTCGTCATATGAATTACAATGTTAATTAATTTAATTTATTGCTGTTAATTTATTTTATTTTTATTTTATTTATTTATTTTTTTGTAAACTCCCTTAAACAATTTATATAAATTAACTTATATTTTTATTATATTGTTTTAGATGTCTTCTTTAATATTATTAATTTTTTTGTACACTTATTTTTGGTTATGGCAGTAAATTTTAATATCCAATTATGACGTCCCATAATGGAAATTTAGGCCCACTCATCAGTGATTGTAACTTTTTTCATCAGGTTATAACGTGGTTTTGTCGTCGGCTGAGGTAACTTAGTGGCCTCCAGGATCTACTTACGGATCCACAAACCTTAAGTAATAAGACGTTTGTTTTACCCTTTCTGGGGTGTTAAAATAATAATAGTTTCTTTATTGAATACGTCAAGAATATTTCAAGTACAAAATATAAAGATATTACGAGAGAATAATTTCTATAACTCCAATTCGGCTTAATAAATGTTTCTGCATTTCCTTCTTCAACAAGGCTTATTTCGGCTCTTCGGCGTATGTTGATATCGGTACGGTTGATCGGCTTAGATTATGTTTGTTTCGGTCATTCAGCTTATAGAAGCTCGGCTCGGTTAATTGGCTTGTAATAGGCTCGGCTCAGGTAATCGACTTTGAACTTTCGGCTTCGACACTCTTAACTTCGACTTTGAACTCTCGGCTTCGACTGTCAAACTGGTTCGGGTTAACGGCGGGATCGGTTTTTTGTACAGGTGGCAGCTTCGGGGATCGAAGATTCTGGGTTCAGCAGTAGAATTAAGATCGGCGTCGTATGTTTGGCTTCGACACTTCGGCTTATTTTAGGATCGGTTCGGTTATTCGGCTTATATTAGGATCGATTCGGTTCTTCGACTTATATTAGGATCGGTTCGGTAGTAGAATTGGCTTTGAGCTTTCGGCTTCGACACTCTCGGCTGTCAAACTAATTCAGGTGGCAGCGTCGGGTCAGAAGATTCTTGGCTCGGTAGTAGAATTAAGATCAACATCGTATGTTCGGCTTCGACACTCTTAGCTTTGACTTTGAACTTTCGGCTTCGACACACTCAGCTGTCAAACTGGTTCGGTTTTACGGCGGGATCAGTTTCTGGTACAGGTGGCAGCTTCGGGGATCGAAGATTCTAGGTTCAGTAGTAGAATTAAGGTCGGCGTCGTACGTTCGGCTTCGACACTCTCAGCTATCAATCGGGTTCGGGTATTCGGCTGGATCGGTTTCTGGTACAGGTGGCAGCTTCGGGAATCAAAGATCGTATCTTTTTCTACAATACGTACAATGGTTTCTCAAAGCTAATATCTAGCTACTTCTCAACTACTATTACCATGCAATATTCTACTAAGAGAACGAACAACCGAAGTTACTCGTGAGAACGAAGCGACCGAAGTCACTCGTGTAAAATTTATTTAAGGGACCCAACCGAAGTTGAGCGTGCAAAATACGACTAAATTTTACTTTCGCAAAATTTAGTCGGCTCTCCGATTATATAAAATAATCTTTGAGACTTATATGGCGGATTCTTGTCTTGTTTGAATCGCCCCGACTGTAATCAAACTTTGTTTACTTATACCTAGTCATGTGAGTTATATTGCTTGTTGACCATTAAGCAATATCAACTGCACAACTAAAGCAGTTGATACACATTTGTGTGGGTGTGTATGTGTGTATTTACAGTAGGGGCGCTCTATGTAATTACCTATTACTAATAATTAGTAATTACCTATTACTAATAATTAGTAATTACCTATTACTAATAAAATATTCAATAATTAGTATTAAAAATAAAATAGTAAAGAAAAGGAAGAAATGGTAGTAATTTCATAAATTAATATATTAAGAAACATGTACGTGAAAATAGTAGTATTGAGTGTCCTATTTCCACGTTACAAGGTTCTTCCTGATTCAAATAGCTGTATTGATTTTGTGAACACAACTTGCCAAAGCATAAACCCGCAGTCACAATTTTCAAAATTGGATAAGCATAGAAATATGGTGGTTGAATCTAATATGCACATAATAGATCTTTCAGAAACCTGGTTTAAGCCAGATATACCTAGTGAAATTATTCGGTTTCCTGGCTAATCATTTTCCAACACTTCTAGCCCCTACTAGAAAAATACCGTAAAGTAATCTTTTCACAGGCTTTTAATGTTTGTGAATCAATTTTTATTGAAATAATGTGTAATAGTTCTACCATTCTAGTTTATCTTCCTTGCGGAAACATGGGTGATGTTGAGAACTTACTATTCAAACTGTTTGCATAATATGACAACATATTGGTTATGGAAGACTTTAATTGTTACATATTTGAAACCTCTAAAGCCTCTAGTTCTAGATCATTATGTAATAGACTTGGACTTTCTTATCTACATAATTCATTGCCTACACATTGGGATGTTAGAAATAACACTACATTGTTAATAGACTTCTTTCTCTTAAGCGATTTATCTGAAGGTTTTGTATCTTGCCAAGGACAAGTTCCTTTTCTCTAATCACATTATGCACTAATTTATACCTCATTGTCTTATAATGTTGTCAATACAGTTGAATATATAGAGTACAGGGACTTTTGATTATGGTCAAACATAATATTTTTGAATCTTATGTAATGAACTTGAATTTATCCTCCTTTTATAACAACAATGATGTTAATTTTAAATTATCCATTCTAAATTCTGTATTATCACAACCTTTAATTCCATTCAAACCTAAAAATACAAAGGACCCTTGGATGCAAGAAAAAGAAATAATTAATGGCAAGATTTTAGGAATAATGCATATCGAACTTTGGTTTTAAAAATTTTTATATCCAAACTTCCTAACGAACCAAAATTAGTACTAAATTCAAGAAATCCTCACTCGCTGTTAAAAGCCAAAGAAATATTGATGGAGACTGAATACTTTTATTCAAAAATATTTCAAATTTCAAAATTTTTCATTTAATTCAAATAATAGAAATAATTATAATATATAATTACAATATTCGATATACTTATAACAAGATTCAATAATTTAATTCTAGTTCTAATAAATTTTCGTAAAGCAATATTTTTAATAATCAAAATAATAATATTTACAATAATAATAACCAGCAACTTTTCCTAATCAATTTAAACCAAATAATTTTAAACATTTGCAATCTGGAAACCAATTTACAAATTCTCGTATTAGGTAGAATGTGTATAGAAATTTTCAAAATCAGAATTCACTGGGAAATTTTAGTAATACCAATAACACAATGTTCAATGAGAGAAATGTCAATAGACAACAATCCCAGTAATCTAGCATTAATAGCTCAAATAGAATTTTCAATTGCAGACCGAAGTAGTGAAGGCAAGAACAATACCTATCAAATTACTAATAGATACAGGATCTGGAACTACACTTATTAATACAGGTTTGTTCCACACTTTATTTTGAACAGAATTAGAAAATCATATTGTACTAAATACTTTATCTTCGAAAACTTCTACATCGTACAAAGTGACAATACCTTTATTTAAGGAACTTAATTTTACTAAAGCAAGAATTGAAATGTTAAAGTCTTTAGTGATTTCGATGGCATTTTAAGGTGTAATATTTTAAAACCTTTAGGAGCGAAAATTGATTTTAAAGATAATTTATTGATAACTACAAATGCGAAAATTCCTCTTATATTTAATAATTCTTACAGTTAACATCCTTCTGGTCCTCAACGTGTTAAACATATTCCAACACGCGCATGATACAAATCGGATTCAGCATTTTATGCTAGACGCAACCGAACACTCCGAATTATGCGCGTGTTGACAAACTAGTGTGTAAGCATATTTTAATAAATTGTTAGTAAGCATATTTTAACTGAAAGTTAAGTTTACATGAATTGTTTTGTAAATCAAAAGTTCAGTTCCATTCTAGGACACGAACGGAGTAAATATAATTATTAAGCTAAAATCGGAGTTTGATTAAATTAATAAAAGGTGAGTTGGGTCCCTTGGGTGACCCAACCCTTATTTTTTGTTATTAACAACCTAATGGTTGTTTTAACTGGCGTCCGAGCAGGGACGATCCTTAAAATAAAAATTAAAGGAAAGGATCGTCCGAAAAATTGAAAAGTGGTTTGGCTCGCGAAGGATAATTTTATTAATATTTTTCCTATTATATAAAAAAATGTTTGTGCAAAGCGATTGTGTCCTTGTAATTTCAATTGTGTTTTAGGTATGTAAAGAATAAAAGTGCAATAACAATATAAAAAGTGGCTAATATGGGTTCTTAAGTAGCCCAGCGTGCTGTGATCATGAAATCAGGTCCTCCAGTGCGTAAAAAATTTTTATGTCACAAAATAAACAATATTTGAGTCCTCTGGAAAACTGTGCAACCTTCCCACGAAACACCCTTTTTCTTAATTGTGAAAATTGCAGAGGGCTAAAGAACACTCGGAAAAAACATCCTTGCAAGCTGCAGTTAACTTAAGAACCTGCACTACTGAGTGTGGATGGAGTTAACTCTATATGGCTATAACTAAATAATAAAATTATAAAATAACGAAAATTAAGCACTCATGCAAAAAAATTCCCTAAAAGAGAAAAGCAAACGAAAATATTATAAAAAAGATTACAAAAAAAATTATGAAATGAAAATATTATTTCCTTAAATATTATAAAAGAATGAAGAATAACGAAATTAAAATTAATAAAAAAAAATTTTATTTCCTTAAAAATTATAATAGGAAAAAATGAAAAAATAACAAAAAAATTTTAAAATGAAAAATAACGAAATCAAAATTTATAAAATAATAATGTTATTTCCTTAAAAATAATAATAGAAAAAAATTAAAAAAATAACAAAAAAATTATAAAATGAAAAATAACAAAATTAAAATTTATAAAATAAAAATGTTATTTCCTTAAAAATTATAAAAGGAAAAAATTAAAAATACAAAAAATTATAAAGTGAAAATTTTGTTTTCTAAAAGGAAAGAAAAAATAATAACGGAATTAAAAATTATAAAATGGAAATTTTATTTCCCAAAATATTATAAAAGGGAAGAATGAAAATCAAAGTAAAATTTAAAATCGAATGAAAATTAAGTTAAAAAAGAAAGAAATAACCAAAGTAAAAATTATGTTAATAAATGAAATGCGTTGTGAAAATCAAATCATTAAAATCAAATTCATTATTAAGAAAGGAATGAAGAGTATAACCACAATAATTGGTAAACTGTAAAAATCCTAATAAGAAAAAATAATAAAATTCATAGCGAATATATTAATCCCATCCGCGAGCCAAACTATAATATAATATACATAAAAAAATTAAAAAATTATATATATTAGCGCATGCTTTGAGATACAATATTTAAATTTAAGAAATACTAATATACATCCTTTGTTCGTAACCAAATAACAGTGCCGAACAATGCAATGACAGGTATAGGAATGAGGCCACAAGAACCTCCTAGGATATTCCACAACCACTCGACTAATAATGCTCATAACAATTTCAGATCAAGGTATAAACTTTCTGGTGCTTCAACTCTTCCACCAAGACCAAAACATAATGAAAAAATTGATGTAGATAGGTCAGTGCTGTCAGAACTGTAAATTATATGAATAGACCTTCAGGTTTTAAGAGAAATGCTAGGTCTGAAATCATAGGTAACCCGTTTAAACAACAAAGACTATTCAATACCTATTTAGAACCCAATGAACTCCCGAATGAAATGAAAACAACGATATTCATAAGTCACCTGAAGTAAATTTTATGAACGGAGCCTCTCTTCCAGCGTTCCATATTTAGAATTATTTATCAAAACGGGAGTGCCATTAAAATTTCTTGTAGACACTGGAGCAAACAAAAATTTTGTGGAATCTCACATATGTGAAACTGGCACCCAACTTAAAAGATAATTTCCCGTGAAAACAGCCACTGCAACTATAAAAATTAATAAGAAAACCGAAGGAAAATTTTTCAAATCTGTAGGAATAAACTCTATTGTCACATTTTACATACTTCCCAATTTAAGTTCTTTTGATGGCATCATTGGCGACGATACCCTTAAAGAGATAGGTGCTATAATTAACAGGGAAAATAATACATTAACTCTTAGGTCTGTCATAATATTACCTCTTAGGAAAACACAGGAAATTAATTTTATACATGAAAATGTCCCTACGGAAGCGAAGAATGAACTTGAAAAATTAATAAGAAAATATAATTATCTATTTAGTCCACTCGAAGATGGAGAGATGGTCACAACTACAATTAATGCAGAGATAAAAACTTCTACAGATCAGTCTATATACACGAAAAGTTATCCTTACCCAGCAAACATTCGTCCTATAGTTGAGGAACAAATTTCTGAACTATTAAGTCAGAATATTATCAAAACCTCTAATAGACCCTCACCAGCCTGGGCCGTACCCAAAAAACCTAAACCAAATGGCGAAAGGCAATATAGAATGGTAATCGATTTCAAAAGATTGAATTCTGTCACCATTTCCGATACGTATCCAATACCGGACATTAATTCGACATTAGCCAGTTTAGAAAAGGCAAAATATTTTACGACATTAGTTGGCACTGATTTCTACTTATATAAAACTTATTTGTGTCAAATATAAACTAGATACTAACATGTGTATTTGATTTATGCACGTTAAATGGATTTTCGGAAGAGGTTTTTTTTATATGGGAGCTATAGTCAATTATGAACCGATCTTCATGAAATTTGGGACAAAGATTGATACTTAAACAACACTGTCTTATACAGAATTTCGTTAAACTATTTATATATGTTTATAAGGTATTTATGATTGTTAAAACTCTATTCTGGGAAGACATTTGTATGGGGGCTAGGTGAAATAATGGACCTATTATAAACAATTTCAATAGGCTTCGTCCTTGTGTCATGAAACTCCTACGCCAAGGTGGGTTTTAAATGATTTTTTCTACGAAAGATTAAGAAATGAACAACCAATAAAACGTTAAAAAAACAGATACCACGTGTCCGTATACATATCGCTCAACAATGCGATCCAACCTAGAAGTAACATAATCCGGAGAACCCGAAAAAATCTCAAGCCCATATAAAATCTGAGATATTATTAAAGTATGTGCCAGACGCACTTTAACAAGGTGTGGCAGGTAAACATTTTTAGTTCCGATATTCGTAGAACAAACTTACTTTTTACAATTCTATAGTATATAGAATATAATATATAGTATATATTTTCTAAAAGTAGTCCGAATTTGTTTATGTTAATTTATATTTATGTATTCTTATCGATTTCTGTTGTTAATTTGTGTATTTTCTTCAAATTTTTATTTACTCTGCTCACTGTCGCACCAGCGATATTATTAGTATTTATGATACTTGCCTCCATACCTACTTTAACATGTAAATCAAATGTGTATGGATGTTTGTCCAAAGGCTGCCGTTTTATCTGCTCATACATGACCCGTAAACTCCTGCATTAGCCTGTATGGTCATACGACGCTCCATACTTCAGTGCAGCGCAACATCATCTGTCAGTTGTAGCATATCTCGTAGCCATGAAAGGAATTCTTGCCGCGGAAATTCATGAGACCTCAGTTCTACAACTGAGATTAACGCTGATATGTGAGATAACGCCGGCAGAGGGAGTAAGTATTCTAATAAATCCTGTAAGATATCATTATTTTCAATCATTCATATAATAAAGATGTCCTTTTTATTTAAGAAATTTCCACTTTTTTAGCACAAGTTTTATCTTATTTTTTATCTTACATATTCCGTAACAACTCATTAACACGTTACAAAATATGTAAGATTTTTCTGTTGGAGGGTGTCAAATTCGCTCTCTGAGAGAATTATCATCCGTGTAGAAATGAAAAATTTCTAAAAAAAATTAATGCTAATGTTTTAAATTTAAGGAATATAATGAATTCACTAAAAGTTTTACATTAAATTTACTAAAATTGGACCAAAATCGGCGGCCATATTTAAATCATGTTAAGCCGAAATTTTCACGGCGGCCTTTAAAAATAATCGGCGGCTCGACCCAGCGACCTAAAGGCGCCAGTGGAGCAAGTCTGCTCAGAACTTAACATCCATAGAATACTACTAGAAGTTTATGTAAGAGGCACTTCGAACTAAATTTTCGAAAAAATTACTGGTTTTTTCAAAAGACAAAAGCAAAATGTATGTGACTACATCGAATCAGGTTTTTTTTCTCTCACATAAATATCTACTTATTAATCTATGTCAACAGCTTTAAGAGATGTTCTTATCTCATTTTGTTCCACCTAACATCTTTCTATTATTTGAGTGTCATCACTAAAAAAAGACAATGAAATTTGAAAAAAATGTAAATAAAAAAAAAATCATGGGAACGTAACACATCTTTACCACAGAGTAAAACAGAGTCGTCATATGAGTGTTGAAGTAACAAGCAATATATTTAAAAGGGGAAAGGAGAATGAATAATCAAAATAAAAACGAGGTGGATAACTTCGTCGGAATGAAAGGCAATAGTAAACATTTTCTATCTCTGTTTTCTTACACTACCGTATGTATACCGTGATCTGTATTAAAGCTTTTCAAAAAATACAAATATTAACAAAAATCATGTAAATTCTAATATTAATAAATCTCTGTATTGTTTAATTGCAATCCATATTAACCCTGCAAGCATTTAGTGAATTCTTTTTCGAAATAGCTCACTAATTCGCCACTCTTGGAAGTGCAATAGAAGATTTCTCTCAATTTTCCAACAACAAAATATATTAGTATACGAATTGAATCTTCTAGACGTAACTTCTTTAATCACTATTAGAAGTTGTTTGGATAACATTTACAGTTATCCAAAAACGAAAACACTATTTTTCAACACCTTTTCTAGCATTTGGAAGATTGTTGTTTACCAATCCACATAATCTGTCGAATTCGGCACTCTAAGATGATTAATAGTAGAATGTGCAAAACTTTACAAAAACAAAACACATTAGGTTCGAAATTTTATCATAAAATCATGATTTTGGCGATTGTTTACATTTCATAATGGGAAAAAGAACAAGCAGAAATAATATAATTTTTCTTAGTAAAAATAAAAATTTTCAAGTGATTAGAGTGAAAAAATATTAACATTAAATAAAATTATTTATGAAAACTTATGTGAAACAAAAAATTCATAAGTTTTAAATAATAATTAAGAAAATAAGGTAAGCATTTATCATAATTTAAAAGATATTATTAATATTTCAACTAGTTCTGGGCAAGCGAATAAATTTAGGAAAACATTTTCATTTTCTATAAAAATAAAAAAATATGTTGTTAACAATTTGAGGGCCGGAAAATTTAGTTTTATATAAAATTCTTAATAACTAAAACAACATTTTTTAAAAGTATGGGAGTTTGACTTATGTATGACATGCCCCCAGCAAAAGTCGCTAATACAGCAATTTTTGGGAATGCATCGCTTTGAGTATCAAAAAAATATTTTAGCAGAGCTGAATTTTTGCATTTTAAATTTTAAAAGGAATTTATAATTTTCAAAATTTTATTTATAATTTTCAAAATTTTAAGTTTAAGTTAAGAATTCAAACATTGTTGTTATTAAATATTTTGAAGAAATTGTTTTGTTGTTGTAATGCTTGAAATGTATGGAGTAGATTATTTAGAAAACGTATATTATATTACTGAAAAACATTGCGGAAATATTGAATTACACATTTTATAATGCGAACACAAGATTTTGAGCCATCTTTGGTAATATTCTTTAAATGAAAAATGTATATGAATTTTTCTTTTACTATCATAAATAAATGCCACACACTTCACATTTCAAATTTCATTTTTTCAAAATATTTTACAACAACATTTTATTACTTTTTCTAATGTTAAAAAAAAAATATATATAAAAAGTGTATAGGACTATGACTATATAAAGTATAATATCGTTATTTAAAAAAAAACCAGAATGCCACTTTTTTATTACTCGAATTGGTGGTAATGATATGCCGACATTTTTGAAAATGGCTTTAAGAAGCATTATAAGTGATGAACTAGCAATTGGTTTGACGTGGCGTGGAACACCAGAAAAGCCAAGCATCCAACAATTCACAATATTTCAAGTAATAAGAGGTAAGTAAATAAAATTAAATAAATAAATAAATATGACAACATTTTCTTAATTTTCCATAATCTTCTTAATAGATTCGTGCCTATTAAAACATACATCATCAAATATTTTTGATATTAATAAAGTTGCTCAACAACATTTCCTACATGCTCAGGACAGAGTAAATAAAAGAAAAAATAAAGTTAAACACGTATAAAATAAATTAGAATATTAATTTTAGAATATTAATTAAATAATCTTATTTTACTTCATTAAATTTGAAATCATATTTCTTTTCTAATTTTCTATTTAAAATATTTCTTAGTATTCTGTTTTAATTTGTTCATTTATTTAATTGTTTTTTGTTAATTTGAATTGAAAATATTGTTGTGTAATTAATTTTATTGCTTTCCATAATAAATATCAGAAAGAATTAATTTTGTGATTTAAAAAATTTTAATATTTTTACTTTTGATAATTTTGTTCATTCCTAATTCTTCATTTTAAATTGTAAGTATTACTAGCATTATTATTTTAAAAATTTTATGCAAAATAGTTTTAAAATTCTGCAAATATTTTCTATCGAAAGTGTAACTACGTCGGCACACCGGGAAGTTGATATGTTTCGCTTTTACTATTGAATTCTCATATAGTTAGAAATAGCATCTTTTGAGTAACGCTTTACTGGGGATTGGAAGATTCGAATTAGGATTTTTTTATTAGACACTTTTTACTGCGTAATAGTAGATCTTAATACGTGACGTACAAAATTTACTAAAGCGTTACGAATTCTGATCTACTTAGTAACACCGTTCGTTAAGAAATGTGCCACTATGAGATAGTTCTTTTTGAGTAACGCTTTAGTGGGGATTTGAAGATTCGAATTAGTGACATTCAATACTGACTAAAGCGTTACTCAAAAGGAACTATCGCTTAGTGGCACAGTTCTTCCCGAACGGTGTTACTAAGTAGATCAGAATTCGATAGTACAAGCGACGCATATCAACTTCCTGGCGTGTCGATATAGTTACGATTTCGATAGATAATGTTTGCAGGGTAATATTACAAAATCAAGTGTGTGTTTGTGACACAATCACGCCTAACGGCTGAACCGATTTTACTGAAATTTTAAACATGAATGAATTTTAAGATAGAAGGAATTATTGGAAATAAACTAATTGGAATTTGGTGAAAATGGCGAAAATATTGCAGTTTATCGCACTTTAAATTTTTCTTCATTTTTCGATAAAACTTGAAGTTTAAATAAAATAAGTACTACGACAAACCTCAAGATTCCATGCAACGTAGGGGCATTCAGCTAGTATTTAATAAAAATTAATGATTGTTTTTAATGTTTGGTTAACATTTTTTTCGTCAAGCATTTTCTTTCGTCCATGTGACTTTTTCATTCACTTTAGATGTGTGAACAAATGTTTCCCATTTTCAACATCTTCATACATTCTCCTAAGATGTATGGAAGTTTGAAAACGGCAGTAATTAATTATAAGAAATTTTCGGATATTACTCAAAACGAGTAGAAAAGTAACAGTAGAACAAGTTTTGCCATATTAAGTCGCTTATATGAAAGCACTAATATAAAAGCTATGGTCATTTATGGACCGATCATTCTGAAATTTGTCACATTATGTAAATAAAAAAAAGCAATTGCGGGAGGGAAGGTGGGATCTACTTGGAACCGATCAAGAAATTTAGAAGTATGATTTTTGCTTAGACAAAACTCATCTGTGATGAATGTTATTTAAATACGAATATATTTCAGATATTTATGAACATTTGAACTATTTTCGGAAAAATTTTAATAAATTTTATTGCGTTAAATTATTAGCCCAAAAGAGGCTCAAGTGCCAAATTTCATAAAGTTATCTTTAAAACTGGTTTAGCTTTAAATTTTTGATTAATAATGTTTCTGTATGTATATGTACACGTTAAAGCTAAAATATATTTATCATTATTAGAGTTGGGTTGTTCATGAACGAATATATTCAATTGAACAATTCAATTATATGAACAATGTGAAGTTGTTCAGTATTCTTGTTCCTTTTTGTTCACTTTATTCTTTTAATCATTTAGTAGGAACTGACATTTTCATATAGTTTTGTAACTTTAAATATCAAATTCAATAAATAAAATAATCAGGTGATCAACCAAATGTGCTATGATTGTTCTGTTGTTACCAGTAGAAACTTTTTGCAGCTAATTCCTTACCTCAGGTCTACAACTGAGATTAACGTTGATATAATATGTGAGATAACGCAAGCAGAATAGAGTAACCATTTTATTTATATTATGTTTAATCTTAATAAATTCTATAAGATATCATTATTTTCAATCAGTCACAGAATAAACATGTACTTTTTATTTAAAAAAATCTCACGTTTTTAACACAAATTTTATAAAAATATTTGTTTAAATGTAAAACAATCATTAAAAGAAAATAATTTTACAAAAAACATTGTTTTTTAGTAATTTCCAAAATATATAAGCACACACACATACAAACTTCCGTGTGTGTGTATTTTTTTGACAGTTAATCTTAAAAGATTGTTGTGTAGAGAAATCTCATAACAACAGTCTCATAATATATCTTATAATACTAATATTTGAATCTACACGTGAAATAATTCTCTCAGAGAGCGAATTTGACACTTTCTAAAAAAAAAATCTTACATATTATGTTACCTCAGGTCTACAACTAAAAATTATGTTAAAAAGAGCGAATTTCTTAAATAAAAAGTACATGTTTATTCTGTGACTGATTGAAAATAATGATATCTTATGGGATTTATTAGAGTACGTGTACTCATTATTTAAGATTAAACATAATATAAACAAAATGGTTACTCTCTTCTGCTTGCGTTATCTCACATATTATATCAACGTTAATCTCAGTTGTAGACTTGAGGTTATAAGATGGCTGTGTGGAGAAATCTCATCACAACAGTCTCATAACATAGTGTCTACATTAGAAAATTTTTTATCAATACAAACGTCAAACTTAACGCGAATTTATGGAAGGTGGCAACAGTTGCACAAAAACAACAATATGCCGTGTTCCTTATTGTTTTTTTATATATGCAGTTTGACAACTGTAACAACCAAAATAATAATCAGCTTTTTAACTAAAGTTACCTTGTATATATTCGCACTGATTTTGACGTTTGTTTTGATAAAAATTTGCCTAATGTAGACACTAGGTAATACGTCTTTTAATACTAATATAGTTGAATCTACACGTGAAATAATTCTATCAGAGAGCGAATTTAACACTCTCTGACAGAAAAATCTTACATATTATGTTATGTCTAGACGGGCTGTAACGTAACCCCAGGTCTACAACTGAGATTAACGCTGATATAATATGTGAGATAACGCCGGTAGAGGAGAGTAACAATTTTGTTTATATTATGTTAAATCTTAAATAAGGGGTACACGTATTCTAATAAATTCTATAAGATATCATTATTTTCAATCAGTCACAGAGTAAACATATCTTTTTTTATTTAAGCAATTTGCACTTTTTAGTACAATTTTTATAAAAATGTTTTTTAACATGTAAAACAAACACTAAAAGGAAACAATTTTACAAAAAACATAGTTTATCAGTAATTTCCAAAATACACGTGCACACACACAAACAAACTTTCGTATATGTGTATTTTTTTGACAGTTAATCTTATAAGATTGTTGTGTAGAGAAATCTCATCACAACAGTCTCATAATACATCTTATAATACTAATATTTGAATCTACACGTGAAATAATTCTCTCAGAGAGCGAATTTGACACTCTCTGACACAAAAATCTTACATATTATGTTACGTCTAGACGGGCTGTAAAGTCAACACGAGAGATTTTTCTATCACAACAAGTAACAAAACGTAGGCAGAGTTACTGCAATTTTTTGTTTATATCAGCATATATGGGAACATGTAGATAAAATTTTGTCAAAATTAATGAATTGTTTTTTTTATCGAGTTTTTTGTTATTTTATAAAAAGAAAAAAATGAATACGAGGCGAACTGTACGTCTATTAATTGCTTTAGAGCAGTTAAATGAATTAGTTGAATTGATGAGGAATTAAGGAGCGAGTAGAGAATGTGGGTTAATTCATTTCTGGCCAAAAGGGAACTCCATAGTTCAGGATCGCATCTTCTTAAGGATATTTTGTGGGAAGAGAAGAAATACCGGAACTTCTGCCGTTTAAATATTCAAGATTTTGAACAGTTACTGAATTTGGTAAGTAATATATAAGTGTATATACACAAAATGACGTCAAACAAATTTATCAAATTGTTTGTAGTTCCATTTAAAGATTGAAAAACAGGATACAGTACTGAGATCTTCCATTAGCTAGGGTGATCCATTTCGAGGTTCCCTACTTTTTTAAATAAAAAAACACAGAAAATTCAAATTTAATGGGGAATGTTTATGATCATTTGAAAGAACATTCTTTGGCATTTATTTTTTGAAGATTATGTCTATCAAATGTTGGCCATTGCTAGGTCGCAGATGGTCCATCCGTTGAGTCCAATTTTCGATAACTCGTTCGAACATTTCGACTGGTAACTGGCGAATGACACGCGTGATGTTTTTCTCCAAGGCCTGAATCGAAGCGGGTTTGTCCGCATAAACTTTAGACTTTACATATCCCCACAGGAAAAAGTCTAACGGTGTGATATCACACGATCTTGGTGGCCAATCGACCGGCCCAAAACGTGAAATTATGTGCTCACCGAAGTGTTCTCTCAATAAATCGATTGATTGATGCGATGTGGGGAAGTGGCGTCGTCTTGCTGAAACCAGAAGTCACCGAGATCACGATCTTCAATTTCAGGCATCAAATAGTCGATTATCATGTCACGATAACGGTCTTCATTGACGGTTACGTTCGCATCGGCATCATTTTTAAAGAAATATGGACCGATGACCCCACCGGCCCACAAACCACACCGATTTGTACACATGACAGCATGACACGACTCACACGTGATCTGTCAAAAAAGGCTATTGAAAAAATAAAACTTCAAAAATAAGTAAACAATAAAAATACAATATTTTAAATTTGATTCAGAAATTTTATTTCAATGCTCTTATTTTTAATATAAAATTAAACAGGTCCATTTCATTAGGAACAGGTCCATTTCATTAGGAACAGATCCATTTCATTAGGAACTTTTATACAAAAATAATATTTTTTTAATATTATCCTTTTAAGTAAGGATAAATTTATGAAATATTGGTTGTGTGATGGAAATCGATTTCGAAAACGAAACGAATTAAAATTAAAAGAATATGTGATTTATTTTTTCGTTTCCTTTATGGATGAAAATTAAAGTGAACCCACTTTTCATCAGATTTTACTATAAAATTTAAAGTGTTCCACGAAAATTATTTCCTAGGCTTTCAATAGTGCTGTATAAATAGAATTTCGAATCGATTGAAATTCATCACAACTTTTCAAACCGTTTGATTTCAAAACGATCAATTTCCATCCATTTCCCTAAATTACAACTTTAAGTTCAATAACTAGTTTCACATAGATAGACAGACGAAGGCAGAAAGTGATTCTGAATTGATTTGTACTTTTAAATGTAGAAGTTGGACGATTATGTTTGGGCGTAACGCATAAAAATTGCCCAAACAAATTTAATAAACATTTCAATTGTAGGGTAGAAGGGGAGCGTTCGCCATAGGGGTGAATGCTTCCCCTTCAAAATAATTGTCATTGCCAATTATTTTGAAACTGAAGTATTAATTTCTGGTGAATCAATTGATTTTCTTTTCCTTTATAGCAGATCTTTCATCTATCAAATTTTGATATTTTCAATTTACATTTGATCGGAGGTAGACGTGATTAATTGTTTTTTCAATACTCTACCAAATATTTCGCTGTGAGTATTTTCTGTGTTAACTTTCTTTTCTTGGGATTTAATAAAGACTTTGTTCGGGGTTATAAACTTGATAGCAATGAACAAGAATTGACAAGAGATTTTTAATAAATTTATTTAAAGTGTGAAAAAATTATCATTGGTGCATTAGACTCCTCCTGGGATTTATTTGCTACTGTTGGTAGGCCGGACCAAACTTATCCTACACGAATGGCGCATTCAAGATAGTAGATACTAGCTATAGAATTTTCATTACACATATAGACTCTAGAAGATTTTTACAATGCACTGATTTTGAACATGCATTACTAAATTAATTTTTATTTATTTTAATAAATTTAATTTAAAATATAACTTTCTGTTTGTTTTTTTCAATTGCAGTATTCAAATAAAAAACATCATATTCATATATACAAGTCTTTACTACAAAAAAAAGTTTACGGATATCGTTTATCGTTATAAGAAGAGAGCACTTTAAAAAAAAGTGGCGTGTACTCCCCTTTATACCCTAATAATATTGTTTAAAATTTAGCATTTTTTTCTGAAGAAGTCCTGGCAACACTGATGTTTACTTTTCAGCCGGGTAATAGCCGATTTTTAGCCGCCGCCGACAATTTTTACAAAATTCGCCGCCGCCACCATTAAAATTGTTCGGCGCAGGTCTCTGGAAGAAGCCGATTAGATTTTTATGTGTTTTTAGTACGGGTTATTTTTGACGCAAATTTATCGGTTAAAATTGTACAATTATTTAATAAAATCCGTAAAAAAGTGAAATATAAATAAGCTCCAATAAAATTACACCAAAATTCAATGAAATATTCAGTGTTAAAGTATTGGAAAATTTTTGATAAATATTGAAGCTGACTGGCACAAGTGATTACTCTTACGTTTCTTTTTTATACACCAATAGCAGGCAGCATTTTTTTCTCATTTTTTTCGTTTCGCTTGTACATTTATATTCCACCTCATTCCGTAGAGGCGGACGGAAAAAGAATAAAATCTGTAAAAACGAACTTAATAAAATTTAATGAATTCATCTATATACCGAAAAGTTGTGGAAAAAATTATAAAACTTTGTAACAAAAGTGCTTTGTTTGTATATTGCTGAAAAAAGAAAACAATAGAAATAAAAAACAAAACGGCTTTAGGTGGGACGCATACGATATTATTACACTCGTGGAGTTCCCACTGTGCGTGCTGTACTTCTAAAAAATTTACCAGCACACACATTGACAAAGGTTTGTTTCTTGTATAAGACCTTTCAAAAATTACTCTGGTCTTGAAATCTGTACGATTTAATAAAGAATTGTTCGAGAAAAAAAATTGTAGAAATAAAAATATAAATTTGACTTGAAGGTAAATATTGCAAAAAGACATTTTTTATTTTCATATTTTAGTTTTATTTTTCTATTCTCTTTTTTGCTTCATTTTCTTTATTACCCTACTGTCTGTCAACGAATTGTAAAAGATTGAGTTGTGTCTAGTTTGTTTTATTTCATTTCTGTATGTATGTTTTATTTTTGTCTTGTTTCTCATTATCGTGAATGTGAGTCGTTGTTGCTCCGATATACATATGTGTGTATACATTGTTGTTGGTGTGTTTTTCCTTTCTTTGCGCATCACAACGGCGGGAAAAATATTTTTGAGGTGACCAGATTCATTTAAGTCTAATAAAATGTTTTATTTTTTTAAATTTATTTTTAAAACATTTATATTTAATTAGAATTAAAGTTATAATTAAATGGAAAAAGGCTATTGAGATGAAAAATAAATGGTAAAATGGGATTGTACGAAAATTTATTATACCGCATGAGATTTTAGGGAATTTTGTGACCACCTAATTTAGAAAGTAAATATATATTTGTATTTCTAATAGGCAAGTGGATTATTTTACTTTTAAATGGGTCAAGCAATTTCAGAAATATGTGGTCGTTTGATAGTGGTTCCTGGTTTCCTTTCAAAATCGGTCTAGCATCTTCTTCAATACAAATACTTATTTCTTCATTGGCACAATGTGTCAAAGCCACCAGAGTGGATGTATAAAAAGCTGGCCCGAGACACTGGGGGATATCGATCCAAACGTGGGGATATCGATCCAAACGGAGTCCCAGACGTCCTATATATTCATATAGGAAGCTGGACCGCCTAGATCTTTTTATTTGTGGGGTTGTTAATCCGAGTCCCAAACGACCTATATCTTCATATTGGAAGCTGGCCCGAGACACTGGGGGATATCGATCCAAACGTGGGGATATCGATCCAAACGGAGTCCCAGACGTCCTATATATTCATATAGGAAGCTGGACCGCCTAGATCTTTTTATTTATGGGGTTGTTAATCCGAGTCCCAAACGACCTATATCTTCATATAGGAAGTTGTAGCACTCAGATAAAAGCACGCGGTCAATACAAACGTTGCATAGCTTTTACAGTTATGCGTTATAACTCACTGAACCGTTGTGAGAGAGACGAAGGCCAAACAACAAAAAACCGCCTGGCTGCACTTAAGAAATAATTACGGTGGCGTGTGAGTTGTCCTCCAACACAGAGCTACTTTTCGACCAAAAAAAAAAAAAAAAAAAAAGAAAAAAAAAAAACGACTCTGACAGAAGATAAACATTGTCGAAATAAGTAAATATGAAAACATTAAAAAAAACATTGACAACTAATTTCGGTTTTTCAAAACGAAATTTCATATCTAGATTTTATACCTTAGCAGGCAGTATTTATAAAAACCATTGACGGCCTACTTGAATATTGTTTTGAATTATTATTTAGATGATCTCTAGATTCATGTATAAATTTATCTTAAAATCGATATAACATAAATCCGTATGAACAACTTATTTATGTCTTTTTCAGTTAATGTCTATTTATCCTCTATTATCGAATTGCATACTTGTGGATAACTTAGTATTACAATGGAGGAAATATCAAGTTTAGATTCATTTCAAACGGACGAAGCGAATTCTTCGGCTCGACCAGAGTCGGAAAATACTCAGCATTCTTATAAAGATGTAGAAGAAAACACAGCTCATGGAGGTGGTGGTGGCGGCAGCGGCGATGGCCCTACAGATACTGGTGATGTTGGTGATGCTACCAAAGATAGTAATGCACCTGACGACGAGGGAGCAGCAAATGAAGATGATTTCGAACAAATCTCAGAAGGAACTTTTGAGGTAGATGAAAATTCTCGTGCTACATCAACGGGACGGCCACAGGAAGACAATGCCGAAGAAAGCGGAGGAAGGGGAGGTGATGAAGGTGGAGAATCGAGAGATTTTGAGGAAGTTGATGCAAATGTATCAGCCAATAATCCAGCGGTTGGCGAAGAATCAGATATGTTGGGAGGAGCGGATAATACTTTACCCCAGTCGGGAGATGAAGATGACAATGCCATGGATGTAGATCAAGGCGGCGATAATCATGAGGAAAAAGAGGCTGGTGAAGACTGTGATGATGATTCGAATAATAAATCATATGATCGCAACGATAATGAACATCAAGATGAATCTATGGAACCTTTGCAACAAGAGGCTGATGAAGACGATAGAGATCAACAAGAAAATTCAAATGGAAACAAGGACGAAGATAATGATCACAGCCGTGACGGAGAAAACGAGGATGGAGATAAAAATGACGAAGGGGATAAAGGAAAAGATGAAGGGAAAAAAGGAATAAATGAGTCAGCAGAAGCTGATGATGATGGTATGTTTTTGTAAATAAAAAAAATAATAATTGTAAATGAATTCTTTTTAAAACCGAATTCATTTTTGTTTCAGAACCTGTTGAAAATGTACAAGAACCAGAAGAATCTGATGTTTGCTTAATTCCTGATGACACAGAATCTACCGTTACGGATGCAGAAAAGGAACAAGCTATATTAGCTCGTGAAAACGCTGAAAAGGCTAGTGGCGATAAAGAAAATAATTCTACTGACAAAAATAAAGATGGTGAAGATAAGGATACAGCTGAAGATAACACTGAAGCTGGCTCATATTCTCATGAAGCACGTGGTAAGTTTCATTGTATGTTAATATTATTTTGTTTATATTTAAAACATAAAATAAGTTTTATTTAGTTAGAATTGTAGTTGTTAATAGTACATATTTGCATTATTTGTATTTATTTCTATCTTATGCTCAAGCTAACAAAGAAGCTGGAGCCAAAGCTCAAAATACTGTAAATCAAGCAAATGACGAAGTTAGTGAAGATTTACAAGGTAAATTTATCTAGTTATATATTTAACCATTTTGTTTGCTTGTCCAAGATTTAAAAAAAAAAAAAAAAAAAAAAAAAAAAAAAACATTTTATCACAATTTGTATTAAATTTTGACTGGGCAAGGTTGTTGCAAAATAAATAACTCAAGTTCTTTAAGAAACCTAAAAATAAAATAAATAAAAAAGAAAGCATCATATTAAATTAAATAATCATATTAAATTATTAAATTAAATAATTCTTATAATTCTTGCAGAGAATAACTCAAATGAAAATCCCGATGCTGAGGAACCTCTTTTGGAGGAAATGCACTCAAGTACAAACGAAATCTGTAGTGGTGCAAAAACAATTATTGCTTGGATTGTAACAACTCCCAGAAAGTGTGTGCAATGTAAAGAAGAAAAGCCCTGTGGTTTTCGCTATAAAAATTCTGATACTTTTGAATTCGAGTATTTGTGTGAACAAAATTGTTGCACGCAATTTATGGAGGAAAATACTGGTAAATACTTTATACGTCGTAAAAAGTTTTTGATTGAAGAATTACCTGCAACTGAAAGTCAGGAAGCTGATGCATCAAAGAATGCAGAGGCTAATAATCATTCATGTTTGCAATGTAAAGAGGATAAAACATGTAAATATTTCTTTAAGCAAGATGATGACACCTTTTATATTTGTAACGATGATTGTTTCAATTTACTAAATGCCGAAGAACCAGATAAGTTTAAATTAAAGAGACACTCGATCAGAGTGCGTAATATAGGTGCTACCACGATTTCTAATGATAATGCTAAAAAAGCTGAGTCAAGGGTTGTGGCACGTACATCGGCTGAAGCTGAGGCAGCCCGTCTGGAAAGAGCCGCTAGTTTTGTGCGTCGTTGTTCTGATTGCTTTTCGGAAATTACATTGGGTGACAAGAATCTTATATGGGAAACTATGGATTTTTGTAATGAAATTTGTTTGGGTAAATATCAGCGTACAATTGGTGCCAATTGTCAAACGTGCCATGGCGACGTACCCCATCCAGCTTTGGGTAAATATTGTGTCCGCTTCGGTTTCGATGTACGTCAGTTTTGTTGTGCAGCTTGTTTGAATGAATTCAAAAAGGGTTTAAAAACATGTTCCTGTTGCCAGAAAGACATTTCCTCGGGCAATGAAGGTTTCTTGGCCCCAGTAGGCGACAAAGAGCAATTCAAAGATTTTTGTTCCCAATCTTGCATGCGTCGCTATGATAATATTGCCAATCCTAAGAAGAATATGCGCAATGATATATGTGCAGTTTGCAATAATGACAAACCGGTGCGCGTTGAAATCATTCTGGATGATAAAGAACATAATTTTTGTTCAAATCCTTGTTTCTCAGCTTTTAAATTCGTCAGCAATATTGTGGCCGACCAGTGTGGCATGTGTTGCAAATATTTTGAACGTAAAGCTACCGAATCATTTACCATTTATTCGGAAAAACGTGCAAAAGTATTTTGTACCCGGGTTTGCCTTAACATCTACATAGTGCTCAATCGTCGCATAGTTTCGTGTCAATGGTGTAAAGTGAAAAAATATAATTTCGATATGATTCTCAAGCAACAGGACAACCAGGAAGTTCAAATGTGCTCCTTAAACTGTCTAACATTGTATGGAGTTTCGATAAATGCTTTTTCGCGCACTGTCACTAAATGTGATAATTGCACAAACATGGCTACACCACAATACCACTTGACCATGTCTGATGCTTCAATGCGTAATTTTTGTACATATCAATGTGTTATGCAGTTTCAGAGTCAATTCGCTAGAGCTCCTCTTACTTTGGATAGTGACAATCCTAAGTCTTCATCGAATGTATCAGGGTCGGGTCATCAATCGAGTGGAAAATCTGGCAAAGGTACGGCACCATTCCCTACAGGTTTGCCGAAACGTGTAAAATTAAAGGGTGGCTCTCAACAGCAACCGTTGCATGTAAGTAGATTTTTTTTTAATGTTTTTAAGAAAAAATTACAACTCTGTTGTACAAAATATAATTAAATATCAGTTCTAACCATTATATAGTAAGGAAGCTATGATAATTTATAAACCTCATTTATATTATTAGAAAGATGTAAACCTAATATATTTCATAATAAAATCCATCGACTTTTTGTTGAAAAAAGTCCAAAAGTCAGTCGGTATTGACTTTTTCGTTAGAAAATTGGAGAGAAATCGATTTTTTGTTGCCAGATAGTCGAAAAGTCTAAAAAATGTACATTATTTAAAGGGAATAATTGCTTAGCATTTTTTTATTTTAACATCATCTAACTATTGGATATAAGGACTGCGCACGAAAAAATTCGTGCACACTTTAAGGCTAATAACTTTTACTACGCGTGAAAAAAGAAATAGTACAGTTTACTTGTTACTACTTTTTTACATTTGTTATTATTTTCACTAACCATGTGCTAAATTTTGTTGTAATACCATGATTAGTTTTTCTTAAAATTAAAATTGAGCAAAATTCGTTAATACACATAATTCAAATTTATTATCGAAACACATGTGGAACATATAAAACATTTGCTAGGAGCACAGGTGAGTCGGGAAATACAGTTTCTTTAGTCATGAAATACAAAAAAATACAAAGAGTTCATGATCACCGAAAAAAATGCAAAATATGAATATGTATTTTTCTTAAAATTTAAATTTTCACCACTATAAAAATACCTTTTTAAAAAGCGAAAATAAATATTTTTTTTTTAGAAATTTGAAAAAAGTTCCATCTCTTGAAATTGTTTTTAAACGTTTTTAAAAATGATCAAACATTGTTACTGCTATCTAACAAAGGAGGTCAATCCACTAAACTGTTTAGAACTCTGTTCATATGGGTCATAGCAAGAAAATATTTAAAGAATACTTAAAGCTGATAAAAAAAATAAATTGGAATTTAAAAAGACCCATTTTAACAATAAACCTCTAATGGGGGGATTCCAGAAAATATTAAATAAATCAACTTTGCTTTTAAATTTAAAATTTGAATTAACATCCTTTAACAAAATTAAAATTGATCCATTGGTTTCATTTTTATAAGCTATACAATTCAAATATTTCGTGTACAGCCCTTAGTTTAGTGTGTAACCAGCAATTTCATTGCATCTCTAAATTCTTCAGTATATTTTACTGCATTGTACATATTTTATACTTCTTAAGTTTTTATAAGACAAATAACAAAAATATTCAAAAAAGTCGAAAAATCTCAAAAATATTGTGTAAAAACGAAAAGTGGATAATAGTCGAAAGAAGTTGAAAGTGGACTATCCCAAATTAAAAAAAGCGAAAAATCGACTATTGAAAAGTGGAAAAATTGATTTTTTTAATAAAAAAAAAGTCGAAAAGTCTACTTTTTGTTACAACTATAGAACCCTAATTTGTACTTCAATATATTTCGTTTATCCTTCAAGTTTTAACCAATTTTACTAAATGAAACAAGTTAGAGTGCTATATTCGGTTTTTTTTTATTTGTATTGTGTTAGGGTCTGATTGAGTACAACAAGAAAATTGTTTATAATTAAAATTTGTATGAAAAATACTCAAAAAATATTTGAAGAAATGAGTAATTTTCATACAAATTTTAATTTCAAACAATTTGATTGTCGTACTGAATCAGGCCATAAATTTCAAATGGTAAATAAAAGATATTTTTCGGATTTTAAATATTTCAAATATTTTTATTTTAATTGGTTGAATTATTTGAGTTATCGAAAAAAAATTAGAAATTTTAATTGGAAAACATAAATTTGTTGTTTTCTTTCGAAATTTAATACAAAGATATCGAAAAGTGCACGTTCAATACACAGAGGGGCAGAATCAATATCTGTAACTTCTAATCTGCTGATTGGATTTACATAAAATTTCACATAGGCGTATAAAAGGAGTGTACAATTTTAAGTTTTCAAGTGACGCCCCACATTCCCCTCAGGAGCGGAGCTGTAGGGGTTCAAAATAGGTTACCAAAATGTGTGTTTCTTATCCGATTTCTAATATTTTTACATCTGATCTAATATTTTTACATCTGTGTGTTTCTTATCCGATTTCTAAAATTTTTACATTTTTTATCCCTCGATTAGGGATAGTAAAAATGTGTGCTATTTATCTCTTATAGTTTTAAAAGTTATTTGCATTTAAATTTCAACTACAGTAGACGCTCAGAAATTCGAATTTCCAGAAATTCGAATCAGTAATTTCATTACATTGGCGCTCAAAAATTAGAATCCAAAATTCGAATTTCCGAGCGGTTTTTTCTTTTTTATTGTAAACACTAAAATTTTGACAATTTAGTTTAACCAAATACAAAGTAAAAAGGGGAATCCCATTTCAATAGATGATTTACAGATCTTGTTATAGTTTAAAAGTCAGTTTTTTGGTGTTTGTATATGTATACGGTTTAACATTTATTAAAATAAGAAAGTGGACTAAAAATTCCAAACAAAAGTAAGAAAAACACTTTGTCTTTACAAGACAAATTAAAAAAAATATTGGAAAAGATTTACAAAGGCGTTCAAGGCAAGCGTTTAGCACTGGACTTTAATGTAACTACTTCTACCATTAGCTATACATATTAAATCGAATAGAAAATCAATATTGGATGCTGTTGCCAACACTTATCAACACGTATCCAATAAAACTTTATATAGTGCTGAATATCCGAAAATGGAGTTTTTTGTTATATTTCGTTAAGTTTTTTTTATAGTTTTATGTTATTTTATTTATTTATTTTGAATAATATTTCATAATCTAGCCTTTTGGCCATAATCGGTCAAAAATTTCTACTAACAGATAAATTTTAAATACAATTCATAAATAAAAATTTAAATATATAATAACATAAAATAAAAGGTAAAAAATCCATTTAAGTTAAATAAACTAAAATGAACATCGTTTTTTATATCTTTATGGTCAAATTTACCTAAATTTTTGCATAAAAAAAACCGTCCAGAAATTCGAATAATTCGGAAATTCGAATCGCCCTAAAAACAAATTTCCGAGCGTGTACTGTGTCTCAATTTTGCCAAATATTGGTCCAGTTTTTTTCAAAATATTGCCCAATATTTTATTTTTATTTTCTAAAATTTTTACGCAATTAGTTAAAAAACAAATTAATCTATCAAAGAGAAAACTATATCTCTTCTGAGTCCAAAAATAAACGATTTTGAAATTGAAATTTCCAAAAATTATAATTTTTATGTGGGGTTTTTCACCGAAAAATATCTACTTTTTTTTCAAAAATGAAATTTTATTTATGAACATATAATAATTTACACCTTTCTGAAAGGTATCTTTACAGAGATGATTTTGTTATTAAAAGCAAGCGCAAACACTCAACAGGACTACGAACAGATCCTCCCGAATTAGATTTTTTTTTAAATCAAAATTTTTTACTTTAGCCTATATATTCTAAAATCCCAAATACTCCAAAGAGTTTGCCAATGGCCTTTTCCAAACCGGCAATAAATGTGGACTTTATGGGCAAAATTCGGTAATATTAAACTTTTGGGATTTTCAACGAATTCCAAAAAATTTCGATTGTACCCCACTGTGCGACATAACGAATATATATATATATATATATATATATATATATATATATATATATATATAATAATAATAATAATAATAATAATAATAATAAATATATAAGAAAGGTTTTACTGATTTAAAAATTCTAAATTCTAAAAAATATTTGTGACAGATCTGTCTAATAACGATATTCATAACTTGTATAGGAGTCTCTAAAAGCCTAAAGTCGATTAATACTGGATCGATTTAGTTAATTTTTTTCAACACACAAATTTAGAAAAAAAATCCGAATTTTCTGTAAAAGGATGAAGTCTCTAGCTTATGTAGATGTTTCAAAAACTTGATAAAAACAAATATGCTTTAATTTAATATTATTGTTGTCTTTCATGAATTAAAGTAATATAACAATACAATTTAAATAATTTTGATATTGTTTCAGTAGTACTTTTACTTGTGATTAAAATAAATCCTAAATTCTTGAGAAACAAAATTGTATTATTTATACAATTTTTTGATTTCCAAAAAAAAAAAAAAGAAAAAAAGATTATTCAGCAAAACAGGTACTTTTACTTGTGATTAAAATAAATCCTAAATTCTTGAGAAACAAAATTGTATTATTTATACAATTTTTTTGATTTCCAGAAAAAAAAAGATTATTCAGCAAAACAGGCGTTTGAAATACATAGATAAAAAAGCCCGGCCAAAGTCCGCCAACACAAAAAACCCTTTATTACCGTTAAAAAAGTTGAAAAAATGTTTTTCGGAGGTATCTGTGACTATCTTATATGTATATACCCTTTACATCTGTGGTAAATTTTATAATTAGCAAGAAAATGAATAGAGCACATATTCACAAAAAAAACTACTATAAATATATTTTAAATTAAGTTTATTTTATCAGCTGATAATTTCAACTTCATTTCTTCAATGTACTAAATGCAACTCTGATTTTTGAAAATTGTAGTAGATTTGCATACAAGCATTTTTATATATAATTGCCTCTGTCACTCATACGGAAAAAGTAACTGTTAAACTCGAAAAAAAAAAACAAATACAAAATTTAATTAACGATACCAAACGAATGAAAATCTAATCGTGTTAATTATTAAAAGAAAACTAATTAAAAAAATGCCTTTTTTAAAACAGATAAAATTACCCACTAAAAGTTCGGCCTCCAAGCAAAAACAACCTACAATGCCAGTTATATCGACAGTCTCATCATTGGCCAGTGGAGAGACTGAAACAATGATTGGAAATGTTACCGTTAGACGAACTCGCGTACGCGGGCGAAAAGCAGAATCACCACCACCACCAGCGCAAACTTCATCATCCGTTGCAAACAACAATCAACAATTGGTAAGAGGTAGACCACGCAAGAGCGCAATTATAGAACGTTCTCTAACACCTTCGCCACCCAGAACTAATAATAAACGTGGAGGTGGTAGTAACAACAGTAGCAATAATGTTGTGGAGAAGATTGTCGAAAAGGTAACGGTACAAACGGAAACCAAAATTGTTGCTGTACCACCATATCCACCGGCTGTTCGAAATGTACAGACCAGTTGTAAACCGCGTACAACTACGGTGGGTATACAATCGGAACCAGACACTGCTACAGTGGGTACACAAACGGACAAGGATTACTCGAACAAGGTATTGATACCCGTGCCAGTGCCCATTTATTTGCCCCAGCCGATGTACATGTATTCGGCACCCTTCCCCGTGCCAGTTCCTATTCCTTTACCCATTCCCGTTCCAATTTTCATACCGACCACCCGTAACTCGGCTCAGGGTATTATGAAAGAAATTAAAAAAATTCAAGACAAAATGCCAGCCGATCCATTTGAGGCTGAACTTTTAATGATGGCCGAAATGGTGGCAGAAGAGAAACGGGAATCTGATTCTGATTCAGAGGATGAAGTGAAACCAGATCCTGCTGTTGTTTCATTGCAATACAATAATAGTGTCCAACAAGTTGATGTAACGAATAACTCGTATGGAGAAGATGTCTTACAAATGGCACTCAAAATGGCAACTGGGGATTATGATCAGCCGACAAGTACAATTGATTTAGAGTCGGCGGTAACAGCTAATACAATAACAAATCCTCCGCCTGGCATGGTACAACACGATGATTCCATGAGTCATATGAGCGGTCATCATATGCAGCAACAACATCATATGATGGATGCACAAAGGTATGTTACAAGTTGAAATGGTTTTGGTAAATTTTCTGTTTGTTTGAGTACTATGAATCTATATTTACTTTTTCTTTATTTTATTAATTTGAAGAGGTGCTCGTGGCCGCAAACGTGGCGCAGCTGTAGTGTCTTTAGTCTCTCCGCGCAATAATCGCTCACCCGTTAAACGTCAACGCATTGAAGAAATGGAACAAACACCACAGCCACCACCACAACCTATGCAACCGGTGGAAAAACCCGATGCCAATATGTGCTTAAAATACACATTTGGTGTTAATGCCTGGAAACAGTGGGTTATGACTAAAAATGCCGATATTGAAAAAAGTTCGATGAGAAGACGTCCATTTAAAACTGAACTACTTCAAATGACCGCTGATGAATTAAATTATTCATTATGTTTATTCGTCAAGGAAGTAAGAAAACCCAATGGCACCGAATATGCTCCCGATACCATTTACTATTTAGTATTGGGTAAGATGAAAAAAAGATTAAAGAATTTAAAATTTTAACGGTAATTTTTCTGCTTTTAATTTTCTCAAGGTATTCAACAATATCTTTATGAGAATGGACGTATAGACAATATATTTACGGATACTTTTTATGAACGTTTCACAGACTGTCTAGACGAGGTAGCACGCAAATTTTCTGTGCTTTATAATGATTCGCGTAAGTTAAATGGCATTTTATTTTTTTAGTTTTAACTTTTAATTAATTTTATAATTTTGTGTTTTTAGAATATATTGTTACCCGTGTGGAAGAAGAACATCTGTGGGAATGCAAACAATTAGGCGCTCATTCACCGCATGTTTTATTAAGCACTCTTATGTTTTTCAATACAAAACATTTCAATTTAACTGTTAGTATTTATTATAGTATAGTGTTTTTTAAAACTTATATTTAAATTGTTATCATTTTTAGACCGTGGAAGAGCATATGCAATTATCATTTTCACATATTATGAAACATTGGAAGCGTACTGGTCAAACAGCTAAAACCCCGGGTTCGCGTAATGTTTTGCTACGTTTTTATCCACCACAAGCAGGACTTGGTAAGTTAAAAAAAATTAAATTTGTTTCTTGCTCATATCTCAACAAAGTATATGGCGATTTGACATATTTTCAATATTAAAATTTCAAATAAGTAATATAGTTGAACTTAATTCTTTTGAATCGAAATTGTTGTTTTTGAATACTTAAACAAGAAAAGAATATTTAATCAAATGTTGCAAAACTGATTAAAATATATCAAATTTAAGCAAAAATAAAATTTCTTTTCTGATTCTTATATTGAAAAATAGTATTGTTTCTTTTGCGGTTAGGCCGAATATTTATATTTTTCTTTATTTCTTACAGAAGCCAATCCCCGCAAAAAGAAAGTTTATGAACAGCAAGAGAATGAAGAGAATCCTTTACGTTGTCCAGTTCGTTTATATGAATTCTATTTATCCAAATGGTAAATATTAAATTAATCCAAAATTTTTCTAAATAATAATAATAATTTCTCATTTCTATTTTTTTAAGTCCGGAAAGTGTTAAAACTCGTAATGATGTCTTCTACTTGCAACCAGAACGTTCTTGTGTGCCCGATTCACCAGTATGGTACTCCACCCAAGCTCTCAGTCAAGAGTCATTACAGAAAATGCTGCATCGTGTAAAAATGGTTAAGGAAATTAATATAGCACTATTGACAAGTTAATCATCTCAATTTTTAAAAGATGATTTAGCAACGAACAGCACATTTAAATAAAAATCATTGCTGCTTAAAGCGTGCAATTTTATAAAAAATACTAATCAATTCACATTTTAAATTTTTGTTTTTTTATTTGCAAAATCTTTTTCAATAATTTTAAATGAAGAAAATAAGAAATACAAAAATCAATATTTTTTAACAAAAAAAATATATATATCTACATATATAAAACAAGACACATTTTAAAAAATACAACAAAAACAACAGTAAGTTATTCAAAAAATATTAAAGGAGTGTACAACATTTTGCTTCATTTTTTTTTTTTTTATTTTTATTTGTACTATTAATGTATTTTCGAATTAAATGAAAACACTTACAAAATCACAAAAAATATATACAACAAATACATATATACCTAAATACATATAAAACAAAAAGAAAAGCAAATATTTAAATAAAACAACAAAACACAAATTTGATATTTGTAATGTTAATAATAATTATAATAAAACTTAAATACAAATGTGGAATTAAAAAACTTTTAACAAGTAAAAAAAAGTAATAATTTGGGGTTTTAAAAGCAGCAGCAGAAAAAGGAAAAAATAATGTTAATAATACATATGTAAACAACAACAAATATAAAAATATATCGACACCGTAAATACAAAAGGCCGTAACCACACTAATTTTTTTATAGCAGAAGCAAAAAACATGAAAATGAAAAAGGCCGTAATCACAATTTTTAATTTTTTGCTTCAAAATTATGCAATTAAGTAAAAGTCTTTAATCGTTCACTTAAAACAAAAATATATTAAGCATTAAACCCTCTTCAAACCAAAATTTTCTTAAATGCAATAAATTTGACGACTGTATCGTTTATAAAGTTGTGTTACGGCCTTTTGACTTTTATATTGATGTCATTTTGGAAGATATGAATGTAAAAGTTTTTGTGTAGATGTAGTTTGAGTCCGTAATCCAGTAAAAAACCAACATTTGATTTTTCAGTGGTTACGGCCTTTTGCATTTTAGGTGACGATAATCATATATTTTTATTATCTCTATTTATATAAAAAACCTATTTTAACAATTTTCTTTTATGTTTAATATATCTACTTTTTTAATTTTCACTTAAATATTTTTTTATTTGTGCAAAGCACATTTTATAATGTTGCAATTTTTCATTAAAGAACATTATTATCCATACACACATGATTCTTTTTATGACGGTACATATATATATATATGTAATTTTTTTTTTAATAAGATTTACCCCACTTGAAAACAGAATTAGCCATTAAGTTATAGTTATATAAGTACCAGAAGAAGAGGAAAATAAATATATTACATTAAGTTGTTCTTCTATTTTATTCTTAATTAAATTCTGTAAATGTAAAAAACAAAACAATCTTAAATAATTTCATTCAGTCAACAATTATTTTCAAAAATATATATATATTAGTTTATTTAAACTTTAGCTGAATATACATAAGTGAATTATATATAAATATATATGTATGTATAATTACTGAATTGAAGAGAAATGACATCCAGCTTTTGTTTTAAAGAAATAAACTCCTTTTTTGTAAGTAAGTTGTTGGTGTTTTTATTTTATTGGAGATTACATAATAATATGTTGTCGGTATGTATGCAAAGAAAAGCAAGCATCCGAAAATCCTTTAATTTTATTTTTCTTTACTGTTTAAAATATTTTTTCATAGAAAAATTTTAAAACATGTTCTAAAATCATTAGTTTTAAAACTGATGTAATCAGAACCACATCAGATTCTTTAATAACATCCTTAAAATTAGTGGTGTTGCAATCAATTCTGGCACTCATGGAGTAGAAACTTATTGTGATTCTAAATTGGTTTTAAGAAATGTTTTTAAAAACTAGCACTTAAGAACTAATTATGTATGTCTTCTACATCACTTCTCTGAACAAATTACTGACTCCCAAATTACTTCCTAGAACTGTATAAAAAACATGAATGAAAAAATTTTAAAAATATCAAAAATTAAAAAAACAATTTTGTTGAGAATGCTATTATTCTCAAAACATTAAATCATTTCAAATGTTTACATTTAAAAAAATTTGATTTCAAATCATTTTCAAATTTTAAATCAAACCTTTGGTTTGCTGGTTTGTATACAAACTCAGTAATAATTAAAATAATAATAATTCAAATATTTGTAGGTAAAATTTTTGTGGTTTTTCTTTGTATTAGTTCTCTCACAATTCACACGGCACCCGTATATGAGAGGGAGAAATATTACAAAAAGAGAGTCGGTCTACTTGTTTACAGGGCTGTCAGATGTGGCGATTTTTAATTGCTTTTGGCGACTGAATTTTTCGTTTGGCGACTTTTTTGACTATATATGACATGGTGGCCATTTGTTTGGCTAATTTTTAAAATTTGATTAAAAAGGCAATCGTGGAGAAAAACTACTAATTTTTTCACTAGAAATCTACTATTTTTAGTATTTGCCTATTTAGAAAATTGAAGAGCCTGAATTTGTAAATAGCTTCAACTTAATTTACGAAATTTTGTCCCCAAAAAATATATTGTACAATATTTATGTATTAAATATTTGATAATTTGTTTTCCACCTTCTTTCAAATATATTAAGAATATTAATGATTTTGGGCACAATGAAAAAAACGTTCATGAATAAATTAATTCTTTGAAACAATTTATAAGTTTAATAGACCAATGTTGTTATATAATGTTAGAAAATATGTATAGTAAAAAAATAATAAATTAAAATAAATTTTAAAAAGTTGAAGTTGAAAGCTAAATCGACGACCCTGAATTTAGTAGTGTTAACCATTTTTAAAAGCGCTCGTTTTAGAGATATTTCATTTCGGAAGGTTAAAAAAGAGTTTAGGAAAATTAATTTTTTTTACCTTAAATTTAATAATTTACCCCCGTATTCACAAACAGTTTTTAAATTTCAAATGTTTTTTAAATTAAATTTTTCTAAAATGTATTTAAAATTTAAAATTGATTTGTGAATACGGGGGTTAATTTTTAAATTTGAACAACATAAAGAATTAAGATTCCATTGAAGTGTATAATAATGAATTCTTATTATCAAATATATTTTAAACGTTAATAAACAAAACCTTAAACTGGCAAAAAAATATTACTATAATTCTGTAAGCAAGCTAACTAATGTTACCAATGAGCAACTTTTCAAACAAAAATATAAAAACATTTAAAATCGGTATAAAACTGATTTAATTTATGATTGGAGTATATATTCAATCCATTTTTTGTTTAATAATATTTGTAATTTTTTTAATTAATTCGCTACTTCCATAATTAAGTTTAAATCATCGCCATTGAATTCCGCGCACTCGAAATTAGTTTTACCAGTAGGGTGCCCAGTTTGTTAAAATTTGCAACCAGAACAGTGCTATTATTAGCTACTTACGACACTTAACATTTTAGTTAATTTTTTAGCATTTCTTTAAAAAACCAAATAAAATTTTAATTTGATGATTTTTGGCAATTTCTGTAAACATTGCTAAAAAGCCTTTCAAAATTCAGCGTCGTCGATTTAGTTTAACCCAATGGGTACCAACATTGGTAAAGAAATTAGTTTCATTTTCGACTATAGTGTAATTGAATAAAAAAATACAATTTAAAATAAAATTTTCTGACATATAGCCCCTTTTTAGGCCAACAACTTTAAACATTTTTTAGACTATACTATTTTTAAAAGAATAATCCTAACATTATACAAAAACATTGGTCCTATTAAACTTATAAATTTTTACCGAAATCATTAATAATACATAAATAAGTATTGTAAAATATATTTTTTGGGGATAAAAAAAAACTAGGTTGAAGCTATTTACAAATTAAGGCATTTTGCCATATAGGCAAATACTAAAAATAGTCGATTTCTAGTAAGAAAATTTAGTAGTTTTTCTCCACAATTGCCTATTTAATCAAATTTCAAAAATTAGCCAAACAAATCGCCACCATGTCATATATAGCCAAAAAATTCGCCATGTCGCCAAACGGAAAAATCAGTCGCCAAAAACAATTAAAAATCGCTACATCTAACAGCACTGACTGTTTTTAGTGCATTTTAAAAATTTGGACGTGGAAAAATATTTAATAAACAACAAATATATTACGAATAAAAATCGATTAATTTTTCTAAATATTAATTAAAGTGATATATTCTTGTTATTTAATGGTCTACGGGTGTGATATGGGGATCATATGAAAGCTTGTAAAAAAAATCAAAATAAAAAGTAATAAAATATCATATTGTCTCACCATGGGTTAATGATTTGGAACATTTTTTATATTAATCGAAAGACCTTTTCAAGACCTTTCCAATGATACCCATATTGTTCATATTCATTAAAGAAGGAAAAAAATTCAATATATTTTTTACTAATTATGTGTTTTTATGAAAAAAATAATTTTATAAAATAAACATTAAATTTTACAAACGATTTTAAAATATTTTATTTCGTTATTTATGTATTTTATGATTGTCAAAATTTTGTGTAGCTCTATGGGCTAGTGAAATTTTATTCAAATCAAATTTGTTAAAATTATACTTTCCTACAAAATTTTCTACCGTTTGGCGCACACTCAAAGTATTAATTTTCAACTATATTATCAATTAACCCCCGTATTATTAACTTTATGACTAATGACAAAACTATAACAAATAACAGTGAAAAAACAATTTTCATGAAAAAATGTAAAAAAAATTTATTTTTATTATAATTTTGTCATTGTCACAAAGTTCGGAATATGGGTATAAAAATAAAAGTTAAAAATAAATAAAATCAAAAAAGTCGCTATTTAAAAAAAAAACGAATAAAAAAGATATAGTCAGCCAAGTCCGACTATATGATACCCTACACCATTGTGTACGAGCATAAAAATTCGGAAAGGGCACTTATATTACAACTGTGGTCAATTTTACTAAATATAAAATATATACAAATACAGAATAATGCGTTGATACTAACATCTAGATGGTTTTATGCACTTTAGGGCGATTCCTGGAAGTGGGTTTATATGGGATCTATGGTAAATTATGGGCCGATTCTCATAAAATTTGGCAATCTTGTTTCTACTTACATAAAACTTATCTCTGCCGAATATTAAGTTGATACTATCACTCGTATGGGATTTATGCAGGTAAAGTGATTTTCGGAAGAGGATTTTATATGAGAGCTATGGTCAATTGTGGACCGATCTTTTGGTACAAAGATTGATACTTGCACAGAAATACTTTGCACCGAATTTCATTAAAATATTCTTATTTTTAAGGCATTTTTGAGTGTTTAAACTCTATTCCGAAGGGATAGGTATTCGTCCTTGTATCATTAAAGTCACACTTGCCAAATTGCATTGAATTATCTTTAAAATTGCGTCCCGTACTTTGTGCACAAGGTTTACGTGGACAGCCAGCCAGCCGTCCAGCCAGACGGACGGAAATCGTTAGATCGATTTAAAAAGTGATTCTGAGTCGATTTATACTTTAAGCTATAGTGGTGTAGGGTATGAAAAGAAGAAAGTTATAGCTGCTCTAATCCGATCATATAAAACCCAACACCATGGTGCATGGACTTTTAAGTGATACTCGAGACAGGGTTTTTATGGGAACTATGATCCAATATAGACTGATATCTGAAATTTCACAAATCGTATTTGTGCCAAATAAACATTTTACATAATATGTGGAATTTTAACACTTTTAATTGATATTCGGGAGAAGGCATTATACTTATAAGAGCAATGGATAATTTTTGTATAATTGTACAAAAATTATTTATTATTAATTTTTGGGAGGAGGACTTGTAAGCGACTTATGGTTGGTTATGAACCGATCTTCTTAAAATTTGTCACACTGAATTATGCTTGTATAAAATTTCAGTTTTATTAAACTATAAATTTATTAAAGACACTTATGAGCATTTATGTCCGGGAGGACATTTGTATCGGGGCTAGGTGAAATAGTAGAGCGATCATAAAGAAGTCTTGGTTTTTGTATCATTTTAATCTCACGTGCAAAATTTTAAACAATATCTTCAAAAAAGGTATCAGTTTTCAAAGAATTTCAAATTTTCAAAAAATGTATAACTTCTGCTTAAAAAAAGCCTATTCAAGAGCTTGTTTTTCAGAAAAACTTTCACAATTTTAAAAAATATGATACGGATGTGAAGGATATTTAAGATTTGGCATGACAATTAGAACTGTTAAAATTAAAAAGTATTTTATCTTCAATCAACGTAAAATTATTTTTATACATTTTAACAAAAATGTACACTAAATGTAATTATTTATTTGATCACTTATATCGTCACCATAAAACGTTAACAATTTTTTAAAATATATTAAAATTATTTGAAAATAATTTTAAAACTATGTTTTTCATACACATTTTTCAACACTTTTTAAGTTTGGCATAGAGGGACATGCAGATAATGTATTTTAAAAAGAAACAAACAACTTTTTCTTCAATCACAATAAATATGCCTTTAACTGCTAGAACTTTGAATAAACATATAAGTTTAAGAAATATGAAATATATTTTAGAACATTAATTCATATTACAATATTATAAAAATATTTTCATAACAATTTTTTAAAATTTTCCCCAAAGAATAACTTTATCTTTGCTTTTTTTTAATTAAATAAAACCAAATGACTTCATTTCGATAATAATGAATTTTTTTTATTTAAATAATATTTTGATTAACCTATAGCATATAACCAATGAAAAACAAGATTTTATATTATAAACAATTGATTATGAATTGGGAAAAAAATGTTATACAAAATGTGTATTGTACGTATATCATATCATATATGTATAAAGAAAAGTTAAATTTAAAGAAGTTTGTCTTTTTGAAGTGTTAGATATAAATTATTACATTTTGTAAGTTAAATAGGACACAAATTGTATAGCTAAGTTTTCATTTATTAATTTTTGTTTTCGCCTTTTGCAATATCAATAACAAATATATATGCATTTTCCTTTCAGTTATGAGCACAATAGAAAATTTAAGTAATTGTGTGTTAAAGAAACAAAGAAATATAAAGGATAAACTACCACTCAGCATCACCATTAGATTTTTGAAAAACATAATCTTTCCCACCAATATTCATAATACCATCTTTTAAATAAAATTTCCACTTATTACGTGAACGTGTTATCTGTGAAATATAAATATTTAGAGTATTTAGAAAATTAAAAACTTTAAAGGCCTTTCTTTCAAACAAACCTTATCGTATTGACACACGATAACATTGTCCGTGTCAAATAGATCACTAGCATCTTCATCGGTTACATCATCTTCACTATTTAAGGGTTCTTCTTCGGCACCACCTTCATTCTCAATATCGGATTCATCATCTTTGTCCAAGTCATCATTGTCATCGTCATCCATATTACCATCACTCTCTTCACTTTCATCTTCATCGGATGTATCGAGAGCACCATCCATTTGTTTAGATGTATTAAAATTTTCTATATTCGTGTTAAAAATTTATTTTTATTTAAGGATTTTTAAAAAATATTTTGTTATTATTAAAAAAAAATTAATAATAATAATAATAATAATAATAATAATAATAATAATAGTAATAATAATAACTTACTTTGCATATTAGCATTAACGAGAGCAGCATTGACGTGTTGTTGTAATACTGATGAGGCTAATGTTGTCGGCAGTGACATTATTGACGATATTAAATGAGCCGTTAAGATCTGTGTCAGTTGATTTTCTTGCAGAGCAGAGGCAGGCACATGTATGGTTAATACACGAGATTCAGAATTCATAGTACCAGGTTGAGCGGGCAATGTAATCTGAAATTATATAAGATCCTATTAATTATTGTATGAAATTAATTCTCTATACGACCAAATTTATTAATTTACAAAAATAAAAAAAAGCCAAAATGACAAAATGCAAATATATATGTATATATATATCGCGAAAATGAAATATATATATAACAAAAAATCGCGAAAATGAAAAAATACGCCAAAACGAAAAAAATCGCAAAAAAAGAAAAGATAATTATTTAAAACTCGAATTTTGACCAAAAAGCCGGGATGTAGAACATTAAAAAAAATTATAATAATAAACAAAAATAAAAATTTAAAAAAAGGTATTTACTTTACAAATTATAATTTTTTCAGTATTTGATTAGTTACAATCGTTAAAGTTTCTACTAACATTTCTTATTATATTGTTCTTTTTCTGGTGGAAAATATAAGTTTTATTTACACTAAACTTTTTTATTTCAATTCGATAAAAACAGCGTAGCAGCTTGAGTATAACCTAGTATATATAAATTTATCTTTCCAATAATGATTATGGTTTTTACCAGTGCTACCAAAAATATGCTAAGAAAAAAGTATTTCATTCGCATAAAAATGCTCTTAAAATCGAAAAATATGCTCTTAACGTTAAAATATATACTCTTAAAATATTAATTTTTAGATTAAATTTTTTTTTACCACGATACCATTTTCATTCAAGAATTTTCTGGGAATTTATTTTACATTATATTATATTATATTATATTATATTATATTATATTATATTATATTATATTATATTATATTATATTATACTATATATATTATATACTATATATATATTTAAATATAATCTGGATATTATGGTAATCAGTTATAGGTATCTAGACTTATGCTGTACACTGTATATTAAATTTAATTATTTTTACTTACATTTACGGGCATAATACGGTTTGGATCTAAAGCGGCAACAATGGGTATGGTAGAAGATTGTGGCTGATTGTTGCTACTGCCAGCAGATGGTTGATGTTGCTGTTGTTGTTGTTGTTGATTCGCGCCACCAACAACAACTTGTTGCTGTTGTTGTTGTTGTTGTTTTTGTTGTTGTAATATCATAGCTGAATTAGATGAGGTAGGGTGTAATGGTGGTGGTTGACTTTGAGTCGTTTGCATTTGTTGCTGCTGTTGATTAGGTTCTTGCTTTATTGTACCATTCATTGTTGTGTTTGTAACATTAGATGATGTACCAGCTGTTGTACTTGGGCCATTCATTGTTTGTTGTAAATTCGCTATATTTGGTTTAATATCAGCTGCTGATGAATTTGCACCAACACCAGTTGTTGAATTTTGAGCTGCACCATTATTATTATTGTTTTGTTGCGTCTGCGGCTGTTGAGAAGCAGCAACAAGTGCCGCTAGAGCTTTCTTTGCCTTAGCTGCTTGACTCTATAGAAGAAAAATATCGAGACAAAAAAAATCGTAAATTAATTTTATAACTTAAATTGCAATAAAAATTTACCTTGGTAGGCTATAATTGTAGTTTTTAAGATTTGTTGAGGTTGCAAAACGTTTAGAAAATATAGTTTATTTAAAAATAAAAATAAAAATAACATTATTTTACAATGAATCATTTATATTCATCATCATCAACATTATACGCGTTTTTTTGATGTTTTTGATATGTTGTTTGTTAATTGAAAAAAAAAAGCATCAGGCAGCAACATAATGAAGGCGGCAATAAATGAGATGAGAGAGACGAAACAAAAATTTTTATTTAGTTAATTTGTTTAATTACTCTAAAAAATGTATGTGTCTATTTGCATTATTGTTTGGTACTAACTTTATTTACCTTGGGATTGTTAGCAACAATGAGTGGTGGTTGTGTTTCTGGTGGATCTGGATTTATTTCGACTGCTTTGCTGGCCATTAGTTTTGACCGCCAAATCTGTTTCATTTCCTGTAGCACTTGTTCGTCAACACCTTCATCGAGAAAAGCATCACGAACATTTGCTATCACATCCTCAATTACGGCATGATACACTTTTAGCTACAAAAAAAAAAAAGAAGATCAAAAAAATAGTGGTCTACATTTAAATAATTTTACATTATAAATCAAGTAACAATATTGTAATAAATATAATAAATTATTATAAACAACTTTATTTAATTTTCTTTTCTGATCATACAATTCGATTTTAAAAAGTCAATTAAAGAATTAAATCTTTCTAAACTTTGATCCAAATAAACAATCACTACTTATACATTTCATTTAAACAATTTACATTATGTAATTTATTGTCATGTTTGATGAAATATTTTATATTTGCTAAATGATAAATAAAATTATACAACGAACAGTTAGTTATTTTTATTAATTTTACATTTTTTATAATATTTTGTAGGAAGACCCTTGAAATGAATCGTATTTATTGATTATCTAAATGTAATTTATTTAAAACAATGATAAGAAACTAAAACACAATATATTTCAGTGGTTTTGATCACGAACGGTTAGCTTTAAAACAAACATATTTGAAATATATATGTATAAGCACATTAGTGTCTTGATAAACAGCTTTTTGCGAATCTGATGTAGGAATATGTATGTATTAAAAGCTGACTACGATAAATAAAAACCTGCTATTGAAACCAAATTCTGAACCTTAAAATTTGAACATGTTATAGGAAAAATATACAAAGTTGTTCGCAGAAATGAAAGGCCCTGCTACAATTCAAAATTAATTCTGATTTATTAAAAAAACTTTTTAAATTTGGTTTATTATATCCTTTAAATTACATTTCAATCCCAAAGTACTCCAAACAATTTGGAAAAAATTTTTCGCATCCAATTTTCAAAATCAAATTTTAAAGCAGAACAATGCACAGTGTCACATTTGTCCAGATTAGAACGACAAAAATTGGAAAATAAAAGCCCAATAATTGAAGCAATTTTTTCAAATTTACTAGTAAACATGTCATATATTATGGAAAAAACACTTAGAATTTTAAAAAGTGTCTATAGCAGGAATTATGGATTTTAAATGTGGCTACTTTTAAAAATGTTTTATTATTTATAATTTTTGTGAAGAAGAATTTTAGTTCTAACTGCATATATCTCAGTAAATCCAAATTATTTTTTAATAAATTTTTAGGTAAAAATTCATAGTAAATTATATTTTTTAAGAAATTTTATTTTTAATGTACTAGAACTAAAAAGTTCCATCGAGTTCCAATTTAAAAATACGATTGGTATATCAAAGAACAACCACAAAATTATATTTTAAGATAATGGCTGCGACTTTTGCTATCTTTCAAGATATTAGAAAAAAAAATTAAGATAACGAATAAAAATATGTTATGCAATTAGCATACTAAGAATGGTGTGATTAGATCCTGCCGCGCCTACTTTAAAGTATTCCTTTTTTATTAAAATTTATTAAAATATGTCCGTAATTCAAACAGTGATTCTACCCGCCCATTTTTTATTTATTTATTAACTCATTTCAGTAATATAAAGCCTTCAAGGCCAAAAATTATATATTATTTAGTAATAATTAAAAAAATACTTTATAAAAATTATAACAACAATGTATTCAAGTTTTTAATGGGAATATTTACTGCCTTTTCTACTAAAAGAATATACAATTTCAGTCCAATATCTCCTAACAAGGATTTTTGTCATACCAAATGTAACACTTTGTAATGTGTGGTAATTTGTTCGAGACTTTTTTTTTCTCAAAAAGCACCAATTTTCAAAAAACGTTCATACCAATAAAAAAAAAATACTATTATGCAATCCATTTTACCGTGTTCAATAAACTTTTACAATTTATTATATTATATAGTTAATGCAGTGAATTTACAAATTTACAAATAATTTTAAATTATTCATTTTCCAAAAATTATAAAATTTAAAAAAAAATACCAATTAAATTTTTTTAAGGTGCGATCTAAGAAAAAAATTCTTTATTAATTTTCCAAAAATTATAAAATTTAAAAAAAAAAATACTAATTAAATTTTTTAAGGTGCAATCTAAGAAAAAATTCTTTCTAATATAAAACATTTTCTACAAACCTCACCCAAGTCATATAACCATTTAATATTTTTCTTTAAACATATGCTTTCATTCTCGCGGCATTCTTTTTTTCAAACATTTTACACAAACTAACAAGGAATTGCCTTTACAAATTTCATTAAAAATTTACTTTATGTTTAGTATAAAAAGAAAATTAAAAAATGCTTTAAACCTATTTATTTTTGCGTGATTTTATGTCAAAACGGACAATTGGATTTGACATCTCCGATTTCGGTGAAATTTACTACAGATATTGGCTATTAAGAGTATCTCTCAAATCATTTTTAGACTCGGGGCCCTTTCTGGTTCAAGAATATGACGGTTCGAAAATTACAAAGGTGTACTTGTTTAATTCCTAATACTTGTTTAATTCCTAATACTTGTTTAATTCCTAATAAAATTTTAGTTTTTGTTTTAAGAGAAAGACATTGCTTTTGTATAAAATTCATTAATTTTAAAATATACAAAGGTCCAAGTTGGACATATAAAAATTAAACCATTACGTCTCAAAAAAAAAAACGAAACAGTTTTTAGCTGTCATAAAAAAATTTTAAAATTTGACTTAAGTTGTTTTGTCATAAATCGGCAAATCTATTCTAGTTTTTATTTAACAAAACTAATTGCCTGTTTTTATAACACGAGCGCAAAAACGACTCGTCTAACTTACATTTAATACAAAAACAAAATTTCAAAATATGTTTTTGTTTTAAATGTTAGTTAGACGAGTCGTTTTTGCGCTCGTGTTATAAAAACAGGCAGTAAATTTTAAAGAAAATTATATGTATCTGTCCATCAGTGTAAAAATTTATAAACAGAAAATATACATGATAAATATTTTATGAGGGTATATTAGGGTTGTCATTCGAAGAGAAATTATTCGATTATTCAATAAATTTTTAAAGATTAATCGAATAATTTTTCAAAAGTAGTTTTTGTTAAATGATTATATTGTACACAAATTTCTTTTTGAAATTATAAGTCGAAAAAGCTTTGTTTAGTTGGAAAACATTGTCCAAAATTGTAGAAAATTTCGTTAGAATATGTAAATGTGAAAACCACGTGTTAATAGATTTCCGATTAAAACCTTTTACGGATTTCAGTCTCAGTATTATTAAAAAAAAAGAAATAGAATAGAATAGAATAGAATAGAATAGCTTTTCTAAAGATTTAATTATTAGTTAGAATAAACGTGAGACGTGTAAGTCTTCTTAAATTCTGGAAATTTCTCAGCGCATATTATTTTTTTAAATATTCAACAAAAACTGAAACAAAAGTATATGCATTTCATTTACTATTTATTTAAAAAAACTTGTTTTAATGATTCAAGTAATGTGGAAATAACTGAAGATTCTAAAATATATGACGATGGTTTGTTAACTGAACTCAATCAAGCAATCAATAAATAATACTAAAAGTTAAAAAAATAGATTTTAGCAATATTCATGATCATTGACTTTACTTAGAAAAATCTAAAAAGAACAGGGAAACAAGATTTGCTTTTAATTCTATTCTTATTGTATTACCAACATCAATAGTAAGTGAAAGGATTTTTTCAACATCTGCTTTTAATAAAAGAAAAGGCAATAATCTTTTTAAAGCCAAAAACCTTAATTATATTCTTTATGAATGATTATTTTAAAAACAAATTTAATTATATAATTTGTCTGTAATTTAAATATGATCTCAATTTTTGTATATCTTTTTGTTCTATGTTAATGACTTGTTATTTTTAGGTTTATTTTATGTTAATAAAACCAAAAATTGATTAGAAAAATATTAGTTTTTGCATTTTTTAACCTGTAAATAGTTATTCGAACAATACATGTTACTCTTTATTCGTTCGATTAATAGAAAAAAATTCAAATTTTATTAGATCACACGAATAATTAAAAAAAAAATATATGAAATTTTATTCGATCAACTTCAATGTCGAATAATTGACAACCCTAGTGTCCCTAATTTAAATAAAAAAATGTATAAGGGTTAATTAATGTTAAAAGTAATAGAAAATGTGTGTCAAATTTTTTAAGTAAAAAAAGTACTACAAAAAGGTAAAAGACAAACCACGAAAGTCATTATTGATTTAATAAAACTTAATTTTTTTGTTTTTAAATAGTGTTGGCAATTATAAATGTTGAACAGTAAAAAGGTCATTTTTTTCAAAAATTAATACATATATATATATATATATATATATATATATATATATATATATATATATATATATGAAATAAAATATAAAATTTTCGAAAAATCTTCAAACTTCCTTTTTAGTTCAAAGAAATTCTCTTTTTATAGCAAATTCTTGATATATTTTCTTTTTATAAGAAATTTTTGACAAAAATTTTTTGTTATAGGAAATTTTCGATTTATATTTATTTTGTAGGAAATATTTGATAAATTTTTCTTTTATATAGAAAATTTACTTTAAGTACCCCATAGACATATACTGCATAAGCTCTGTGCATCACACAGAGAATGCAGTATGAAAAATCCAAATATTTTCGATTTCAAAATTAAGGAATTTGTTTTTTTTTTTTTTTTTTTTTTTTTTGTTTAAGAAAATTTCAGTTTATTATAAATTAAAAGAAAATTTAAAATAAATCTTTTTTATTATGAATGTGTAGAAAAATCATCAAGCTCACACGTATAGGAAGGTTCATCGGCAGTATTTCTCTGCAGTATGTGTCTATGGGTGGCTTTAAAAATAATGTTTGTTAAAATTTATTTTTATAAATATTTTTAAAGCTGGAATTAGTTTCAAAGTATCGTAAGGTTTTATGTCGGTTGTAATTTTTTAATTTACGGAAAAATATAAAATTGAATTGTTTTTCTGTAAGGTATTGTTGCTTTTCAATTTTCTGTAGAAAATAGAATTTAATTACGTTTTTATAATCAAAAATAAAACATTAAAAATCGTTCAAATGAACTAAAAACAGATGTATAAAATAAAAGGGACAGAATTTTCAGTGCGGTCATAAGAAGTGAGTGGATTAATGCATACGTATTGAATAACTATGAAATATTTACAGGAAACTTTTGGTTATAGCTATGATACTTTATATAAAAACTTTTGAGGAATTATTTAAAAAATATTATTTTTGATAATAAAAAACTTAAAATGTTATATTAAAATGTTTTTGGGACAAAAATGTTGATTTACATTTGAAAATGGAGAATTTTTGGGGACATCAAGCGAAATTTTGTTTTGGAACACTGCACAAAAAAGATTGAAAAGAAAATACAATTAGTTTATTATATGATTCCTTTAATAATTTTTAAACAAAAAAAGAAATGTGATTAATTGAGATGACACGTGGCTTTTGAAAATGTAAATAACAATTTAATTTAACAAATTCTTTAGAGTGAAAAATAATATAGAAATATTCATTCTTATATAAAGATGTATTTAATTTATACTAAAACATTCACAGTAATATAAAAAGCCTTTTATATCACCCTGATTAATTTTATTTTTAAATTTGCTAGTGCACTCAAAAATTGCATAAACATTTCTCAATTTAATAAACAAAAAACCGTAAAAAATGTTAATAACCTTTTATAAAATTTACATAATTGTAATACATTAATTTCTTAATATAAAAGCGCTTAACATTTTCTTTATACATTATAAACTTTATACGGCGTTTCTCAAATTATTACATACTTTATAATCCTAATTGAATATAAAGTGAATTTTTAATTTAAAATTTAGAATAGCTTGACAAATGTTGTATTTGGTGCTTTTACTGTGTTATATAATAAATAAACGATTTATTTAAATATTTTTCTTTAACAAAAGAGGACCAGAAAAAATCTCGATAATCCGAAAAATTCGATAATCCGGATTGTGGTCTACAATCAATGATCCGGATTATTGAGTTTATACAGCATTTTTATTTACTTTAACGTGAATATAGAAAGTATAATAAAAAATTATATTTCTCTCTACCTTGAATAACAATTTAAACATCTTTAAGGAACCAATGAAATTTTAATGCCTATTTTTTCCATTATTATTTATTTAAAATTTTGTTATCAGTGATTAATAAGGACTTAGCAAAAGTCTTTTTTTTAATTTTGCTTATTTTTGCCCTCAGTCTTTTTCGTTTTTGAAAATCTCATGGTATATATAAAGGCAATGTACTTATAATTTTCTAAATTTAGGCTATAAACAAATATAGACGGCATATTGTAACATAAAACCAGTCTAAAATGTATGTATGTATGACTACAGCATTCAAAAAGACATACACACTGACAAACAAAAATATTAACTGATAAATTTAAACCAATAAAATCGTAACAAAGTGAATTTTTGCAAACCTTAAATGTTTAATTTTGTTTTCGTTTTTTTTTTTTTTTTTTTGTCAAGATCAAGAAAGCTTGCAAATGCAACCAAGTGAAAGTTGTTGTTTTTGTTTTACTTTTGTTGCTGTTTGAAGTTTCCAGAAAACAGTGTTGTTCACGTATATATTATAGAATATGGAGTAAAAGATAAATTGTACTGTAATTAAATTGAAAACGTGTGTATATAAATATTTAACTCTTAATTTTAACATTAACAAACTTAATGTTATTTTTAGTTTTTCAAACTTTTCGCTGGAAAAGTAAGCTTTCCATTCCATTCCATTCTTATTTTTCAAATCTTTGCATAAATTTGTATATGTATACTGAAAACAAAAATTTGTTTACTTAACAAAAATGCCATTTTTAGTGTTTTTTTTTTTGTGAATTTTTGTATATATACTTCATACAAATTGTAAAGAAAAAAATTCAGACATATCAAATATGTCTACAGAAAATCGAAAATTATCAGAATTTTAAAGTTAGAAAAATTCATGTTTATGCATATTTATATAAGAAAACACACAAATTTGTCTCCTTTTTTATGCATATGTATGCTATTTTTGCATATTTCTGTGAACATTTTCCCATTTCTGGTCATTACTATGTATTCCTTTAAATAAAATATACTTTTTACAATAGAATTCTTTAAAATATTTTTTATGGAGATGTGCTATTTATATAACAAACTAACAAACACACACGTTGGTAGTTAATTATTAAAAGAAAAGTGAACAAAATAAAATGCATTAATTTACTAAAAAAATGTCATTTAAATATAAAAACAAATTGTAAGATAATGAATAACTAGAATTACTCAAACTGCATGTAATTTGTTTCATTTGTTTTCCAACATTCGGGGATAAATTGAAAACATTGCAAAATGTTGAATAAAATAGACTTGAAACTTTGAACTTATACCTTAAACTGATAATAATAATTACATTCGATTTTGTCCTAAAATAGGACTGAAGACTTCTCAGGAAATTTTTTATTTGTCGTAGTACATCTTTTATGCAGTCAAAGCATAATAATAAGAAAAACAAGTGAGAATGTTATATTCGGCTTGGCCGCAATCTACAAATTTTAAAAATTTCACCTTATATGGGAGATGGGCGGTAAAGTGGGCGGATTACGCCCATTATTGATTTTCGAATTTACATTGGTCCTTGAACTATTTGTGAAAAATTTCGTTGATGTATACGCTTTTTTGTAAGAGATATCGGACGAAGAGTATAAACGGGTACCCAGTTTTCTAGTATTTGCTCCATAATTTTTCTATTTATGAACAGATTTTGCTCATTTTCAATACCAAAAAACCTTATATAAGACAAATATTTTAGCCAAAATTCGTCGCCTTAGGATGTCCACCCTGAGCCCTACCCTGCTCGTCTTAGATTTTCACGAGGTCCCAGAATATAAATACTTTATGAGGTCTTAAATGATTATTTCGACATGTTACAAACGGAATGACAAACCCAATATATCCCATCATTTTTTGATGGTGGGTATAAAAAGAATAACAAATATAATTAATATAATACCCTACACCAATATGCATGGACATTAAATCAATATAGACCGATACCTATTAATGGTTAAAATACCTTATAAATGTAATTTTTTCGTTAAAAAAAAGATTCAATAAAATCTTTAAAACTGAGAACTGTAGTTTGATCTAAGGTCGGATAGATATCATTAAATTAATTGAACTTGCAATCCTCAGTTTTTTTAATAATTTTATTACATGGGAGATACGGTAAATTATGTATCGATAAACAGCTAATTTGCATGTTATTAACTATATACCCGTGTTGTGCAACTTGTAAGAACTTTTCGAATTAAAAAGTTTAAAATTCTCTTACTTATCCAGTTTTTAACAGAATGATTTATATAATATTTAAAGTGAACGTATTAAACGTCAGCAGAAAAACTGGAGATTTTATTTAATCGCCCTGTTTTAAACAAGACGACTATACCCAGAAAAAAAGAACTGAAAATGTCATGATATTAACATTGTGTTGTCATTGTAAGGAAGTGCTTAGTGCTGAAAAATAGCTGCAGAAGTTCTTTTTTAAACAATGGCTGTCATTGGAAGCATGTTCTTCTTTTATGCTTTTTGTTCATTGCTTTTGAAGAATTTCTTTTAAAACTATGTTTTTAAAATTTTTTAATAAAAGATCTGTTTAAGCCCCATTAAAAGATAATAAAAATGCTTTAAAAGTTGTGAAAATTTAATTTTCTTAGAAATTATTTAGCTTTTTTCTTGCAGAAAAATACATTAATTTTCACTTTTTTGGCAGTAATTATTAATAACTTACAAAAAAACTCAAAATATGATTATTGTTCTACTTTTGAAGTGTTTTTTTTCGAATAACTCACCAAAGTTACCCAAACGCGTTTCACAATACAAAAGTTGTATGAGATCGGGTAACTTCGTTAAATTAGTCTGTCGAACAAACTAGGGTTCTAAAGTTGGAACAAAAAGTCGACTTTTCGACTTTTTCAATTTTTAAATAATCAATTTTTCGACTTTTTTCAATTTTGGATTAGTACATTTTCGACTATTATTGACTTTACGATATTTCCACTTTTCGATTTTTTTACCTTTTTCCGAATTTTCGATAATATTTTTTGCCAGTTTGAAGTTTTGTTTATTAGCATTTTTTAAAATATCTCATCTCAAAAACGAGCGCTTTTAAAAATGGTTAACACTACAAAATTCACCGTCGTTGATTTAGTTTAACCCAATGGATGCCCACATTGTTAAAATATTAGTCTCATTTTCGAGCACTATGCAATTGAGAAAAAAAAGCTTAAAATACACTTTTCTGACATATACTTTCAAAATTTGTTGGTCTTTATTATATTTTTTAAAAGAATAACTCTAACATTATATAACAACAGTGGTCCTATTAAACTTTTAAATTGTTTCAAAGAATTAAGTTATTCATGAACGTTTACTTTATTGTGACCGAAATCACAATTATCAAACCTTTAATGCATAAGTATTGTAAAATATATTTTTTGGGTATAAAACTTCGTATACTAAGTTGAAGCTATTTACAAATTAAGGCTCTTCAGTTTGCTAGATAGGAAAATACTAATACTAGTCGATTTCTAGTAAGAAAATTTAATAGTTTTTCTCCACAATTCACAGTGGGGCAGAATCGAAATTTTTTGGAAATAAATCTGTAACTTCTGATCGGCTGGTTGGATTTTCATGAAATTTGGTATAGGCGTAGCGGAGGAGTGTACAATGCCCTCTGGGGCGGAGCAAAGGGGGCTCAAAGTTAGGTACCTCTGACATAAAAAATTTTTAATCGCTTGCCAAATTTTTGTTTCTAGTCCGATTTCAAATATTTTTATATATTGTTGTAGGCCCTGATAAAAAAAACATAAAAAACATGCTTACGTGTCCTATTTATCACTTATAGTTTTCGAGTTATTTGCGTTTGAATTTTTAAGCACCATAATTTTGCATGTTCTTGGTTCAGTTTTTTTCATATATATCCTAGTATTTCCAAAAGATTTTATTAGTTTTTTTCTTAACTAGTTAAAGAACAAAATTATCTAATGAATAAAAAAATTTGAAGTCGATATCTTTACCGAGTTCAAAACTAAATGATTTTGAATTTGAAAATTGCAAAAAAGACGACTTTTTGTGTTTTTTTTAGCCGAAAAAGTATCTACACTCTTTTTTGTCTAAAATAAAATTTTCTTTAGCAACATATAATAATTTTGCACTTTTCTGAAAAGTAACTTCACAGAGATGACTTTAAGATAAAAAACAAGCCAAATAACTCAATTGGTCATGGTACACACCCTCCCGAATTCGACCCTTTTTATATGAAAGTTTTGAATTTAGACCATATTTTCTCAAATCCCAAAGCACGAATCGACAATCGGAATATATTTTATGAATCCTCAATATGTTGTTAAAAGTTTTAAATCAAAATCTACGGGACTTCGGCAAAATGTGCATTCTATAGCCAAAAATGTAAAAAATCCCATTTTTGGGAATTTTCATTAGTTTTTTTTGGGAATATATTAATAAGATCCACATTTCCTGCAAATTTCCTTAAGATATCTTTATAAACAAATATGTTATTACAATTAAAAAATTTGTATTTTCTCAAAAAACCCCAAATTGGGCCTTTGTTTGGTTTATTTCTAAATAGCGAAAGAAATTTTAAAAATATGTATAAATGTATGTATATGTATATATGTATATATGTATATGAAATTTTAAAAATATTAAGCTTATCCTTTAGCATATATAACTTCCGTTGTTTTTTTTTTTTTTTTTTTTTTTTTTTTTTTGCAAAAAGATTAAAATCAATACCATGCCTCATTTCAGAAATATGCGCCTTTAAACTTTTATATTTCCAATTTATTGTATATATGTCTATATTTTTACAAACTTGCAACTTTTGCCTTTAGCTTTGCGTGAATAATTAGAAGATTATGAATATTTCTGTATACTTTTAATAATATCTATACACAAAAAATGTTTATAAAAATAATTAATAAATATTTTTTATTTTTAATAGGGTTGCCACATTTCCCAAATTTAAGTAAATCTTTATCCTTTTCTAAACATTCATATATTCCTATTAATGAATTTAAAATAAAAAAACAACGAAAAAATGTCTATTTTAACTTAATCAATATTATTATTTTTGGTATTTATCATCTTCCTTAATAAATATTCTATTTCCAATATGATTTCTTTTACTTATTTACATTAAATTTATGTTGACAATTTTTCTAATATTTTAAACTTATACTACTTATTTTCTATAAAATAATCTGTTGTAACTGTATACATATCTAAAAGATAATAAAGGTCCTTCAAGCCTTCAGTATTTAGAGTTGATAAAGGCTCATAATAAATCCAACGTTTTCTCATCGAATATATATATATATATATATATATATATATATATGCTGTTGAAATAAATAAAAACCATTTAATCCTTGCAACGGGTTCTATCAAAATCAGGAATGTTTTTCTTAATTTTATAAAAAAAACAATTTTAATGATTATTTCCGATTTTTATTTTTATTGTTATTATTAATATTATTTTTTTTTTTTTTTTCTCAAAAATTTGTATTTTTGATTTTTATTTTTTGCTCAACTTAGGATTATTTTATTAGTTTTATTTTTTTACTCACAAGATAAAACTTAATACGTTGAGAAATGAAATTGTTAAGTAATTTTTAGTATTTATTCACAAGTGCTTTACAAAATAAATCATATTAAGTACCAAACATTTTTTTATTGACTTTATTGAAACCTTTATAAAGTAATTAATTACATTGTTATGAGGATTTACTTAAAAGTATTACAACAATTAAAAACTTGTACATACTTAAACGTTATAATAAATTTTAAAAACAACCATTAATTATTACTCTTTAAGAAAAAAAGTCTTAGTCATTGTTAAGCAAATTTCTTATTATTTTATATGTGGACGTTCTGCATTTTTCATTTAAACATTTTATGGTTAAAGTTTCTATACAGTACATCAGTAGAATATCTGGGATGTAGGTTATTAATTATTTTCAGATTTTTATTTTTTGTATTATCTGTACTTTTCTCGTGTTAGCTTTAGCAGCCTTATTAAACCAGACTTGGCATACGTAGGTCAATACACATTTTGTAAATAAGGATCTTGTTTTTTAAATTAAGTTTAGATCTTCTGTTGAATAAGGGGTAAAATGACCCATTTGATTGCTTTATAACAAATATACTGTATGTGTTGTATAAATGAAAGTTTTTTATCTAACGTATTCTAACTGAGCATAACATAAACATAGTATCTACCAGTTGAATTATATGGCATGTTGATGTCGTATTTCTAAGTATTCTTGACGACTTGGGAACTTTGGATCATCAGCTCTATGGTTAACGTTTTTTTAAGTTATTCTTTATGCAGTTGTAGCACTTATAAATTATACTATTATCACTATTAGCTTTGTTGCATAATCGTGATTTCCGGCGCAGGCTGAACACACTACGATATGGTTACAATTTTTTGCACCATGTCCATACATAGCACATTTGGAGCTTTGTTGCCATTTAGAGGTATTCTCCAATACACAGAAATATTACAAAAATATCATAACCTCGCTTTTTGAAACATGTTGACGACAAAATCCGGTAAGATAGAGTGCGGCATCTACACTGGATCTCTTTGTTGCTAGCTACTTAAAGCTTACCGGGTTTATATTGAGCGAGCTAACAAATTCTTCGCCAATTATCTTTGTCCACTTTTGGCAGTCCAAATAAAACCAATTTAAAAGTTTCTGCATCCTTTAACTCATGCGTATAATAAAGGATTTTTTTTTTCTTTGAGAACACTCAAAGCTTTATTATACAACGATAACGAGTATGATACAATTTTCGTACCAATAAACATTCGTTTATACATTCGTTTATCCCCAATTAATCCGATCACGGTTGAAAGGCTGTGGATCGAGTCCACAATTATTAGTGGAATCTTTTTTTATTGAAAGCAACTGCTTTCTTCTTCGTCTTCAGACAGAAGCTAGTACTCTTCAAGACCTTTCCAATGATACCTGTATTATTCATATTCATTATAGGAGGAAGGAGAAAATTTCATTTTTATATTATAACTTCAAGTACCCATAACTCGTAATCTAAAAGCGAGCGGGTAAAATTTTTTACATTGCTTTAATCAGGAATAAAAATGCTACTGAATTATCAAAATTATTTAAAAATCAAGTGTGATAATGCCAAAAATTCGACTTTTATAAAAAAAAAAAAAAAAATACTTTTAGTAAAAATTCGAAGTTCAGTAAAAAATTTGAATTTTCGTAAAAAATCTGCATTATTGCAAAAATTTTATTTTTAGTAAAAAAATTGATTTATTTATTCATTCGCAGTAATTTTTGGTAAAAAATTTCATTTTTAATAAAAAACATGATTTTTAGTAAAAATATTCGACAGTAAAAAAATCAGAATTTTGGTAAAAAAAAATTTGATAAAGAAGGCACACTTTTGGTAAATAATCTAACTTATTTTGTAAAACACTTTGCCTTTTAGTGAATAAATCTAATTTATGATGAAATATCTTTTTTTTTACTAAAAATTGTGTAACAGTTTCATTTCTCAACATATTAAGTTTTATCTTTTGAGCAAAAAATAAAACACAAAATAATGATTATATAATAAGTTGAGCAAAAAAGTAAAAATCAAAAATAATCATTATTTTTGAGCAAAAAATAAAAATCAAAAATAATCATTATTATTTTAACAAAAAAAAAAAATAAATAATAATAATAATAATAATAATAATAATAATAAATAAGTAAATAAAAATCAAAACTAATCATTATTTGTTGAGTTTTATTTTGAAATTCATAATCATTACGGTCCTTGATAAAAACTACTAAAAAACTTATTTCCACTTAATAAAGTGGATTTTTTTAACTTTTCGATTGTTTTAGACTATTACTTCTGTTTTCGACTTTTTGAACCAAAAATCGATTTCGACTTTTCGCCTGTTTTCAACTATTCGAAAAACCATTTAGAGGTTCGAAAGTCAATTTAGAAAAAAAATATAAATTTCTCAGAGTTGCAGAACACAAGTAGTGAATTAAATATGAATTCAAATATTCATAGAAGATTTATAAGAGTTCAAATGATCGTCAAGTGTAGTTTATGTGGGAGATGAAGAAATCTGAAATTTGTAATTGGCTGGTGCGCTTTACATGAAAGTTCGCAGTATCTGTTTGAAAGTTTCACCTTCAAAACTGATGGAAAACAAACGTTTTTAAGTCCTTATTAGTTTCCATTATAAAAGTACAACTAAACAAGGAGTATTTTGGTAACAAAAAATTAAAAGTCAATACAGAACAATATTTGTAAATAAACCTTTTACAAATCTATCTATTGTCAATTTGTAATACATATTTGTATGTAAAAAGAAGAAAACATATTGCAACAGAAATGCAATTGTACACTTACCACTGAGGATTGGCATAAAGCCATTTGCATCTTTTTCTCCGCCAGTTTGATGCTGTTGTAATTTTCTCACACTCACAATGAACAATAGGAACGCAGCAAGTTGATGCAAATAATATAAATGTATTTATTATTCTTTTATGCTATTAAATTCTATTGTTAAATTTAAATTTAGCGGTTGGTGTCTTTCTAATTTGTATCCACTATTGACCGAGATTTAATCATGCAACACGCAGCAAAACATATGGATGAAATTTATTAAAAAAAAAAAAGAAACAACAATAAACATTACATAGAATGAACGAACCAACACACAATATGTTTTGTTCGGAAGGAGGGGCGGGGGTATAGAAAATCAGCAATGAAAACAATAACAAGACAGCGGAGATATTTAAAAAGAAAAGAGATAAATGCGCAGAAATAACAAATTAGTTAATTATAATTAACACACAAACATACTATAGTAATAAATTTAAAAATAAATTACATTTTACAAATGTTATCATTGGCAATATTCAACACAATATTAAACAATTATTTATTTCTTCACTTAATTCTGTTATTTTTTTCATTTAATTTAATAGACAAGAATAAAAAAATTATTTAAAAAACGACGTCTACTCTCCTCTAAATTAACTTTCCGAATGAATGCAATTTACTTGAATTTTAGTTGCCACAGTTGCACTATACAGTACTTTTCTACTACTTTTTCCAATTATTACTTTAAAAGAGAAATCAATTCTCTCAAAATCACCATAAATAGAGCATTCTAAGAGAACAAACAAGCGCAGTTCATAAACTTAAATAACTTTTATTAATTTTTAGAATTATTTTTATGGAATTTTTAAATTTTTATATAATTTAAAATATTAATTACTCCTTATTTTTGCACTCATGTAAATATGATAAATTTCTAAACATCTAGCCGTCTCTTTTACACTAACCAAACACACGTGCATTTGTTTGATGTAGTAGTAAAATTTCGCTTTTTTAGTTCACAATGACACTACAAAAATTCTTAATTATGTCAATTTTTTGCTTAATTATATAGAAATAGCGTAATTGAACGAGCACATGTTATTTCCTTTATGATAAGGAGCAACACAGAATCCTCGTTCATTTAAAATGCTTTACGAGATCTACGCAAAGCTAATTCTGGTAATGAAATGAGGTGCTTATATACTTGCATACGGATTTTATTTGACTCGCACAAACACACACACTGACAGTTGTGCATAAAAGTACGCTAGTGTTGGTGTATATTCGTATACATGAATACATCATGTGTATTTTTAAAATAAAATAATTGTAAAAATGTCTCAAATTAATGAAAACAGCGGTAAATAGATTAACAAAATAATTTATTTATGACAAAATTTGTTGAAACAATGTTTAATTTCATAAATTTGAAATTGTTAAAATCAACAAATTGACTAAGTGAGCAAGACTATATCTCTCCTATTCACTCGCGAAGATTTGAATATAAGTAGACAATAAGAAAAAAAGTTATGTTTGTCTTGCTCTTATACAACAGGGTTGGAGTATTGAGATTATAAAAACAAAACATAAAATGCAAATTTTCTTCAGTAAATATATGTTTTTGTAAGCAATTTGTTTCCAGTAGTTGACCAGTTGTAAAGATATTACAATTAAAACCTTGGTGGTAATTGTAAATAGTCAGGTGTAAGGACATTACAATTAACACCTTGGTGGTAACCCAAGGTTGTTGAAAAAGTTCGTTGGTACGAAAGTTGAGAAATCGACCTTTGTTACCAGATAGTCAAAAATAATCGAAAAAAAATTACTATATAGTGTGAACGATTTCTTAGAAGTTTTTATTTCATCATTTGTTGGAAATACTTTTGCAAAAATATATTTATATGTACCCAGCACTCTATTACATGGATTGTCTGATAATTTATCAACCAGTTCTCTAAATCGACTTTTGAATAATCGAACATTTTGTTGAAAAAAAGTCGAAATCGACTTTCTTTAGCTGTCGAAAAAATCAAAATAGTCGGAAAAATTAAAAAAAAATTTATTTTATTTAAAAGGAATAGTATTTTAATAGTTTTTATTTCAACACCATCATCTAACTGATGGAAATTGTATCGTAAAAACATACATATTTTTGTGTGCATCCAGTACTTTCATTGCATAGGTTATTTGTTAAGTTATCAATATAATGTGATTTCGCGGTTCTAGTTCATATTTTATATTTTTATATAAAGTCAACTATTCTAATATTGGATAAAGTCAAGAAAAGTGGAATATTTAAAAAATCGTTAAAAATTAGAGTCGAAATTCAACTTTTTGTTCTAACTATAGAACCTTATTATCAACATATTTATATAATTTGTGCGAAAAATCTCAAAAATATCGTATAAAATCGATAATAATCGAAAGTCGACTATTCCAAAATTTAAAAAATAAAAAAAAAAAAATTGAAAATGTCAAAAGTTCAATTACTTACAAATTGAAAAAAAATCGAAATAAGTACTTTTTATTCAACTGTAGAACCTTATATACTCTAAATGCAATTATCAATAAAAAAAAAACGTAGTTTAAAATTATTTTTTATTTGAAATCCTTAAGCTAGCATGAAAATTTAAAAAAGAAATAAATTAAACATAATTTTGTATGCACACTTGATGTTCCATCGGGAATGATTTACAAATAACTTAAACACAATTTGTCAAAAATACTAACCGCGTTCGCAAATTATTTCTACAGCATTGGGCTCCATTAATGTAGATTCTAAGCAGCGATGTACAGCAGAACCCAAAATCTCATCTAACAAAAAGTTGATCAAACTTAAACATAAAGCAAAAATTTAATAATTTTATAAAATTTCATAATTCAGCTGAAATTATTTTTGAGCATAACTTACTTTTCATCTTTAACAAAACGCCAGAGATTCATTTGCAAATAATGAGTGTCCACCTGGATTTGCTGTAAACCAAATTTACTAAAAGTGCGTAAACGTACACATTCCAATAAAGACTATAATTTAAATATATATAATTAATTATAAGCTAATATTTTATTTTGTAGCTTGTTACCTTTAAACCAATTTTTATGATACCCGTTACAATCGATACCTTAGAAAACTCAACTGATGTAAAAATATCAATTCTCTCGGAAAACAACCGATGAATGTTAGAAACATACGAAGACTCCAGTTGTGATGGTGTATAATTTGACCAATTTGAACGAAACTGTTGCTTGGAATTGGTTAAGTTGCTAAAATGGGTTTTACGACTTGAATCACTACTAGCAGTTGTACGAACTGTTGAGGGATAATCGTATAAACTGCCAACAACCGTTTCAATTGATGACAATTCTTCGACTACTCTTTTCATTACTGCTCTAACTGTGCGTGGTTCCAGACAATTAAGCCAATCTCTAGTCTCTACACTTTTACGCAGCATTTGTGATATATTTAGGCCTTGGAGACGAACAAACGTATCTAGCAGACTTTGAGCAGTCTCACGCATTTCAGCACAGATTTCTGTTTCATGAGTTAAAGTAGCACTATTCTCTGAATCTATTTCATATAAATCATCAGCCAACGAAATCTAAAATGAAGGAATATAATTAAGAATGCTATAACTTCTCAAACTACTTTATAGTTACCAATATATGAACCCCATTTTGTTCCATTTCCAAACAAGTTTTCGATAAAACTAACAATAAATTTGGCGGACTTGATGTTGAAGAATCACCAAATGAACTCATAACTTTTGAAATATGTCTTAAAAACCCAATCAATAAATTTTCTCTTATGTCTTCAACGCACAGTGTACCTTTATAATCGGATTTGATATTAAAAGACCAATCAGTTTGTAGAAATACCAATAAATCTTGTAAAACACCTTTGACCTTTTCGACTAATGAAACGTATAAACTAGTTATCAAATCATTTAAATTACCACCCAATGTTGTGTCACTTTTGGCCGAAACAAGCGAAAGTCTTACTGAACTAAGACTATCGGAAAAATGATCCTTAAGATTTTTAGAATGCGCGTCACATAACTGATGGGCTGCAGAGATTATTATATCCACAGTATTGCGTTGTATTTCTATTCCGCGACATATGTTTCTCATGGCCAGTAGGCGACGGTGCAGACGATCTAAAGCTCTTAGCATAACCTGAGTGTCACCGAATCCTACATCTGACTCAACACGATCCTGTACTAATGTTAAATAGTTATCAATATTTAAATTCAGAAAAACGTTTAGATCTTTAAGTGCATGCTCTTGGAAATCATCCCTTTCATTTTCATAATGCTTAGCTACAAACATATCAAAATAAGACGTCACCACTAAAGTGAGGTCGTTTAAAAATCCCTCAATACCCATATCAACAAACTCGATCATATCACGTTCCGTTTGATCCTGTAACATAACAATCTGTTCATGTAATCTCTTAGAGGCACAGTTTAACATTTCTGTTGCCATGTCTGTAGCCTTTTCATCTAACTGCAAAAGCAATTCTCCGATTTCTGTTAACGTTTGGGCAGTTTTTCCCGCCTTTTGGAACTCTTGTCTTAAATGCTGCTTTAAATCCTCCATTATAACGTCACAATCTTTGCGTATACCCTCGAATGAGGGCTGATAACCATATTGCTCGAAAACTTTTTGAGCATGTTTATAGTCTTGAACAGCCTGTACATAGTTTTGTTCCTCTATTAGAGATTTCAGTTTTGCCGGCAAAGACGATAAGAATTGCAAGCGTTTAAGCAAAGAGTGTTTTTCGGAAAGTTTACACAACTGGGAACGTGTACCTTGCAAAGTTCCCGTTATTTGTTCACTAAATGTTGTGATGGTTCCCATTTTATCTTTTAACAAATTCATATCAGTTTCCATTTGTTTAAAATCATTTTTCATTTTTCTTATTGTATCGGTGGCGGAAATAAATTTATTATAGTTTTCATAAACTAATGTCTGCATGTCGGAATGCAATGTTTGTGTGTCCTTTACAACAGCTGTTTCTGTATCCATAATTTGTTTCAATGTACAATCCTGCTCATGAGATAAAAATTGCATTATATTAGTACTTAAAAAAATACAAGTTCATATGCCACAAACCTTTAATAGTTTTTCCAAATACTTTTCTGCATCAAATGTTGTGCTATCCATATCGTATGGACTTCGCACAGTGTTGGCCATTTTTATAAATAATTTTATTATTTTTACAATCACTTTATTCCAAGAAAATATGTAGGGAATAAAAATAAATACAATGTAAATACAATAGAAAATTTTCGTTATAAGATCATTCACTGTGAATTAATGACAAATGTGTAAACTATCCAATGGCAATATGTTTCAAGAGATCAAAGCTGCACTTTTATTCGACGCCGTAAATATGTAATTATGGATTATCATATACTTTATTAAAAAATATTGTTTTTAAAGTACAGTATTATATGGAATAAGTCGACTTTTTGACCTTTTCCAATTTTTAAATAATCGACTTTTTCACTTTTTAAATAGTCGATTTTTCTGTTTCAATTTTGGAATAGTGGACTTTTCGACTATTTTCGAACATTAGAAATTATAAAGTCAACCGTCATTTTCATTAATTTTTCAGGCGGCTGTGGACAATTTGAAGGAAGTAAGTATTGTTTTATTTGTAAAACACAACATTTGTAGCAAAAATATTAAAATTTTTTTCATTTTAGGTATCGTTCCAGTTCGAGTTTCTTCATCTTACTAATTAATACTATTTCTTTTTTTCTTTCACAGGTACATGAGCCTGGGAAAAGGTTATGGCTTGACTCAACCACATGACTTTTAGGCCTTACCCTTGTCAGTGGATCCACTGTGAGTTGACCACTCACATGATATTATGATGGACAACAATACTAGGTATGCCATGAGCTAGGGATCAAACCAAAAAAAAAAAATATATATATATACAACAAAAACCAAAAGAACAACTACTAACATAAAAAAAAATAAAACAAAATTTACTATTATTAATTAAAGTATTATAATTTAATTTATTTACAAAGAAGATATTTAATTCTAAAATGTTCATGTTGAATTCTAACCATTTATTTATAATTTTATTTTATAAAATATTTAACAAATATCCAACTATGTTGATTTTTATTATTTCTTCTTAATTAAATTAGTTTTTTAAACATATATTTATAAAAAATTCGTTTGAAATCGCAAAAAAAATTTCTAACATTTTTTACATACGGCAAAACTAATACATTACACGAATTATGATATATACCCTTTGAAGGTAGAATATAAATAAAGCAACATGAGAAAAAGCGGATAACCCCAGGTCTACAACTGAGATTAACGCTGATATAATATGTGAGATAACGCCGGCAGAGGAGAGTAAACATTTTTTTTATATTATGTTAACAGCCCGTCTAGACGTAACATAATATGTAAGATTTTTGTGTCAGAGAGTGTCAAATTCGCTCTCTGAGAGAATTATTTCACGTGTAGATTCAAATATTAGTATTATAAGATGTATTATGAGACTGTTGTGATGAGATTTCTCTACACAACCATCTTATAAGATGAACTGTCAAAAAAATACACACACACGGAAGTTTGTATGTGTGTGTGCTTATATATTTTGGAAATTACTAAAAAAACAATGTTTTTTTGCAAAATTATTTTCTTTTAATGATTGTTTTACATTTAAAATTTTTTTTTTTTATAGAAATTGTGTTAAAAACGTGCGATTTTTGTAAATAAAAAGTACATGTTTGTTCTGCGACTGATTGAAAATAATGATATCTTATAGGATTTATTAGAGTACGTGTACCCCTTATTTAAGATAAAACATAATATAAACAAAATGGTTACTCTCTTCTGCTTGCGTTATCTCACATATTATATCAGCGTTAATCTCAGTTGTAGACCTGAGGTAAATCTTAAATAAGGGATACAGGTATTCTAATAAATCCTATAAGATATTATTATTTTCAATCAGTTACAGAGTAAATATGTCGTTTTTATTTAAGCAATTCGCACTTTTTTAACACAATTTTTATAAAAATGATTTTTAACATGTAAAACAAACGCTAAAAGGAAAAAATTTTATAAAATAACATAGTTTTTCAATAATTTCCAAAATACACATGCACACACACAAGCAAACTTTCGTGTATGTGTATTTTTTTTGACAGTTCATCTTATAAGATGGTTGTGTAGAGAAATCTCATCACAAAAGTCTCATAATACATCTTATAATACTAATATTTGAATCTACACGTGAAATAATTCTCTCAGAGAGCGAATTTGACACTCTCTGACACAAAAATCTTACATATTATGTTACGTCTAGACTGGTTGTAAGGAAAAAAGAAACGATAAAAACACCCCTCGAATTACGTTTGTGCCTGTTTGGTTACCCCTCCTGCTTCTTTACACCTCTTGAAAACAAACTCCAACTGTTATGATTGTCAAGACTTGAAAACAATCATCAGTAAATGCAGTAAAAGTGATGTTGAAAATGAAGTTAACTTCTAGTTAACTAAATGGTTACAGTTTAAAGCTTTCCCATTTCAATTATAACAATAAGATCATAAATTTACTAAGTAAATGATCAGTTTACTGGATTCTGATGCAAACGTAGAAGAACGGACTTATAATAACAAAATATTTTTGAACTGGTTGAAGGCATCACTATCCACATTGCTTTTTAATTTTAAATGGAAAATGCATCCGATCCCTTTATAAATTAGTCAAATTTAGCAGTTTTAATTAAAATGGACAGAATTCACCTGCAAATTGTTTAAGTTTGTTGCAAATGTTTTAAGTTTGTATATTTAAGATAAGTATTCGCAAACTCTTTCTTTCATATGCTTCTGCAGACCTTCTTTTGAGAACCGTTCTCTTTTTTAATATCATACGAAATGAAAAAATACAAAAGCAACTAAAAAAAATATTTTCTGACTTTTGATTTTAAGCCGGCCGACAGCCGTTTTTGAGCCGCCGCCGACAATATTTTCAAAGGTCGCCACCATCTGCTCCAAAATCAAATGACATTATTTGACATTTACCATATATATATATATATATTTACCAAATATATATATATGTCTTTATTTTGTGTCCTTTATTCGCGTGCATTGACCGATTAAAGAAAGGAATAATTACTTTGTTCTCAGAAAGATTTTTGCACTTAATTTATCTATAAATAAAGTGAAACACATTAAACAACAGTAATAGTTAAACAATGGTTCCTTTAACACAAGCTTCCCTAGAGGAGGCAATTAAAAGTGATAAAATATTGAAAATATCGGCTGAACAAATAGCAAAAGGTAAATTGAAAATTAATTGATAAGAAATATTATCTAGAATAAAATCTGATAAATTTGTTGCTACTATTTATTTAAATTAAATTTTAGATATACAAAACAAATCCTATGACATTGTTAATTTGTGTGAACAACTTAATTTTGCTTTAACCTCGAGCAATGTGGAACACCGTGTCCAAGGGACTTGGCTGTTCTCTCATGTTTTGGCCAACTTACCCAAAGATGAACTAAATGCCGAACAATGTGAAGTTTTATCAAATTTCTATGCTGCCCGTCTAAAAGATCATCACAATGTTATACCGGCTATTATAGAGGGTATTGATGCTTTAGTTCATATGAAAATGTTTCCCGGTAAATGTGTAGTAATGATATTACAAAGTTTTTTCCTAAATACTACATGTCAATCCCAGTTGCGTAGTGATCGTTACAGACTATTTACCATCTTTAAATATATATCCGAAACTTATGTAGAAGGTAATTTGTTGTACAAATTGAGAGAATCAGTTGTAAACTATTTTTTTTTTCATTATTTAGATTTAAAGGCTATGTCGGGTGACTTCATTTATGGCATAATTAGTTCAATAGATGGCGAACGTGATCCTAGAAACTTGGATTTCATTTACAATTTTATGCCCGATTTTATAGCCACCTATCCGCTGTTACACTTAAGCGAAGAAATGTTTGAAATATTTGCTTGTTACTTTCCCATTGACTTTAATCCTTCCAAAAATGATCCAGATACTATAACAAGAGACAACTTATCTAAAAAATTAACAAAATGCCTGGTGGCCTCGCCTGATTTTGTTGAATGGTGTGTGGCCTTAGCATTAGAAAAACTCGAAAGTGAACTAGTTGTAGCAAAGTGTGATTCATTGGAATTGCTGGTAAGTTAAGGATTCATTCCCACTTAATATTATTAAAAACTTGTTTCTTTAATTGCAGTATCAAGCAGCCTTCAAGTTTCCCTGTGAAAGTTTAGAAAGCCATTTTGAGCAAATTTGGATAGCTCTTAAATCTGAAGTATTTCCTGGTAGCGACAATAAGGATGTAATTTCACTTGCTTTACGCGCCTTACGTTGTATTCTTGAACAAGCGACTATAGCAAATAAGACAACCATTAGTCACTTTTATCAAACGATGATTTTGGGTACAATATTACCACATTTAAGTGATGTAAAACATCGTCTATTTACTCCAGTTTCCCTGATAGCTTTGGTTTGTGTGTCAGGCGATCCAGTATTCGCCAGCGAAAAAATCCTTAATACATTCTTATTAAAATTAAATGAAACACCTGCTTCCTTGGATGATGAACAGGTTATGCGACTCTTTAATATAATATCGCAAATATTTTGTATTATATCCGCTAAAGGAGAAACTGTTTTAAAGGCGGTTAACACGAATGTTTGTATTCAATTGCACGTACTTGTTATCCAAAAATTAAGATCATTTGAAGCTTGGAAAAATGAAACAATAAATCAAGATTTACTTAAAGCTTCGTTAAGTGTGTTAATCGAATCAGCACCTATAATCAATGAATCAAATCGTGCAATTATCTATAAAGTATTAATGGAATTGCTAACACATGAATTTATAGACTTGGAACAAACCCAAACGTTGTTAGAACGTTTGGGCGCTTTACAACCCATTGAATTACAAACGAATTGTATTGATGGTTGCATAAATAACTTTGCTAGCTATACAAATTTCGTCAAGCAAAAAATTCTCATTAACTTTTTACCCTTGGTAAGGCAATTGGCTTTTACTGAACGTATTTTGGATTTGTTATATAAACAATCATTTGGTGATGAGTCTATTACCAATGATGTGCGCTTGTTGGCTTTAAAAGCTCTCAATAAATTGTTACAAAGTGAAGATAAACGCTTCATTAGAGAACTACAGCATAATAGCGAATTAATTAGCAAACTTGTAAATTTAGCACAGACCAATAAAAACCTTGACTCCTTGGTATTGGCAGAAATCTCGTTGAGTCTTAGTTTAATAGTTCAAACTCTGGCAATTTCCGAACAATTTATGGTGGCAACGAAATATTTATATAGTTTAAATTTACAATTAACCGCTGATTTATATACTGCTAAAGGTTTACTGGGTTTTCTGCACAAAGACATTAGTTTGGATGATCATTTCGAACGTTTAATGGGTGATCTCACTGAATTATCTCTAATGTCCGAAGATGAGCGTCTTCGTACGGTGGCACATCATTTGCTGTGTAGTTTAGTTAATAAAATCGATTATAATAACAACAATCGTGATATTGTTAAGCGTATAATTGTAAGACTAAAAGATGCCGTTAAGAAGGAAAATAAAAAGGCGGTGGAAGCATTATCGTGGTTGGCAAAGGGTTTAGTAATACGTGGTTCGGATGATGCAGGCGAAATTATTGAAGCGGTAAGTTTTCTATCTATATAATTAATATTCAAACATATTTCCCGTAATCCCGTATATATATATATATATATATATATATATATATATATATATATATATATATATATAAGTTACTACTAATACATATACTATGTGCGCTTTGTGCTAACAAGCCTCAAACAAAAGAGCCACTCAAATTATTAAACTCTCATCTATTCTTTTTTTCTCAAGCACATCATATAGCTCCCTTAATTCAAATCAGTGTCATTGTTGTTATTACAAAAACAAACTGTAATGATATAACAAGAGTAATTTTGATTTTTTCCACTTTTAATTGAGAGTTGTAAGAGATAAGTGATAAACAAAGTAGAAAAGAGTTTACTTTGAATTGCTTTGTTTATTTTTTGTTTGAGAAAAAAAGTAGAAAAAGTTAAAAATTTAAGTTGCTTTTCGAAAGGTGTTTTGTTTTATTTTTACCAAATGCACATTTTTATGTAAAATTAATTATTTTACTTGCGTTTAAACACCACATAAAATCGCGGAATAAGACGAAATAAAAAAATATATTAACCGGAAAAAATCGCAAAAAAACAAAAATCGCCTAAACGGAAAAATTAACCAAAACGTCTAAAAATCCTCTAACAATTCGGTCAATTGAGATCCCTTTAAAAGTAACAGAGAAAGCTGATAGATAAAGAAAGAGAAAAATCCTAGTAGAATAAAGCAAAAGATTGAAAAGAAAGATAGCTAAATATAAGAAAAATAAGAACAGTGTGGAACATAAAACCCATCAAATCAACCATGACTACCTCTAAGCCACTTTATTCCCATTACGAACCCTATAAGGTTTCCGAGTTATTCACCCGCAAGCTCCTCTAGTGCGTGCAGTATATGGCTCCCAAACCACCTCAGTCTCCTTCGCTGAAGCCCTATACAATGACAGAGTATGTGCTCCACTGTCTCTAGCTTCTCCACATCATCACATGTCCTGCAAAAATCTGACGCGCCAGTGTCCCACTTACTGGTCATATTCCCTTTTGAGAGGTGACCAGTAATCATGCCAACAATGATCCTTAGATTCCCACGACTCATTCCCAGAAGATGCTTCGAATCTGCTGGTTTAAGACTAGGCCATAACGATCTAGATACCCTGCAGACCATTCCACTCCTCCAAGCATGATTCGTTCTATATATAGTCCATTCCCTTATGGCCAAGAAATATGACCCAATCGGAATCCTAACCGATACTTTCACAAAAGACCTGTCCAACCCCGAGCCCTTACGAGCTAGCTCATCGGCTATTTCATTGCCGAGAATATCGCAGTGACCAGGAACCAAACAAAGTCTTATTCTGTAGGCATCCATTAACCTCCTAAATTCCTTCCTACACTCCAGCACTAACCTGGACCTGACACAGTAACTTGTCATTACCATCAGTGCTGCCTGACTATCCACATAAATAGCTACCTCAGTGTCCCTCTCAACATTCTCCTCCAGTAATCCTAGGGCCTTGTAAATGCCTAGAATTTCTGCCTGGAAAATGCTGCAACTATCATTATTTCTTGAACAATATGATTTTATAATTTTTATTTTTCGAGCAGAAATAAGTTGTTTTGTGATTTTTATATATTTTTTTTAAGTAATATGTTATTTTCTGATTTTTATTATATCAAAAAAGTAGTAAAACATAAAAAAGCTGCCAAAATGAAGATAAATCGCCAAATCAGAGGAAAATCCACCAAAATAAAAGAAATTGGCAAAACGAAAAAATAGCTAAAAATTTAAAATTCGCAAAAAACAAGTAGAAGAGTTATATTCAGCTGGGCCGAATCTTTTATACCCTTCACAAAATCTATATTTAATAAATATATTACATATTGGATTTATTTCTTATTAAAATTTTTGCTTTAATCTGGAAATATACTTAATATTTATAAACTGTGTTAACCTTGACATCGGAAATTTGTAAGGAAAAGATTCCCCGAAAACTCCTTGGTTATATGATTTAGGAAGATCGCTAAAGACGAGATATGCAAAATTGTAAAATCGTTTATAACTCTGCCGTTCCTAAACAGATTTCGCTGAATTTCAATACCAAGATTTTCGAGACTATAGTCACATATGTGTTGAAAGAGAAATGTATTTATTGGACTAATTGCTTCAAAAAATAAATTTCAATACACAGGTGGACAGACATCCAGATGGAAAGACAGACATATATTCTCAAAAGTTATGAGAATATTAATAAATATGAAATATTTAATGACTTTTGTATAAAATAAGAAACATATATGTGAAGGATATAAAAAATAATAGCAAATACGGAAAAAATGTCATCATGAAAAAATTGCCAAAACAGAAAGCAAACCTCAAAATCAAAAACCCGCCAAAATTAAAAAATTCACTAAAGTGGAAAAATCTGAAAACTACCAAAACGGAAAAAACGCCAAAATAAAAAGAAAACAAATCAAAACGGCCAAAATAAAAAATCACCAAAACGAAGAAAAAACGCTAAAATGAGAAAAAAGTAGGCAAAACAAAATAAAATTTACGAATTTCTAAGCGTTTAAAGTTTCTAATAATAAAAAAGTAAAGAAAGTGCTTGTGTTTTTTTTTTCTGTATTTAAGCCTTATTTTGGTTATTTTTTCATGAATTTTGGTGAAATTTTGAAGTTTTTTGTAGAAAAACGAAGGATCTATAACATTTTTAAATTGGCAAAAAGTATTTGAAAAAAACCAATTGATAGATATTTATTTATTTAACAGAGTATAATTGGTTCATTATTTGATTAGTTACAATTTTTAAACGTTTCTACTAACATTTTTTATTACATAGTTAATAAGCGGGATGGATTTTCTGAAAAATATAAAATACCATAAATTAGTTTTATTTATACTAAACATGTTTATTTTAATACGACAGGTATTGGTAAATAGGTATAACATAGTTTAATTAAAAATAGGCAACTTCATTGTTAATAGAGCCTAGATGATTATACTTTTAACTACATCCTATAAGATTTTTTTAAATTTCTATTTTAATATTCTACATTTTAAACTTTCCTTTTTTTAACAGCTATCTGAACTTTTGGATCATCCCTCATTGGCGACAGCAGCCTCTTTAACATTTAACATAATCTCAGCCGAATATCCGCAATTGCATTTACCAGTTGTTAAATATTTATTTAAACAAAAATTCTTCCATATGATTTTAATCAAATTGGGACATAAACTAGAAACATATTGTGAACATCATTTGACAGCCTTTATATATGTTGTAAATACAACACCACATGCGGTATTGAAAATGAACTTGGAAAAGGTAATTTGAAAATCCATACTTAAATAATCGACTTATTAAATCATAAAAATAATTTACTAATAGATTGGACCAATAATATTTAAATGTCTTGAATCGACGAATGAGCATACTCTCAGTATATCTTTGAAAATCTGTGGCAGCTTTATTAAACAACAAGATGAATACTATCAAGGATACTTAAATCATTTAATACCAGCTTGTTTAAAGTTATCAAAATACAATAATTCTATGGTAAATATTTAATGCAAACTCTAAGATTTGTATTTCTTTGAATTTATTTATTAATTCTTTTTCTTCACTTTTCAGCAAGTACGAATTTTGGCTTTAAACTTGTTATATGATATTACCCAGTACCCAACATTTGTTTTATTGCCCTACAAAATGGATGTTGTGCTAGACTTGGCTGCAGCCTTAGATGATCCCAAACGTTTGGTACGCAATGCTGCTGTTCAAGCTCGTAATTCTTGGTATTTAGTGGGTGCACCAAATTCTTCATAATAAATAATTATGACTTTTGTAACATTTCTGTTTAATATTTAAGTTTCATTACTTTAAATGTTTGTAAAATATTCAGCATTATAATAGTTCAAATGTTTGTATATTTAATAAAAAACAACAAAAATATATTTTTCTCTCACGAGTGTTTTTTTCATAATTTTGTATTGATTTTTTTATAACTTATATTTAATATGGATGTTCACATTGAGATCTAGCCATTAGAGCACATTTTTGGGCTTTTTGTACTACTTCGGGACAGCGACGTTTACGTAGCAGACGGCAGTCTTGAAAATAGCCTTCGTTTCGCGGAAATCCATGTGAAAAATCTTGAAACGTTACTAAACCATGGCCCCATATTTTGCCACCTCGAAATTCACCTTCAAATTTCATGCCATCAGCTCGCCAAAATATGCCATGGCCATGAAACCAACCGTTCATAAATTCTCCCTCGTATCTAAAAAAAAAAAACTCAAACATTTACATATTTTGAAAGTTTATCACTTTCTTACTTGGCTCCATCAGCAAACCACATACAGCCCAAACCATGACTCATGCCCTCGAAAAATTGTCCATCATAACGTGTGCCATCAGCAAATACTAAATGACCCAAACCATGTTTTTGTCCTCTTTGGTTCCATTCTCCTATGTAGCGTGTTGAATCTTCATAACGCCATCCTCCAACTTTACAGCCTGACTTGGAGGGTGATACCTCCTTGCGAGCCATATTAGATACACTTCCTTTTTTTAAATGATTAAAACATAATTAAACCTTAAAGTATTTCTACAAATTTTTATTAATAATACAATTATTTAATACCTTGCTCATCATAATCATCCATTTTAATTATTTTAATTTGTTAATCGTAAAAAAATAAAAAATATGTTAATAAAATCCAATAGTTTTAACAATGATTTTTGCCCAATTTTCAATTGTTTACTAGCATTTATTTGTGTGTTTTGTTTGGCTTCCTTTTTTACATTGGCCATATTTCTTTCTGCTTTTTCCAAATCTAATTAACATATATCTGTTGTCTCTTTGGAATGTTCATTTATCATGTGCTATGTACAGAGTAAACAACTTGTTGCATATTTCTTTTGTAAAAAAAAAAATCGATATTGAGAAGTAAAATATAAATTAAAAAGCAAATATTGACCTCCTTAAGGAACAAAATATTAATGGAATGGTGTATTATGCGATTGAAATTTCATTTCACTTTTGAAAAAATAAACAGTTGATTTCATCTAACAAATTCTAAAACTAAGCCATATTTAATCTCGAAATGTTAATATCTCAGTAAAAAGGCCTCAAATTAAAAAAACAGCCTTAATAAATCTATGATCACTTATAATTCCTACTAAAAATCGGTTCTTGTATGAGAACATAAAAATTGATTTTATATTTAAACCAGGACAAAATAGAATAAAGAGAAAGAAAATATAACTCCTATTTTTTTTACTAAAAATCGGTTTTTATATAAAATACTTAAAAATTGATTTTATAACTAAACATGGAGAGTTAGATCCTAAAGAATGAAAATCTACAATCACTCATATTTTTTACTAAAAATCGTTTTTTATATGAAAAACATAGAAATTGATTTTACAGTTAAACAAGGACAGTTAGAGTCTAAAGAATGAAAATATGTGAGCATTCATATTATCTTCTAAAAATCGATTTTTATGTGAAAAACTTAAAAAAATGCCAAAGGAATGAAAATTTATGATCACTCGTATTTTTTAGTAAAAATTGATTTTTGTGTGAAAAACGTAAAAATTTCTGTTATAGCTAAACAAGAACAGATAGAGCCAAAAGTAAAAAATCTGTGATCACCCATATTTTCTATTAAAATCGATTTTTATATGAAAACCCTAAAGATTATTTTTTAGTGCCAAAAGAATAAAAATCTGTGATTATTCATATTTTCTACTAAAAATAAATTTTTATATGAAAAACTTACCAAAACAGTTAGAACAAACAGAATGCAAATCTTTGATCACCCAAATTTTCTACTAAAAATCGATTTTTATATGAAAAACCTAAACAAGTAGATTTAGTGCAGAGTCTTTATTTGTTTACTCCCATTGGACGCATTCCCAGGTGGCGGATAGGGGGGACTGGGCGGGAGGCACTGGATGTATTCATGTGCGGTGCTGGAGCCCTCTCCCTTTGCCACCATGAATGCATCCTTTGAATCACACTCGGTCCTGGAAACGGATTGGCTTGTTGGACTGGACGCAATTGATCAGAGGAAAGAGCATGGAACTGCAACCACTGCGACGGCACTGGAGCAGGAGAGCCGCAACCGACAGCCGAATGAAGCTTGAAGAAGCTAAAAATGGCGTTATGGCCTGCATAGCCGCACTAAATAAGTTGGCTAAGAAGGATCCATCGCTGATAGACGGACGGGATAGGTATGTTCGCAGGAAACACAGAAAGAGCATATACAGGTTCGAAGGAACCTATGGCTCCATCGGTGATATCTTGAGAATGTCTTATCCCGAAGGTTTTAAAGTTCGTATGAGCAAAAAGTCCGCTTCTGCCAGCACATTAGAACCACAAGCAAAGAGGTGCCCACAAGCCATCCTGCGGTCCTGCGCATTCCCGAAAGGGAACGGACAAGTCAGCTAGGATTGGTACTGAGACAACTCAAATTAGGAAATGAGTAGAAAAGGTAGATCAAACTACGTCTTTAAGGACTCTCAAATGAGATTCATTAAGGGAGCTCAGCCTGGAGATGAGATACCCTCTACGTCCAAGAAAGCTGGTCATGTACCACATGACTTTTTTAAATTCCCTGCTAAGCGGGTCATAAAAAGAGTAAGGTCTGGGGATGATCAGCAGATACCTTCGGCGAAGAAGGTTGGTAAGGCTCCAAGTAGCTCGCTTAAAAACTCTCACAAGGGAGTAGTAAAGTGGGTAGTATCAGGTGATGATCAACCTTCAACGTCCAAAAAGGCGAACCAGGGAAAAGATTTCCGATTCGCAGTACATCGGAAATCTTTGAGTGAATTGGACTCATTGGGGGGAGGGTGGTTGTTACGTTCGAGCTTGGCTATATCAAATTTCGGTACTTGAAAAATGACAGAGCTAAAGAGGCTGCATATAAATCTGCATCATTGTGAAGTGACCTCGACCGAATTAATAACCTACCTCAGTGAGACCAATGTGTACGTGGCCTTAATCCTATAAAAACCAGGTCTGTGGTCTTAGGGCTAAAGGATACCAATTGTTCGTGCCGTCCACTTGAGATAAGGTAAGGACATGTATCATAGTGAGGAATGAACTTTAGTTGATTCTTCTTTATTCTTTCAGGTATGGAGACCTAACGGTCGTTCAAGGTGAGGCGGAAGGAGGTAGTAAGCTGGCTTTGGCTTCAGTGTACATGCCCTATGAGGCGACGGAACCACCGGATGACAGGGCGGGGACCTTAGCCGAGTATGCAAGGCGGAATGGAGTGCGTCTATTGCTCGGTTGTGATGCCAATGCACACCACAGTCAATGGGGTAGCAGGGATATCAATAAGAGAGGTGTGTCAATCTTTGATTTCATTATAACGAATGGTCTTTTAATCTGTAATAAGGGAATACCCCTACGAAGGATAGAAATTCGGTAATAGATATCACGTTGACTAACTCTGGGGAGACCTGGTAGAGGACTGGAGGGTGGCTATGGGGTGTTCTTTCTCTGACCATAGCAGAATAACCTTTAGTCTGAACTTTCTGCGAGGAAACCTTATAGAAATCCTAGCCGGACGAATTGGGACACTTTCAGGCGTGATTTGGGGTCAAGATTACCTGAAACTGCAAGGGAGTATGTCGAGGGACAGTCTTGACGAGATGGTGAAGGGAACAACGGAGTCTATCATCAGAAGCTATGAGCTCACCTGTCAGGTGAGTTATCCGGGTAAGAGGAAACAGCAGCTCTGGTGGTCAAAGGAGTTGAGAGTTCAACGGACTACAGTCGGCGGGCTGTATAACAGGGCCAATAGAACTGGTAAGGATGAAGGCAGGGGCACCTGTAGGTTGAGTTTTAATAAGTACAAAAAGGACATTAGACGGGCTAAAAGGTCAATGAACTATCCAGATTCAGGAAGATACTGTGGAAGGATCCTAGTGTTCTGGGTATTATCCAGAGATCAGATTGTTCATGGACGAAGTCTAGCTCTGAGTCACTTAATGTGCTTTTGTAAACTTATTTCCAGGTTGTAAGGATCCATTGATGGAAGGATCAGGTGAGAAGAAGAAAGAGCACTTCTTTACAGAGTCCGTCATCGGGATCGTTGAAACGGTAGTGAGAGACCTGATCACGGTTGAGAAAGTAACATGGGCGGTGAATACATTCGAGCCTTACAAGTCACCTGGCCCGGATGGTATCTTTCCGGCTATGTTACAGAATGCACCGTTAGCGGCTCGTCTACTACTAGGGATATTTTTACGGGTGTCTGCTACATAGACACATACCAAGGGGATGGAAAGAGGTAAGGGTCATATTCATACCTAGGGGTAGTAGGACATGTCGCTCGAAACCCAAGGATTATAGACCTATCAGCCTATGGTCTTTTCTTTTGAAGACATTAGAACTATCAGTCTTTCTATATCTAAGATCATCTATTGGCACCAACAGCATGAGTAGTGCTTAACATGCTTACCTGAAGGGTAAATCTGTTGAGAGTGCGATTCATGAGGTGGTGAGCTATATAGAACAAGGATTTCGGTACAGGGAATTTACCATGGCCGCGTTCTTGGATATTGAGGGAGCGTTGACGCTATTAAGCAGGAGCTGGTGGATCTTAAAGTACATGACTTCTTTATCGAATGTATAATCCTCATGCTGAGCAGCAGTATCATAAACTCGAGTTTGGGTGGAGTATGTTTAAGGAAACTGGTGACTAAGGGGACACCGCAAGGGAGAGTGCTCTCACCCCTGTTGTGGGGATGAAAGATCTTGGTATATGCTGATGATGTGGTCATACTGATAACAGGGAAATTTTTTCCCACAGAAACTTTCCGACTCAGCGAAATATCTTGGAGTATTCCTCGATAGTAAGCTGACTTGGAAGAAGAATATTCAGGAGAGACTTAAACCTTAATACCTACTGCACCTGTAGAAACTCCATAGGTAAGAACTGGGGACTTAAACCGAGGATTGTGAATTGGATCTACGCCTCGGTTATGATACCAATTCTCACGTATGGTTGTTCTGTTTGGTGGCAGGCACTGGAACGTAAGAGTAATAGGAACCTTTTGTCGAAGGCACAGAGGTGTGCTTCAATTGGCATTACAGGTGCAATGAGAAGTACACCACAGGCGGCTCTGGACATCATACTTCATCTCTTACCCATTGGAGTTTGTGAGGGGTATGGCGGCAAGTAGTCTGCTGAGACTTAAGAAATTAGGATTATTAGGTTCATCAAGAACAGGTCACTCCCGGGTCGTATACGAGGTCAGATACGGTGAGATTAATCTGGGCTCCACGAGGGCATCAGATTACATGGCTGCTGAATCGGACTTTGGGGTAAACACTGTCGTGGTGATACCTGATAGGGAGGTTTGGTTCGACACCGAGAAACTACAAAGGTTGTGCGGTATTCACAGACGGATCAAAGATGGACACTGGTGCGGGAGTCTAATTTATGGGTAAGAAGTCATTGAGAGAGCTGATGAAAATCTGTGGTCATTCTTATTTTCTACTAAAAATCGATTTTTATATGGAAAACCTAAAGGTTGATTTTATATCTAAACAAGAAAAATTACTGTCAAAAGAAAATCTATGGTCATTCAAATTTTCTACTAAAAATCGATTTTTATATGAAAAGTCAAAAGATTGATTTTATAGCTAAACCAGGACGATTAGAGTCAAAGGAATCTGTGATAACTTCCATTTTTTACTAAAAATAGGTTTTTATATGAAAACAAGGACAGTTCTTGCCAAAAGAATGAAAATCTGTGATCATTCATATTTTCTACTAAAAATAGATTTATAAGAGAAACCTAAAAACTGATTTTATAGCTAAACCTATAAATTGATTTTGTAGTTAAACAATGGCAGTTAGCACGAAAAGATTGAAAATCTGTGATCACTCCTATATTTATTAAAATTGATTTTTGTATGAAAGATCTATATATGAAAACATATATGTATGAAAAATCTATATAGCTAAACAAGGACAGAAAGAGCCAAAAGTATAAAAATATATATATGATAAACCTAAAAATGGATTTTATAACTAAACAAGTACAGTTAGTGCCAAAGAATGAAAATCTGTGATGACTCATATTTTATACTAGAAATCGATTTTTATATGAAAAGCTGAAAGATTGATTTCATAGCTAAACAAAGACATATAGAACCAAAAGAATTAAAATGTGTAATCATTCATATTTTCTACTAAAAATCGATTTTTATATGAAAAACCTAAAATTTATATATTTGATTTTATAGCGAAACCAGGAGTGAAAGAGCCAAAAGAATGAAAATCTATAATCACTCATATTTTTTTTAGTAAAAATCGATTTTTATATGAAGAAGTTATAAATTAATTTTATAGCTAAACCGGGAGAGTTAGAGCCAAAAGAATAAAAATATGTGATCACTCATATTTTTTTTATTAAAATCGATTTTTATATAAAAAACTTAAATATTTATTTTACAGCTAACCAGGACAGTTAGAGAAAAAAGAATGAAAATCTGTGATCACTTATATTTTATATTAATTTTATTGTTTATAGATACAAAAAAATACCAGTTATACATTTTTTAATCGACTTTTCCTTTGTAATTTTTTTGTGTTTATTTAACTTTTTAGTCTTCACAATTTAAACATGTATTAATAAAACAAATTTTTCAGTATTATTAGTAGATTTTTTATTCAATAATTACTATTCATTACACAATTAAATGTATATGCAAGTTATAGATCTAAAAATTTTAGTTCTTTTATGTTTAAAATGTAATTGAAAGTTGATAACTTTATTATTTATTGCAGAAAACTTAACTACGAGAGCGAATTGTTTAACCGAGTGAAATTCGTAATTATTAAGAAAAATAATAAAAATAATAAAAACAAAATAACTAAGAAACAAAAAATATTCTATTATAATCCTTTAGCCATTTCTTTTTTTATTTTACGTTTTTTAGTTTTTATAAAATTTAAATATTTTAGAAAAAATTAAAACAGTAATATTTAGTGATTTTTCTCATTCTGACATATTCAATCAATTGTAATAAATATCAAGCATAAATATTAAATAATTAAATTATAATAAGCAAGTAACAAAGGACGAAAAAAATATTCAGAATAATTAAGTATTTTTTTTTTTGATTTTTTAATAGATTTTGTGAATAATTTAAAATAAAAAAAGAAGGGAAAAGAAATAAAACGTATTATAATGACTTAATACCTATTATACTACGGATAATATTTTTCTATATCTTAAAATGTGATTTTTGAAATATAGAAAGTAATTGTTGGTTATCCTTTTTAAATTTTCTGTGACAAGTGGTGACGTGACATCTTTTAACTATAAACGAAATTAAAGAAATGTCTTTAGTACCTAATTATGTACATATTTGAGAAATAAATGTTCTTTTGTGGTTGGAACTTACATATTTTATACAAATTGAATTAAATGTGGTAATTTGTTGTATATTTTAAACTTTTATTTTAATCGCTTTGTATACGTGTATGTATGTATTCTTTACAACTTTTTCAAATAAGCAGCACACTTGACAGCACTGCTGACTTGTCCTGTATTCACCAGATTTAATTTCTTGTGTTTTGCCCGGAATTTTTTTACATAGGCCTCAATTAATTTTTTGATCTTAAATGGATCAATTTCACCCGATTTACTGTGACAAATCTGGAACATTTAAATATATATATATATATATATATATGTTTTTTTTTTCGTATATTTTTAATTAAGATAAAGAACAAAATTGAAGTTTACCTTGGGCACAGCACGTCGCATAATTTCTTTGTAATCATCCTTGGTGATTTGTTTCTTATTAAAACGCGGTTTTAATACCAATTTTACTTCTTCCACTACGCGTTCTTGGCGATTCAACTTACGCAAGAACTGTTATTTTTGTTGAGAAAAAAAATCCATCAATTTTTTAACGTCAAAATTATATAGAAAATAAAATATATTTACAATTGTACATTACCTTATCTTTAACATGTAGTTCGACAGCGGAATTGGGAACATCATCATACACTTTAATGTTATCATCAATCGATTTTCCAACTATAAATAAAATAAAAAATATTTTTTCATATAAATAAGTTTTTCTTTCTCAATATAATATTGAAAAATGGAGTATATTTTGTTCACTTAAAATATTTTTTTTTAGTAAAGTTACATTATTCACCCCAAAAATTGCAATTTTCCTAAAAACTTGCAAAATAGTAAAGTTACACAACAACCACATAGAATAATATTTTGCACAACTGTTACAAATTTGTCAGAGTAAAAGCAATTGCAAAATTATCTGAGTAAAAAGTTGCAAAGTTACATCAATTTTTATAATGTTGCCACTCTGTAAAAATGTGTAAACAGTAGTAAAAATCAACTCCAAACTGGAAAACATTACTGAAAATTTTAAACTAAACCTAAAAAAAGGTTTTAGGTATTTAACACAAAAAAAAAAAAAAAAAAAAAAAAAAAAAAAAATTAAAATGAATTAAAACATATAACAAGAAAAATATCAATAAACACACAGATGTGGATTATATAAATAAAAATTTATTAGAAATGAAGTATCACTTTTTTTTTGATAAAAACGTAATTATATTAATAAATAAATTAAAATAAAATTAATTAATTAAATAAATAAATAATACAGATTTTGAAAAATAGAAAAGATAAAAAGGTTATAAAGAAATTACTTATTTATTAAATTTATTCGGCTATTTTGTGTTTATATATTAGATACAAAAATATTCGAAAACATACTATTATTATTTTTTAATTCACATCTAGTATTATTTGTAATGACGGAATTTTTAATGTGATTCACAATGTTATTTAAAAAAAAAACTATGTCCGATATTATTGGGTGTAAGTATTAATTCCCATCGTATAATGTAAATTGCAGTCTTGGAGATTTATGTATTGTAAAACCCTATTTTAAACATGGCTTGCATCCGTGTATTTGTCGTTATTTTCGAGTTTTATTGTCGTATGGGTTGTTTATCAAGATAACCTATAACTTCAAAAGACGAAAAGTTATGTTTTTGCTTGAACTTTCACGAATGTAAAATCGTAAAGTGTTTTCCAAAGTACTCGTATATATTTTATGTAACAATTTAAATAGCGCCAACATTTTTCGGCAAACTCTTGGTATAGTCAAATTTTCGTAAACCTGAGTGGAAATTTTTTGATTTTCAGAAATAAGTAAGAGAAAATGTTATTTTATAACCTATTGGGTAGTTTCATGAATCAATAAAAATATAAAAGCTTAAAAATAAATTAAAACAAAACCAAAAGCAAATGTCATATTTAAAAGATATATTTACTATAGTCAAATTATGCATTATAGATGTTTAAGCAAAAATGATTAAAATCGATTTTGATAAATATTGTTGTTAATTTTAGATAAAATGGTTTAGATACAACCTCCCAAAAAAGTGATTTTTGGACCAGTAGCATTTAACTCGCTACTGCGTTATGGGACTTGCGGGACTTCTACATAGACTGGAGATAAACTTGGTAGCTTTAACTTTGTTATAATTAATTTCATTACTGAGAAGAATCTCAGTCAAGAAATAAAAAAAAATCTACTTTCACAAATTTTTCAAAGCCCATTTCCTAAATACTTTGAGAAGAAAATGAAAATCTTTTGTTTCTACTTTTAAATGTATAAAAGGCGATTCTGAACACGTTTAAAAAAAAAAAAAAAAAAAAAAAAAAAAAAAAATAAAAAATAATATCCAAATTTCTAAAAAAAAAAAAATACCACAAAATCGCCTATTGTGAACTTTTGTTCACTTAGGACCGTTTCTTTTCATGTTTTTAAGACAGTTGTTATAAAAAAATCAAAAAAAGTACCACAAGGTTAATTATTACAAAAAATTCAAAAAGTACCATTAGTAGAACGAAAATGTATCACAAAATCTCCTCTTGTGAATTCTCATTCACTTAGGATTCAATATAAAAGAAAATTCAAAAATACCATTAAAAGAACGAAAATGTACCACCAAGTCCTCCCTTGTGAATTCTTACCAACATATATCATATATCATTAATTTAATGTTTTTAAGCTTAATATTACAGAAAATTCGAAAAATACCATTAGAAAGAATATTGTTCTCATTTAATTTAATTTCATATTTCCAAGTTCATAGTACACGAAATAAAAAAAGTACCATTAATCTTCCTTCTTTGGTACCATTAGAGAGAATAAACTAACCAGTACCATTTTAGATAAATTTTACGTCAAGTTTATTTATTGAAAACGTTAGAAAAGTACTAGAGTCCGACGGAATATTACGTCGGATTTGGACAAAAAATCGGTTTCGACAAAATTTTTACCAAATACCGAAACTTTTTAGATAAATACGGTAAAATCTTTCTAAATTAATAATGGGGCAGAATTGTTTTTTCTGTATGTTTTTTTCGACTTGGATAATTTTATAACAATTGCTGAATAGTAATTAATTACTATTTGACACAAAATATACAGTATGTCAAGAAATTGTTTTTAGATTGAAAGAAAACAAGATATTTTCATTGTTTTGGCTTTAATAAAATATATAATTTTCATCTAATATAATATTTTTTAAATCTAATAAAAAAAACATATAAAGATACACAAACATTTTCGTGTCAAGAAAGTTTTTTTACATTTATAAAAGAGCTAAAGAAAATCAAAAAATTTTGGGATTTAAAATTTAAACAATTGACATGTATAACTACTTGAGGAACTTTTTTTTTTTATCAAATAAATTATTTAATGAAGTCGTAGTCAATTGTAATTTTATATATTCCACCAATATTGCAGTGTTTTAGTTCATTATGGTCCTGCATATATCTTGCAATACCTCTTAGCCATATATTTCTTCAAATATGGGCACAAGTTTACTGTGGGATTCAAATGTGGTCTTTGTGCTGTTATATTCAACCCTTTTTGCAATTCAACAATTGCTGCATTATCACTCTTTGTCCCTAGTCGTTAATTCAATATAACTTGAATTTTGGATTGTTGTCCTTTATAAACTCAGATTTATTACCACTTTTTATTAAACTAGCTTTCAAAGCTTTCAAATATTATTGCACATCTATGATATTTTATAAAAAATGTCGAATTTTCTACGACTTTGAACGAAATACACATGTCCTAAAATATCTTTTAAATATGAAGGTATGAATATCACATTATTAATTCTAAAGGCTTTTGAAGGTTTCCGCCATATTCTGCCTTGATTCAATTATACTACAACATAACGACTACTGCTAGATTTAAGCTCCAAAGTTTCTTCATTCTTGGAACGATTTAATACGCTATTAAATATTTGCCTTAATAAAGAATACATTTATGCAATATCTTTGACACTTTTTCCGACATGAGGGTTATAATAAACCACAAAAGGGTTTATTCTTCACATTTCTTTCACTTATACTTGATATATAATTTGTGAATCACTGGTTTAATGCAAGAGTTCCAAGAATTGTTTCAAATAGTTTCAAAACGTATATGCAAAAACAATTTCTTGACAGGCAAATTAAAGGGTATATGTAGTTTTTGTTGTTTTACTTTCGTAATTACAATCATTTTTTTTTTTTTTTTTTTGTAAACCCAATAAATATACACACATAAAATAAAATGTAACAAAAAAGTTTTGCAATGTTATAAAACAGTTGCGAATTTTGTAAAATAAAGTTGAAATAATTTTTTGTTCATTGTAAAAATAATAATTTGACATACTGTATTTGTGTGAGCAAAAAACAAAAGGTTTTGTTGTAATAAAACTCCGACCGAACACATTTTTTCAAACCGAATCCGTACCCGAACTTCGGTCAATTTTGCAAAGTTCGGCCGAACCCGAATTTTTTGTTATAGGACCTAAAAAGTGTAAAAAAAAATATTATTAACAAAAATACAAAAGTACTTTCTAGACGATGATTCAACGCATATAAATGAAATAGAATCTTAAAATAACATTTGTATTTTGACAAGTTAAAGTTGAATCATATAAATTTACTTTTCTTTATTAAACTTTTCTGTTTTTTTTTTATTATACCCTACACCACCATAGGTGCTGATGTTTGCAATGCATAGAAAAAGTTATCCAGCACCCACCTTAAAGTATACAATCGACTTAGAATCACTTTTCAAATCGATCTAACGAAGTCCGTCCGCTCGTTCGTCTGGCTGGCTGCCACTTAAACCTTGTTCACAAAGTACGTATCGCAATTTTAAGATAATTCGATGAAATTTGTCACGTGGGACTTTTATGATACAAGAACGAAGCCTATTGAAATTGGTTGTGATCGGTGCATTATTTCACCTGGCCCCCATACAAATGTCCCTCGGAATAGAGTTTAAACACTCAAAAAAAGTTCTATATAAGTATCAATCTTTGTACCAAATTTTATGAAGATCGGTCCAAAATTGACCATAGCTTCCACATAAACCTCTCTTCCGAAAATCACTTTAACGTGCATAAATCCCATACAAATGTTAGTATCAAGTTAATATTCAACACAAATAAGTTTTATGTAAGTAGAAACAACATTGCCAAATTTTATGAGAATCGGTTCATAATTTACCATAGCTCCCATAAAAACCTACTTCCAAGAATCGCCCTGAAGTGTATAAAATCATTTAGATGTTAGTATCAACGCATTGTTCTGTATTTGTATATTTTATTTTACATTCAGTAAAATTGGCCACAGGTGTTTATGATCGTACACAATAGTGTAGGGTATCATTAGTCGGGTTTGACCGACTACATCTTTCTTTCTCGTTTAATATTGTCGTTCTCATAAGGTATAACTGTTTTTGTGGTAACTGGTGTCACCTATGGAATCATAAATCAGAAGAAAGTTGTCAGAAAATTTGATCGTGCCATGCTGCAAATGGAGATAAAATTCATTAGCGTTCTGACATTGTCATGTAGGTCATAACTTCAGACACCCTCCCCACCCGTTTAATTGCAATGGCTTCCAGGGAAAAAGACATGATATAACTTAAAATCTTTCTCTCGTTCTAAACACCAGATGCCATGATGTTTTGATAGAAGATATTGATAATCGGGAAAAGCCGAGTTAGAATTCTAGAAAACTTCCAATAACCAACTGTCCCACAATCTACCATTCCGACATCAAGAGGTATTGGATGATAATACATGATTATTTCTAGGGAATTTCCACGCAAAGCTTTTATCTCTTAACACCTCATGTACATTAGGGTGTCCCGTAAAAATTCATCTTCAGTTCAGTATTTGTTTGCAAAATATATGAGTATGAAATGAAAATGTCCTAAAAAGGCCTCTAGAGGAAAAATTAAAAAATATTTTTTCCAAAAACTCAAAATTAAATATTCTTTGAGACCCATTTCGATAAAAAAAATCGAAACTTTTTGTTATCCTCAATGTTTGAGACCCATGATTCTTCAATCGCTGTTGGGCAAATGAAGGCAAATTTTTACATTAATTTTTTTAGTATTTTTCCTGTGTTCAGCTATCAATTCGCATTGTTTGAGAAATTACAGAAAAGCTATTTCTCGGGACATTCTAATGTACATCAACCAGATGAAAGCACACTAAACAAACTTCAGAAAATTCGCAAACTTCACAATATTCCAACAATGATATTTTATAGGCCCATCAATGCAGTGAGACCACCAAAGGAATATCTATCCTGATGCTGAAAATCCTTGGAGAAACGAGTACCTGACAACGGTTTTTAATAATACAGCCCGATATTTCCCTTATGCCAACTGCCCCAAAGTTTCTTCATTCTTGGAACGATTGTATTGTATTCCAAATTGTCTACCGCAATATCAAAACACTACTTGGCATATCCGCTAAAATCTCAGAAGGCTTAAATAAGGTCATATGAAAACGTGGCGGTGTCCATCTCAAACCAGATGAATTGTAAACTAATTGAGTGACCGTCCCTCATTTGTTCACATTAGGAACAAATACCTAAAACAAGGAGTTTCTCAAGCTGGATCCTGTCGCCAATCCTGTCCGTCTATCTTTCTAATCATTCAAGCCATGACGTAGGCGTTGTCTGATAAACTTCTCGCAACCTATAACTCTCATCAGCGTTAATAGAATCTGGACAAAAGGTAAATATCAACACTAGCCTTGTAGTTGTAATTTGGGATGAGTCCAAAATTTCCATTGAAAACCGTGGTCAGTACTCAACTCCGCTGCCCGAGTGTGTTCTCCTTCGTTTTCCAATGAAGAAACATTCAAAACTGATAAAATGCAGTCTTGAAGACCGCTACATGCTTCTTAATTCTCCATGCCGTCTTCATGGGAAAGACAAAATAATGCATACACAGGAGTTCCTCATGGAATGTCATCGGAGAATGCATCCAAAGTTAAACATGACACAATTGACATTTCGGCACAACTGAGCAGTTGGATTAATGCTAACTAGTTCCGCATAGATCATTCCGTCCTCAAGCCCATGTGGACAAGATGTTTATCATACGTCCAAATATTCAGTTATTCGGCCAAACGTATTTTTTTTCGTTCAACAATCAATAATAGTTCATTAATTTTTTTCTAAAAATGATTCGATACATACTTTATTTGGATGAAATATCATTTAGCTTTGTATTACCTTTGAAACTAGTTTCGTCAATTTCTTTTTATTGCAAACAATTAGACCATAGCTACAAATTTATAACTCTGTCCTCTATATTTAACATTTACTTGTGAAATAAAAATAAAAAAAGGACTCATCAGTACACATGTCATGATCAAACCATTAGCCAGTGATTCATTCCATAATAATGACTAGATAATTAAGAAAAATACGAAGTTTGAAATCGTCGTAAGGAATCACATATATCTCTCATATGTCTTGAAAAATGCTAACAAAAATCTCTAACTTCGTCATATTTTTGGAAATAAATCTGTAACTTCTAATCGGCTAGTATCAGAGGAGTGTATAATTTTAATTTGTAAGGAGCGGAGCTAAGAGTGCTCGAAGTAGGGTACCTCTAACATAGAACATTTTTAACCGCTAGCCAAATTTCTTTTTCTTATCCGATTTCAAAAATTTTTATACCTTAGTAAAGCCCTTGATAAGACATATGAAAAACATGCTTGCATGTGCTATTTATCGTTTGTAGTCTTCTAGTTATTTGCATTTGAAATTTCAACTGTCTCAATTGCAAAAATTAGATTGCCTACAACCTTTTTTCTCTAGTTTCGGAATATCTGAGGTGTCCTAAAGAGTTTGCCAATGGATTTTTTCAGACCTGCAACAAAAGTGGACTTTATAGGCAAAATTAAAAACAGAAATCCCATTTTCAGAACATTCACCGGTTTTTGGGAATTGTGGGATTCTTTTTACCAAAATCCTAATTTTTTTTACACTTCATCATTTCAAATGGTAAAGTCAACAATCACTCAAAATTTTGTTAGGATATCTTAACTAACAAACATTTTATTATAGATACAACAACAAAAGTGGACTTTATAGGCAAAATTAAAAAAAACCCATTTTCAGAACATTCACCGGTTTTTAGGAATTGTGGGATTCTTTTTACCAAAATCCTAATTTTTTTTACACTTCATCATTTCAAATGGTAAGGTCAACAATCACTCAAAATTTTGTTAGGATATCTTAACTAACAAACATTTTATTATAGATACAATATTTATAGTTTCTTCAAAAATAAAATTTTTACATTTTTTAATTCCAAAAATTAGAAGAACTATATATATATATAGTTTTTTTTTTAATAAATTCACCAACCAGCCGATTAGGAGTTACAAATTTAAAATTTTCGATTCTGCCCCAGTATGTATTGGTACTTATACGAAAATGATTGTTGTACATTGTACAAAGAAAGTTTTTCATGTCAAGTTTTATTTTGCTGTCTTTGGTTATTTTACCTAATTTTATAAATTATTACAATGTCGAACAACACAATAGAATCATAATTTAATTTTGAGATATAGCTTGTTTTTAATTCCCAAATTTTTGGACATGGAACTTATGTTAAACCATTTCTAACAACTAACTTGCTTTTATACTAATCGGGCTTCCATTTCTTCATTTTTTTAATGTTTTCTGGGCCACATTAACCTTTATGGACTATTGTTTGTAAATTCCACGTGTTATTCAGTCAGCATCGAAATTTTTCAAAATGTTCTATCATGAAGTGCAATATTTTGAAGTCTTCTGTGAACAATTCTTGTAGAAATCTGACATATTTGCTTACGGATTACTTTTGTGGGTTTAAAAGGGTATCTGTTCGTTCAAATAACGTTTAAATTTTCCTATATTCACTGAGTTTTCAAAATTCTACTGTGGATTGCGGTAGTAATTATGCAATTTCGGGTTGAGATCGGAGAGACCCCCTTGGGTTTTAATTTTTCCCCCTTTTTTATCATTACAATAATTTTCGTGCCAATTTTAATAAGACATGTGTAGTAAATAATTTACATATATCTTCATAACTAAAAAAAAAAAAAAAAAAAAAAAAACAAAACTCAAATTCAGCATTTTAAAATTCAAAGAACATCCTTTTACAGTTTTATTTCAGTGCGATTCTTTTTTTTTTAGTCATCTACTTTGGAAGAATGTCTCCACCTAATTTGATTTGTTTTAAGAACAAGATACATTTTTTATATTATTTTATGTTACAAATAAAACTTATTCTTATGTAGATAATAATAGATGACATAATAAATTTTATGTTTTAAAATATTTTACTAATTCTTATGAATTTAATTGAAAGTTGATTCGTGATTCTATTGTATTGTATTGTACGTCATTGTATTTACAACTTTCAGGTATGTTCTGGAAATCACTTTTTGTCGAAGTGATTTCAAATTACCTAAAATGTGTTCTGTGCCCAAAAAATTGTGAAATCACGTGATTTCAAATCGGTCAACTTTTTAGTGTCGATTTCAAATCACTTGCTCATTTTTGCAAACACAGTGTTGCAAAAATAAATTAATAGGTAACTTCTATTGGGTTAAGTCAATATATATAAAATTTCGTACAGATATAGTAGATGAGTATATGGATGTAAATTTTTAAAGCGAATCTTATGGAAGCTATGTTTTGTCTCAAAGTCTGTGATATAAATTTTTATTAAACCCTTACTGAATTTTAGTTTTTTATATGATTTTAATGATTTTTTTTCATCCCACATTAATGAAATTTTCAGAGAACACGGACTCAGTTATTAGAAATAATAAAGTGTACAAAAACTTAGAATAGGACAAAGTTAACACTACAATTCCTAAATAAAAAAAAGAAATACCAAAATTTGATGTATTTTTTATCTTTTTTTTTATCCACATTTCTACTATAATACATAAGTTTCCTAAAATGCCTTTTTTTGTCAATCGCAGCTTTCGAATTTTAAAACAATTACGATAAATTAAAAATTTTGATGTAAAATGGGTGAAATTTGGAAAAGCATATTATTTGTTCCTACATTTCTGATCGATTTCAATATACTACACTTAATAAGGTTAATTCTAATATTGGGCTGTTACTTCAGGTGTGCCCCAAGGCTCAGTCCTGGGTCCTTTGCTTTTTATAATTTTTTTCAATGATTGTATTGAATTAATGTGTAATCAATTCTGCAAGTCATTTGTATTTGCAGATGATGTACATTTATTGTTTTCTGGTGGAAATCTTTTTAGATCATTTGAGACCTATATTAATGATCATTTATGTGAAATATCAGATTGGATGTTAGCTAATAATCTTACCATTAATCCTACTAAGACTAAGGCTATACAATTTTTCTTGGGTACACGGTTACCCAATATTTATATTTCTGTTCAATACGTTGATAATTTGAGGTGCCTTTGATAATATTTAGATCAAAAACTGAATTTTGATCGCCATGTTAGTCATATTTCTAGTGAAGTTTTCATCATGTTGAGAAGGTTATATTCAATTAGTTTTTATATACCTAAATTTGTAAAAAGACTTATGCTTATGCACTTCTTATGTCGAATATCAATTATTGTATTGAAATTATTAAGGGTTCTAACAATAATACCCTGACTAGACTTGAGAGAATATTCAATAGAATCTTGAGTTTCGCGTATATTTTGAAAATTCGTGATCATGTTACTAATTCTGCTATTGACTTCCTAGGATGTACCTATGATAAATATGTTGTGTTACGAACTTTATTGGGTTTTTTTAAGATCTTAAAATATGGTGTCCTCATGGAATTATTTAGAGAATTTAGTTTTCTTCATTCATCACGGAGTCTACAAATTGATATACTACTCATTCGTTATCAAATTTTTTCGTTTTAATTTTTAGTCAGAGTTGCTAGAATATGGAATAATCTACCTTTAGAGCTTAAATATTTTTCCTGTTCTGTTGCTAATTATAAGAAAAAACTTCTCCTTTTCCTAAATCTTTAGCCGGGACTACATATTTTTTTTCATTAGTCTCACATTTTATATTTTTTTCTGTTAAGGAGATATTGTTTGTTTGTGAAGAACTTTGTGTTTGAACTTTGTATTTGAACGTTTGTTTAATAAATTGAATATGTAAAAAACATGTAAATCTAAGTATTAACCTAAATGTTATAGTTATTTGATAAAATGTATATTTCTTTTTAATACATTTAATTGGCCAAAAGTGGCTTTTTGTATTAATTGTTGAATTAAAAATAAATAAATAAAAAGCATAAACAAAGCACTCCTGATAGGAGTATCTTGTTTTCTACTTTATGATTTTCTTCGAATATATTTTATATGGTGATAACATTTCTTGTCAACCAGCCAGGGTGGTGATTTTAAAAGTGTGGTTTGGGGGGGGGGGGGGGGGGATCCTTAAAACTGTTTAGTATCGATTTTTGGGAAGCTTCTACAGCTATTTCTGTGAAAAAGTTTTTTAATTTCAGTTTTGCTACAAATGTCAACCGAGCACATCAAAGTTAATAAATTATAAAGAATTTTAATATATCGTGTAATATTATAATTACAGTTAAATTTAAAATAAAAACTAATTAAAAACTATAGATTTTTCGAAAATGTAAGGTATGTATCTAGTTTATTAAAAATTTATTGCAGAAAGTAACTGATATCATATTTATAATCTATAGTTTCGTGGACTGCAACTTTTGGGATTCGATCCAATTTTTGTTTCCTTTATTAACTCGGTTTATAGTTGTTGTGAAATGTCCAAAATCAACTGCACGTTCATATCCGTTTATTTGTTAATGCACTTTTTTATCCCGTACACCACCATAAGTGGTTCGACTCAGAATCACTTTCTAAGTCGATCTAACGATGTCTGTCCGTTTGGTCGACTGGCTGTCCATGTAAACCTTTGAACAAAGTACAGGTCGCAATTTTAAAGATATTTTGATGAAATTTGGCACAAATAATTATTTTGGCACTAGAATGAAGTCTATTGAAATTAGTTATGATCGGTCCACTATTTCACCTAGCCCCCATACAAATGTCCTCCTGGAATAGGGGTTTAACGCTCATAAATGCCTATAATATACAAATATTTTAATGAAACTTGACACAAATAAGTTCTATATAATTAGTATTATGATCATATTTGACACAAGAAACTTTTATGCAAATGGAAAGCAAAGTGGGAAATTTTATGAGTATCGTTCTATAATTTTAGCTATAGCTCCCATATAAGTGCCACTTTCGGCAATCACTCTGAAATGCATATATGATAGTATCAACATAATATTATGACTCATATATATTAAAAGAGAAGTAAGTTATTGGCGAGGCACTCAAAAGGTCTGGAAGATCTTATAATAAATCCAATTATGTGTACCATATACGGGTAAAATTTCATATTTATATGTTTTAAAATTAGAAGTAACATTGTCACAAATACAGCAACATATCTGTGTAAAAATGGGCGTAATGGGGGCGTTTTAATTATAGAGCAAATTTTGTGTAATATGTGATTCGAATTTCATGTAATTCGGTTCGTTAGTTACGTGAAAAATAACTATTTTAAAAAATTGAGCGTAAAACGTGGGCGTGGAATTCGATCAAGCTTTAGCAAAGCACAAGTTCTGTAAAAATTAGTTCTTTAAGCAATTCAATAGAAAAATGAACTCCAGATTTCTTTATTTTTTCAGTTACGAATTTAATACCGCTATAATGGGTATTGCGATCACTGTGCGGTGTTACAAAATTAGAAAACAACTTGGAATGTAACATAGTGTTTTTTTGTAAATATGGATGAGTATATATAAGTCATTTACAAAAAAAAACAAAAAAAAAAAAAAAAAAAAACGGACTTCGCATTAGAAAGAAAAGATTTTGCCATTTTTGAAAAGTATATCATCGGCGAGCTGACGAACAGTTCTATGCGTAATTTTTTGATTTTTTTATTATCGTATCTTCTATCATTATTAGTTACACAAAAATAACAAAACATCCTATGTGTAAATTTCCATGAGAAAAAAAAGCTTTTTGTTTTTTACTTCAAATAGGACTTTTTTAAAGACAGAAAAATAAACATATTAAAAAAAAAATTATTATTATTCCCATTCGCGAACCCCAAAAAAAGAAGACATTTTTTTAAAGCTTTTCATGGCTTGGACTCTTTGTTGATAAATTTATTAACTTTTTTGTAAAAAGTGGTGCATCTTTTCATCAAAATAATATTAATTTTGACGACTTCAACGTTACTGATACTTCGTTTTCATTTCGTTGCATAAGTAGGCCTAAGTTGTAAGCGTTGTGTAAAGTTAAATCTAGGTTAGTTGGAATTGGCATTTCTAAGTTTATTAAATTAATTTATCTATTTCTGAATATATTTTATATTTAGTAAATACAAATTTGACTACTTTTAGTTCCCCTTCATCTTGGAAGACACCAAAGGTTATGCCTAACCCTAAGTCTAAGGTGGTGCATGGACCTGAAGAACTTCGACCTATTTCTTCTAACATCTATGAACATCAATATGCTTTTCGTAGGGGTTACAGGGTTATCTCTGCCTTGCTTCTAACTTTAACTGATGATATTAGACGTTATGTTAATGATCTTATAATTAGTATACTTTTAATTCGATTGACTGGGAAGCTTAGGAATGAGTTCAATTTTTATTTTTAAACTTGTGTTCTCTTATTTGAAAGACAGATGCCAATTTGTAATATCAAATGTGGCTAGTTCTGGTTTATGTGTTCTTTCATCTGGAGTTCCTCATGGTTTTGTTTTAGCACCAATTCTTTTTACGCTATATGATTTATTAAATCTGATATGTGTGAAATTTTATTATTTGCTGATGACGTTTATTTATTATTTAAAGGCAGTTTTGATTTTCAGGATGTGTTGCTAAACAATATTAAATATAGCTTGGAACGTGTTCTTGAAAGGACTTCCCGTAACTCTCTATTATTTCCTCTAAAACTAAGGCCATCATATTTAAACCTACGAATCGCTATGTTCTAAACTTATATGTATTCCTAGGTGGAGTGCGTATTGATTTTGTAAGTAACTTAAAGTGCCTAGGCGCTATATTAGATAGTAGTAGACTCATTTTTACCTCTCACATCGAAGAGTTAAGTTCTAGACCTTATCCTTTATATAGAAACTTTGTATTCTCGCAATCGACTAGAAATCACCAAATTTTTATTACTAGAATTTATTCTTCCTTTTTTGAAAGGTCATTTATAGTAAGGATGACACGATAGTGAAATTTGTTACCTTTTTCTTTACGCATTTTTTCACACTCAAATAATGTTTTTAGATAAAAACTCGTGCAATTATTTTCCAGTCTCTAATATACACAACTTTACTTTTTCTCAATTTTAGTTACTACTAGTTTTACTATTTATTACTTATTTTACTATTTCTACGCTTCTTTTGTAAGAATAGTAAAGCTAGTAGGGTTATGTGGTGGTCAGTTCTTATTTTTTATATTTTTGATTTGCTACTGATTGAGACTTTTAATTATCTTTTTTATGGCTGGGAAGTCGATAAAATTGATTTTTTTTTTTTTTTTTTTGATATACATATATATTTTTTAAATTTTTGTTAACTTTTTCTAATATACATATTTTTGTATTAATATTTTCAAACATAGTTTAATACCTCTCAAATGCCATTTTTTCTGTTAAGTATTATTGTTATTTTGGCCAATAAGGCTTTATATTATATATAAAATGAAATTATATTATATATAAAATGAAATGGACAATTGTGGTCCTATACTTTTACTAAGTGTAAAATAAAATATACGAATGCAAAATATTACGTAAATACTAATATTTATATGAATTTACGCACTTTAGGGTGATTCCCGAAAGTGGGCTTATATGGGAGCTATGGTAAATTATGGAGCGATTCCCATAAAATTTGTCACAATGATTTCTACTTATATAAAACTTATTTGAGTCGAATATAAACCTGATACTAATATATGTAGGTGATTTATGCACATTAAAGTAATTTTCAGAAGAAGGTTTTATACGGTAGCTATGGTCAATTATGGACTGATCTTCATGAAATTTAGCAGAAGGATTGACACCAAATTTCATTAAAATATTGCTATATTTTAGGCATTTATTTATGATCGTTAAACTTCTATTCCGGGAGGACATTTGTGTGGGGGCTAGGTGAATATAAAAATATAAATATATAATATAAAAAATTGTTGACGTGAATTACTCTTATTTTTTTTTTAATTAGCTCTTGGTTTTGTTCTTTTGTCCACAAGAGTATTTATATATCGACAATTCTATGAAAGAACAGCCAAAAATTTAGCGAGTATCTCGATTTTCATAAAATTTTGTATACAAATAGTCTATGGATTTCATTATCAATTTTCAGTTTAGCGAAATTGTGAAAACTCGAGATTTTATTACGCTTTTTCATTTTTTAAAAAAAACCTAAAAAATCTCAAAAGTATGCAAATTTAACAAGCAGTCTCTGGGATACTTAGTTGATTTTAATGATTTAAAAGACATTTGAATTGTGCTTATGTTGCCCTTAATAGGAATATTTCAATTATAAAAATAGTTTTTAAAAATGTATTTTAAATACTATATTAAATACGATATTTCAAATTTTTGATTTTTAACGAAAAAAATTTTTGTGACGCACAATTTGATTTTTACAAAAATCAAATCATATATTCGCAATTTTTCATATAAAAATTCCATTTTTCTTGCATTATTTTTAAATCGGGAATCGATTTTTTTTTTTATTTACGGCATTCCCGAGAAATCCTGGGTATTCGGGGAAAAATAAATAACATGCAAACTAAAAAATAAAAAGCATGAAAACTAAATAAAAAGCTATATTTTACACATATTATATATATATATATGTATATATATATATATATATATATGTATATATATATATGCCTGAAAACGAATTTTTAATATAATTAAATAGTTTTTTATAAATGCATCTGTTTGGTAATAAATAAAATATACATTAGAGCGGGTCGGTCAACCCCTGGAATGAAAGAATGGTTCATCGTCAAATATAAGCGTAGTGAAATATTGTTTATGCATAAATTTAAACGATCAAGATCCTTCATTTCAAATGATTTTGCTAATTCAAATTTAAATTCTTCCCACATTTGTTTATTGTTTGTTGCTACTATCAAATCATCAACGTAAATGGCATTTATTATATATTTACATTGTTTTAACATATAAATGCAATTATCTGAATTTAGTGGTTTAAATTTTAATAGCTTAAATTTTTCATCTAGTTTTTTGTACCATTGCCTTCCAGACTGCTTAAGTCCGTATAGTGCCTTCTTTAATAAACAAGCTTTACCTTGATATTTTTGCTTTTCGTCTTCTTCTGAAAACAATTCGATTTCGTTAGGTATTTTCGTATAAATTGTTTCTTCTATATCACCATTTAAATATGCAGTTACAAAATGCAGTTGATAAACATCAAGATTCAATTTTACGGAAAGAGCCATTAATAGTCGTTTTGAACTTATCCTAGCCACAGGTGCGAACGTTTCATTATAGTCGATGCCTGGTATTTGCGTAAAATCATTTGCCATTAGCCTAGCCTTATATTTTTCAATAGTTCCATCAGCTTTATACTTTTTATGTAGTACCCATTTGCAATTGACAACCTTTTTATTTTTCGTATAGCTCACTAAATTCCAGGTTTTGTTTTTCATTAACGCTTCGTATTTGGATTTCATAGCCTTTTTCCACTCTTCAGACTCTAGACCAGAAATAACTTCTTCAGAAGTCAAAAGGTCATTTTTGTTTTTCAAGTTTGCGATGTCTACCTAGTTTTCGTGTTCGATCTTTTCTGAAATGTCAAATAATTTTCTAGGTCTATTTCTTTTACCTGTTTTAATTTTCTTTATTCTTCCAGATCCTCATTTTGAAGTTAAAGTCGTACGAAATTCTTCACTTTCATTTATATCAGATTCTTTATTTATGTTATCTTCTTCTGAGAAAGCATACAAATCTTCAAGTTCACTTTTATTAACTTCTTCATATTCACTAGGATTTCTTTCAATTTGGATTTCTTTATTTTCTCTTGGAGTAAAAACCACTTCAATACAATCCTTTTCAGTATTTTCGGCTTAATTTTCAGCAAAATCAATAAGTTATTTCTTGGTTGATAGTTGTTTGTAAAGTTAACCTCTCTTGAGCACACAATTTTTCTATCTGTTACATCCCACAATCTATATGCTTTTAATTTTATAGAGTAACCAACAAAATTACACTTTATTGATTTCGGTTCAAATTTTCCTAGTTTTTTCGATTTCACAAGCATATAGGCAGTTGTACCAAATTTTTGAAAATAATTAACTGTTGGGTTTCTTCCTACCCAAATTTTAAAGGGGTTTCACCATTAACACTTTGGGGGACAACGGTTTCGAATGTGATTTGCTGTTAAAACTGATTTGGCTTTATATTCTTTAAATTTTTCAAATATCTCAACTTTTTCTTTAAAAATAGATTTCACACCATCTTGATTTGTCATCAATAAACGTCAAAAAGTATCTTGAACCACTAACTGAATTTACTCTTATATGGCCGTAGACATCTGAATGCAAAAGTTCTAATAATTCTGTTGATTTTGTAGTTGATCTTTTTAATGGTTTTTGGGCTTGTTTGCTTTATACATATTTCGCAGGTCTGGAGGTTTTCACTTAGATTAAAATCTATTCCGCTTAACTTTTCTTTTCATAATAAATCTTTTCATGTGTCAAAGTTATCTTTAAATAACGGTTCTATTTTAAAACTTGAATAACTCATTTTTTTCTTTTAAATTCTTCAATTATATTCTTACAATTATTTTATTCACGAGGTTAAGGACTGGGCCCATAACATATATTTTCGATGTGATTTGTACAAATTTTATTTTGGAACAGAAAATTATTTTTTCATATTTGAAAAATACAAACACATAAAATTCAAATCCAACTTGCTCATAATATTGTAAAGTGTTAAATTAATTTAATATACAACAGGGATGTATCCGAGAAAAAAGAAAACAAAAAGGGCAGTATTTTGGGGCGTGGCAAAATAATAATTTTTACATTTTTTAAAACCTCATTAACTATTCTTTCCTTCTAAAGGGTGACCGGCACAACTTTTTTCGACCCGCCCTAATATACATTATTCCTATATTCACTAACAAATTTTAAATTTAAAGTTCATTTTAGAAACAAAATTTGGATGGAAAAATTTTTTAAAGGACATTTTAAATTTAAAAGTTGTTTATGAATACGGGTGTTAATATTTTCAAAATGCTTATTTGGAAATTCATTGTTATAAAAAAAAATATTAATACATAAAAAAAAAATCTAAAACAAAACTTGAAGAATCCTGAATATTGTCCGTCAAAGCCACCAAACATTTTTATTTTTAATAGGGTTGCCACATTTCCCAAATTTAAGTAAATCCTTTTCTAAGCATATATATATATTCATATATATTAACAGTCAACATTTTTTTTTTTTTTATAAAAAATAGATTGTGAAAATTGTAAAAACGCACATTTATGGGATTCCTGACAAAACTTCTCTTACAACAATGTTTATACTTTTTTTTTCATAAAAATCAGTTTTAGCCTTATTAAGAAGGCAGAAAAAAATGCTTCAATATTTGCGAAATTTGAATTTTCTTAGAAATTATTAAACTTTTTTCTGCTAAAAATACATTTATTTTCACTTTTTTGGAAACAATTATTAATAACTTTAAAAAATGCTTAATATGTGTACTTAGTTATACTTTTGAAGTGGTGAAAATGTTCTTTTTTGGAAGCACTTGATCGTTTTTTTACTGGGATGTTTTTGTAATCGAATTTCGGTGTGTCCCAAAAATTTGGGATTTTTATTTAAATGCTAAGATTCCATACATTTCAAATATCTTTAAAAAAAATCAAACATTTGAAATGGCGTATTTCATGAAAAATGTAATTGCATTAAATTCTTATTGAAATCGATAATGATTTAAAGGAGATGCGTATAAATTTTTTTGTAAAATTAAAAGACATCAGGTAAAAAATTACATGGAATTGTCGACACATTTAAGTCAATAATTTCTATTACATTAATTTAAATTAAAACAAAAAAATAATAGAATTTACTTAAGGAAGTATTTTAAAGCATTTTGCTTAAAATTACATTTGTGATTACATTAGGCAAGTTTTCTTAGCGCGAATCTGACTTTTCGACAAAAACAAACCTAAGAAATAAAAAAAGTAAGTAAGACAAGTTCAAAGGGGTAAAATAAAAATTTCTAACAGAAATCTTACCAAAAGTAAACATAGTTTAGTAAATACATTTGAAGTTACTTAATTATTAAACCAATCAACATTTACATTAGTTCGGAAATAACAATTTCAAACTGTTGAAATAAAATGAAGTGGGAAAAAAATGTAGATTTTTGACATTTTTGGATTTTTTTTTTACTTTTCCAGCAAATATTTTTTGACTTTTGGGAATGAATACTACTTACTAGACTCATGAGTCGTTATTATTTTTCTAATTTTTTTGAGTAGTGAAATAATTAGTTACCGGTAAACAGCAAGTTTATTTAGTTCTAAAATAGCTCAGTTAGCAAGAGTGACAGCTTAGCAAATTATTTATTTTTCTATTTGTATGTAAAAACTATTAGCAACACACACAATTTAACTCACTTTACTACTTGGCGTAGTAAGGCAGTAAGTAGTCTTTGAAAAAAATTTTGCTTGTTCAAATTTCAGTTGAGCCAACTTTCGTTTTTATTTTTGTTTACTCATTATTTTACTAATAGTAAGTAACCACTTATTTAACTAGTAGTTTCTAAGAGATATCATCATATTAGAAGCTTCACAAGGCCCAAAAATGCGTTTTGACCGATATCTCAGTTACTAATGAAACGATTTTGTTTATTACTTCCCCAAAAACATTCCAAAAAAAAAAAGATTCCGAATTTTCTGTGCAAAAACGAAGTCGCTAGCTTATATAGTGGCTTAGAAAAGTTAAAGTTAATTGCGTATATAAATGATTAATTTTTAGAATATTTTTTTTAAATAAATCCATATTTCGAATAATATCTTTTATAAAAATTATTGTAAAAATTGTATATGATAAAAATAATATAAGTTTATATCTGACTTACCAAACCAACAGTTTGATGATGAAAGTTATACACAAACAAGTACATATTATAAAAATATTAAAAAGATGGCTTGCTTATAAACTTAAAGTTATTGTTTTTTAAAAAATTGAAAAAAAAATATATTGCAAATATGTATGTGTATAACGTATGTAGGCGTCATCAAAGTATAAAAAAAAAAATTACATTATTGACTTGTACTTGTTTGCATATTTACTTTTTGGCTGAAAAAAATTAAAGAAATTGCTTCCCAAATATATACATATTCGTACATATGATGATATAAAATAAGAGAACAAAAAGAAAATAATGTGTATAAATGTAAATACATATTAATAAAAAATCTATTACCCGAAACACATCACATTAGTGATTTTTGTGATCAATGAAAACCCACCTTTAATTTTTGATTTTCGCGTAGCACTAGCAGCTGCAGTCGCTTTATGTTTTTTAGACGGTGTGTATGAAGGTAAACGCACATTTCCAACTGGAGATGAGCTTCCAAATAAATTGTCGAATACTTCCGGTTTACCAGAACCACCGCCAGCAGTGGCAGTTGTACGTTTCGAGCGTCTTTTATTACCACTTGTATCTGGTGGAGGTTCAAAAAGATCTTCGTAGTCGGCAGAACCGGGCGAGTAGGGACTTTCAATGTCGTTCATATTAAATGAATCGTCAGCATTATTCGATGTTCCACCCCCACCGTTGCGGACATTAACACCACTACTGCTACTTCCTCCTACACTACCGCCAATTTTTGGTAAACCCGGAAGTATTTTCTTATTCATGGTCGGTGGAGTGGGACTAGATATACTGGGTATATGTTGCATATTGCCCGAACTTATAAGTAGATTTGAAAGTACAGTAATGGCATTGCCTTCGTCAACTTTGTCGCGGAATGAATCGTCATGAGAATTTACACCGCCCATACTATTAATATGTTGCGAATCGTTTGATTTGTTTGTCAAATCCTGACCACTATTAGTTGATGATTTTGAATTTATTAAAGCCATGACTAAATCAACAGGATTGAGGGCAGCGCCCTGCACTACATTTCCACCCAGCCCCGGTATCTGGTCTCTGCGTTGTTCACTGTCAACACCACTCAGATGCTTTTGATTTGATCCTAAGTCTCCACCATTTTCACCGCAAATTGTATTCTGAGAAACATCCAATTGTGATGGTGGTGGTGTGGGTGAACGAGGTGATATTGATGGAGATTTTGTTGGTTCAAATGGATCGTAAGCATCTGGAGAGCATGGACCAGATTCTGGCGGGGTATTAGGTCCAATCTTTTGGCTATTTTGTACATGCATAGCATCCATGTCCGATCGATGGTTTTCTTGTTGTTGTTGCTGCTGTCTTTCATCCAAATCGGCATCTGACGCCATATCGTCATCTTCTTCATGCAGGGGATTACGGACCTTATTCTGTTTCTTTGTTTGTAAATTGAATTTAACAACTGGAGGCTCTGGTGGTGTTTTAGGACCACCGGTTTGTGTTAGATCATACGACTCTTCATGTATAGTATCCAAACGTTCAGGTGATGTTTCACCCCGTTGTCCACCGCTAGCACCCGACCTTTGGTTACGATGTGTTTCTGTATCCACTTCCCGAGGACAAGATTCACTTCGGCGACGATCACGTCTATGATCGCGTTGGTCACGTTCAAGTGTTTCTTCACTGTCGGTAAGTACAATAACATCTGCTGGTTCTTGTTCCACTTGGAAAGGTGAACGTTCCAAATCAATGATCGCCACTGGTTTGGTATCAATTTTTTTACGTTTCTCTTTTCGTTTCTTTGTGGTAGCACTGCTGTTGGTAATACAATCTACAGATGTCCTTCTAGTCGATAGTAAATCTTCACGATTAGGAGGTAATGTAACAATAGTTTGCTGGGTATGCTGCTGACTAGCAGTGGTCTCTTTGTTAAAACTAACGCTTACAAGAATATTGTTGCCAGAGGCAAAAACTTCTTTCGAAGGCGCCGGTTCCGGAGTTTCTGTACGTCGTTTACGTTTCTTTTCTTTACGTCCTTCGCGGCGTTTTTCACCCTTTTTCTTTTTTTTACTGCGTTTGTTCTTTTCCTTCCGGCTCGATCGTGAAACACTTCTTACATCGCCCGAACGGAAAAGACCTAATAATGGTGATTGCATCGGTGGTGTCCAAGACACATTTTTATCTGGTTGATAATCATAATTTTCTACAATAGTTTGTGGAGGCGGGCTGGGAGATGGGGACCATCCGTGATCCTCGTGTATCGGCGATTTAGCGCGAGAAGTACGACGTCTTTTCTTCTTAGGCGGTTTCTCAATTTCAAAGGGATCTGGTTGGCGAGAAATTCTTCTGTTGGGTGATGGACTCATTGTAGCAATACGCCTTTTTGATTTTTTTTTGCGAGATTCCTTAGCTTTTTTCTTCTTATTCTTCGGTCTGGGACTCTTTGAGCGACTACGACTACGACTTAGGCGCGGGGTATATCGTGGAGACATTGAAATTGATCGGGATCGCATTCTGCCTCTGCTAAGATTTCTAACGGGTGAAACACCTCTTAAGTGTCGTGATACTTTTCTTCCATTTAATCGTTGTTCTGCTCTTGGCGATATAGAACGAGATCTCATTACGCGCAATGGACTGCGGGATCTTTGTCTGAAAGGAGGCGTTCTTCTACCAACCGATACAGACCTTCTACGTACTGGACTAAATTTTCGATTTGGCCTTGAAGGTGTCAACGAACGTCTGCGACTAAAAGATGGTGATGGTGATGGGGATAAACTAATACTTAAACGTCTGTTGCGTGATCTTGAACGTGAGAATGGTGAACGTGGTGGAGGACCACGTCTTCCTCGGCTCAATGATCGGCTACTTCTTCTGTTGCGTGATGTATCACGTCCATAACGATCTTTAGCGACAGTTTTAGCAGGCGAATGATGACCTACCACATTACGTACATCGTAGCGTGGTAATTCTCGACGCTTGAGACGATTAAATTGGTTGTTTCTTTGAAATCGACCACCATCTCTGAAGTTTCCACCCCAACGACCTTGATTCTCTTTATTATTTGACCGACTGCGAGACCGCGACCTATCACCACGACCTCTGAAACGAGGTGATCTAGAACGTGATCTACCCCCTCTCGAACGAAATGAATCAATCGATCGTGAACGCGACACAGATCTACTAGATTTACGTCTTTTGTCATTACGTCTATTGTTAGTTGTCGGTTGTTTGTCACCGCGATAGTTGCGTCCTTTTTGTTTACTACCTATCTTTTTAAACGTTTCGACTTTATCATTATCGCGACGATCATTTTTTTTAACACCAACTTTTTGATTCTTTTTGCGATCTTTATTCGTACGATCAAGCTCATCTTCCTCATCAGATATTAGTTCTGTGTCCATATTTTCTATGTTACCAGCTGATTTGTTATCATCTTTTTTGCTATTTCTAATACTTTTGTTAGCAAACGCTGCAACGGTTTCAGAGTTCTTTTCAATGAGCGGAGTAGTAGTACCACCTTCATTTTCCGGCTCTTCGGGATCATTATTTTCATCTAAACAGGGTGTGTATGAACGATCTTGTTCTTGGACATTATCATTTTCTTCATTTCCATCGTCCTCCGTTTTATTTTTTTCACTAGTTTTCTCCGGACTTTTATTACCGTTGTCTTTTGGGCGATCTATATCTAATTCTTCCCAATCACTATCATCATACAATTCTAAAACACCCTTACGATTTGCAGCAACAGTTTCACTTTCGGGCAAACGAATTTCCGATACTGCAGGACTTGGCGAACGTACTGTTTCCGATCGCTTGTCGTTGTCATTGTTGGAATCTTTCGTTTGTTCTGTTATATCATCGTTATCGCCTTTATTACTACCTTCCGATAATATATCTTCTTCGGGATCATATTTTTCAGAATTATTTTGTTTTTGTTCTATTTTTTCTTTTTCTTTATTCTTTTTATCATTCTCATCATCGCTGTTATCATCATCATCACCATAATCATCGCCATCATCCTTTGTGGCGGGTTTTTCATCATTTTTACTTAATTGTTTTTCATTTTCATTTTCATTTTCATTTGCGACTTCTTCGTCATCATTTTCTTCTGTTGGATTTTCGGGTTCATACAATTCAGCAGAACCGACATTTTCAGCCGGATTTGGTTCTGGTGGCATTGGTATTTCATCATCATCATCTAACTGTACTAAATCTTCATTTTCATCGTCTTCCTGAGAAGTGATAATTTGTGTATAGGAAAAAGAAAATGATATTCATGGTTAGTATACCATTTTTGTGGTGTATTTCGTTTTTTTTTTTTTTTTTTTTTTTTTTTTTTGTAAGTGTACATTGAAAACTAAATTTAAATAAAACCTGCAAATGTTTACTCATTCTTATAAGAACAACTTTCAATAATTTTTCGAAGCTCAAGTATCAGAAGGACATAAAAAAAACCGTCTAAATTAAAGAAACAATAAAAAAAAATTCAAGTTCGAAAAATTAACAAATGTAAAAAAGAAAGACAAATAAATTTAAAATTCTTCAATTATTCAAGATATTAATTATTTGAAATTATGATTAAATGAATAATTATAATTTTGAATAATTGAAAATCAAAATAAATCGATTAATCATAAATGTAATTAATCAAATTATCAAATTATCAATTGATTAATCTGAAACTTAATTATTCAAAAATACTCATAAATATATTACTAGCACATCCCTATTTCAAACTAATTTTCAAAAATTTCAAAAGTGTGAATCGATTTTCTATTAACTCTAGATTTTTTTTCTCCGAAAATACTACATATTTTATAAAACTCAAAGTTGCGAAATTTTTGAGAGCTATTTCGAGAAAAACTTTTTTAACAAAATGTACTAGACTTGTGATTAGTAGTAAATGATATGAACGGGGCAACCAAAAATATATTACACTAAAGAGAATAGTTTTGCATATTTTACACTTAAGAGAACAATGTTGCGTATTTCGCATCCAATAGAATTTTTTACATATTTTGCCATTAGTGAAATTTTCTTATTCTCTAATAATTTTCATTTTATAAATTTTCTGATGAAATATATTAGATTCGAATGTTTTTAAGTGTATGAAGAAAATATTTTTTTAGCGTTGAAAAAATGCATATGAGATTAAATATTTTTTAATTTTTGGTTAAAGAGGAAAATTGGATTGGTATTTTTTATATCAAAGGGATTATAAAATATTTTTCTTTTTGAAATTAATACTCAATTCAAATAAATATTGCTCAACAATTACCATAGATTTATAACTAGATATTTATGTGAGAGAAAAAAAATAATTCATGCAACAACAAAATACTCATAGTCATATATATATTGTTTTTGTGTTTTGAAAAAAATGACTAATGCTTTTGAAAATTTAGTTCGAAGTGCCTCTCAAATAAACTTCTAGTTTTAATCTATGACAATTACTATAAAATAGTTTTCTTTTGTTACTAACGTTCAAACCTAATTTTATATAAATTTAATACGTGTAGAATTATGCAATGTTAACTTTAACATGGATAAAAATTCTGCCAATTTAATTATATAAATTTAATTGTGAATATAAGAATAACAAATAAAAAATACAAAAATGAAATTATATTGGAAGAAAATAAGTTTAAATTTTCGATTTTTTAAAGAAAAACGTGTGCAATTTGTTGTGCAATACCAAATCGGATTAAAATCGTTTTTGTTCTATAAAAAAAAGCTTTTATGCGCCTAAAAAAAAAGCTCTTAAAATTATAAAATATTCCCTTAAAATTAAATAAAAAATATGCTCTTAAAATATTTTATTTTTTATAAAGTTTAAATTAACTATTCATGCTAAAAGTAACTTGATTTTTATTAGCAATGCTAAAAAATATTTTCCTTATACACGTAAAAACACACAAATCTAATACATTTTATCAGATAAATTTCATAATGAAAATTATTAGGGAAAAAGGAAATTTCACTAATAGAAAAATATGTAAAAAATTCTGTTGGATGCAAAATATGCAAAATTTTTCTTTTTAGTGTAAATATGTAAATCTATGTTCTTTAGTGTAATATTTTTTTGGCTACATTTTGTTAAAAAAATTTTTAGTTTTTCTCGAATTATTACGAAAACAGAAAAATATGTATTTTATTTATACAATTTTTTGAGGTATTTTCCGAGAAAAAAAATTGATAGTTATTGCAAAAAGTATAAAACATTTCACACTTTTGAAAATGTTGATAATTAGTTTGAAATATAAATGTGCTATTAATCTATCAATCCAGTATTCTGAATAATCAAATTTCAGATTAATCAATTATTCGATTAATTCAACAATTTGATTAATTATATTTATGATTAATCGATTTATACCGATTTCAATTATTCAAAATTATGATTAATCATTTAATCATAATTTCTAATAATTAAAATTTTGAATAATTGAAGAACTTTTAATTTATTTGACTTATTTTTTAATTTTCTTTATAATTAAAACAATTTCAAAATTATGTAATGTACCATCATTAGAAAATATAAAATGTGGATCCTTAAAATACCAAATAGCACAAATTTTACACTATACGCAGTTTTTAGCACTTTTGTTCCATTTATTTAATTGTAAAATAAATTTGAGAACTTTGAATAAAATTATTAAAACTTGATTTAATCATATGATATATGAGACCCGTGGTTATCAAGACGAATTTTTATATTTTTCCAGTATTTATTTCGTATATTGCTACGTTGTTCGATTGGTATTCCTACACCAGAATTGTAAAAATGCAGTTTCTCGGGAGGTTCTAGTAAACACCTAAAAAGTGTACATTACTGTGTGTTTAGGATAAGGTAAAATTGTGCAGATTACGGCTCTCTAAATATTTTGAATAATCGAACAATCGACTTTGTTGAAAATTGTAGAAAAATCGACTTTCTTGTTGTCAAATAATCAAATAAAGACAAAGAAATATGTTTTTGTGTGTAACCAGCACTTTCATGTCGTAAATACTTTTCAAACAACATTTTTGAAGAAATTTATTTAAAAATGTTTACGATATACATCGATACAACGATACAACAGAGGTTGTGAATTGGACAATTACATAGATTGTCTATTAATTTATCAATATATTTGACTGAGTTGTGTATATTTTATAAGTTTATATAAGACAAAAAATAAAGAAAAAATAGTCAAAAGTGGCGAAAAATCTCGAAAATATCCTATAAAATCAAAAAATCGGAAAAATCCAACTTTTCCAAATTTCAAAAATTGACTATTTAAAATGTGGAAATAGTCGAAAAATCGATTATTTAAATATTGAAAAAAGCCAAAAAGTCGAATTCGAAGAAACAACTTCAGATCCTTTAATAACATCGTTGGAACTAATAGTGTCGCAACCAATAGATTATAATCTTATTGCGATCCTAAATTGAATGGTGTTTCTGAATTGATTTTAAATAACGGTTTTAAGAACTAATGCTTAAGAACTAGTTCTGTACAACTTCAACATCACTTCTCTGAATAAATTACTGGCTCCCAAATGACTTCCTAAAACTGTCTAGAAAAAAACAAATGTTAACAAATTTAAGAAATAGCTCATTAGAATGAAAAATAACAACAAAAATAATTAATTAAAAATACAAGTTCTAGTACGACAATTTCGAAGAAAAATCATTGATTAAGGAACCAGTTATAGCATCGTTATATAGAATGGGTACTGGGCTAACTACTATTTCTGGAGGTGACAATTCCGAAAAAACCGCCAATTTGCATATATTCTGGAACTAGTTGTAGAAGTAATAAATTTGTTTCAGGGTTGTAAATTATGCTCTTACTACGAAATATATTTCTTTCGGAAGACCCGTTCTTTTATCCAAACAGTAATTTAAACATTTTTGGTAATTTTAGAAATGTTTAGTTTTCAATATGTTAAGTTTTCCCTAAAAAATCATCAGAAAATATATTTTCTATGATAACCAATAATCGGCAGTAGGCAACAACATAAAATTAGTTGCAGCATTACGTAAATTTTTTAAAAATTAAACAAAAACTCTAATGATACATATTTCAGATAACACACGACTCTGTTTTATAAAAGCTGAACAAAAATATTACTCCATTTTAAAAAACAAACGTAAAAATAATTTTATAAATAATCAATACACATCATACCTTAGCCATATTGGCTGTATTTGAAGTTCCTCCATTTGTATGGACTGGATAAGTCTCTGATGACTTAGCAACTTGTTGAGATTCGTGGGAATATATTGCAAAATTTGGACAATTAGAATCGTCATCGTTATTGCCGTAATCGGAATTAAGTTGGAATAGTGAACTGTTTACGGGTGGTGGTATTACGACTGGTGGTGGTGCTGGGGGTGGTGGTACACTCATAACAACTGGTGCTATATTTAGATGAGGTGGTGGAATACTCATTGGAGGTGGTAGACCGCCAAACAGAGAGTTTTCATTAAGTGGAGATTGTAGATTTTGCTGAGGCTGTTGTTGGTTTAGAAGTAAATGTGATGGTGGTGGTGGCAAACATGTCGGTAGCATACCTCCCCCAAAAGGATTTTGATTTTGTTGCTGTTGTTGTTGCATGTTATCATTGCGGTTATTTGTGAACGGCAAAGAATTCCGCTGTTGGCTATTATTGTTATTGTTGTTATTATTGCGCTGATTATTATTTTGATTCTGTTGTTGTTGTTGATTTTGCTGATTACGTTGATTGAAATTTCTTTGTTGGAATGGTGAGGAATTATTGGGCTGTGTTGGAGGTCCATTATAATTGGGGTTGTTACTAAAGTTAAAGTTACCACGTCCAACCATATTAAAGTTCATTCCTCCCCCGGAACTACCGCCGCCACCAGTAGAATGGCGGTATTGGTTTCCGCCACCACCACCGCCGCCACGATAGTTATTTTGATTATTAGTTCGATTATTGTAACCACTTCCTCCTCCGCCTCTGTTGAAATTAGCATTTCCTCCGCCACGAGAATACATTGGAGCTTGATTAATGTCACTTGAACTTGGACCATTTGCAGCGGACTCTTGACCTCCAAACTTGTTGTCTTTAGCAGGACTTATAGCTGTAGTGGGCGTATTTTCCAAAGTTGTCGTATTTGAACTTGGTAAATTTAACGTACCATCTGAGTTAATATGAACTCTCTCCAAATTACGTGCAGCACTATGCCAACGATCTTGCATATCCATTATACTTGAAAGTATATCGGGATTGGAATTATTTTGTTCTACTACCGGTTCCGGTATACCGCGACTAGGTTGGAGACGTCCAAGTAGTAGACCCTTACGGGATCTTAAAGAGCCATAATTAGAAATTCGAACAGATGTTTGTACAGCAGTTCCATGGCCAGTTTCAATGTGAATTTCACTTTCAACATTGCCATCATTATCACTGTCTGAAAAGTATTCCAAATCATTGGCACCGCCAAACAACGATAAACCACCAGTAGAACCAGAGAGATGTGAAGTATATGTGGGATCAGGTTTAACACCCATTTGTTCAGCTAAACGTTTGCTAGCAGTCAGGCGAACTGCATTAGATGAAGTTTTTCTTCTTTTAGAAGATGTTCGTGCCCTGCGGCGTCTGCGCCTTTTAATCACTTTTTTAGTGGTTTTTATAGCAAATTTTTCATCGAAGTTGTTTAAATCGTATTCAACAACATAAGTGCGTTGACGTGCACGTCTGTGGCGTCTTCGTTTGCGAGTTTTGCGTACACCGCTAACGCTTCGATTCCGATTAGTTGTGGAACGTCGTGTAGTTGTTGTAGTGGTTGTAGTTGTACGTGGACGTCCACGTGGTGATGATGAATTTGTGGTTGTCGTTGTTGTAGTCTCTAATCTGGCAATACTTCCTCTTGTACGTCTTATTATAGCTGCTCGAATGCGTTCATTTTGACGTGTTCTTAATATTCTAGGCTGCTGGATTTCTCGAACACGTAACCTGCTCTCTGGTATACCCATATCTCGTATATCTTCATAGAGCATATTCAAATCTTCCTCTTCATCATCTTCTTCTTCAGAATCTACACAATTATCACAATACCATGAACCTTCTGGTATTTCAGATAATGGTGGTGATAGACAATCCATATGATAACCGTGATTGCAATGATCACACAACAACATTACATCCTCTCGATCCGGTCTATTGCATATTTCACAATTTGTCACATCTTCTTCATCGACTAATTCGTCTTCCAACACCAATTCCTTTTTAGCATTAGGATCAACATTTATTTCGCGCACGATATTACGATTTTCAAACGATTCGCGCACTATTATACGTTGAAACTCTATACGATCGATTGGACATGTTTGAACATTCTTTGACCAAGCTTCAATGCAATTTGCACAAAAGATATGTTCACATATAGATGGTGAACCGATTTCTTGCTGTCGAAATGTTAACAAACAAATTGGACATTTCTCAAGTAAATCATTGCTACTGCTGTCCGATGTAAAGCCTTGTTCATCCTGTTGCTGTTGCTTTTGTCCAGCTGTATCTTTTGTTTTATAATTATTTGATGGACTATTTGGTTCACGTTCATCTTCAGAAACGACGTATTTTTTACCGCGCGATTTTTTACGATAAGTTATCTATAAAATAAAAAAAAAGATGAACAATTAGATACCAATTATTATTTTAATTTGTAAACAGAAAATAGTAAACAAATTTTATTTATTAGATATGAAATAATTTATGCACTTTATTAGTAGTTATTTAAGTTTGTAATACATAAGTTTTCGAAACTAATGAACCTAATTAAGTATAATTAAATAAATAAATATAGATAGATTTTTATATCATTTTAAATATCTTAATAAGACCTACGAAAAACATTCTTGCATGTGCCATTTATCTCTTATAGTTTTCAACATTATCTTGGTCCAGTTTTTTCATGTATAGCCCAACATTTCCCACCGATTTAGCTATATTTTTCTGTAATTATTAAAGGACAAAATTATAATAAAAAAAATAATTAAATAATAAAAAATTTAATAAGTCAACAACTTTCCTGAGTCCAAAAGTAAAGGATTTTGAATTTCAAAATTGCAATCATTAGACTTTTTTCAGTTTTTTTTTTTTTTTTTTGCTGTAAAAGTGTCTACACTCTTTTTCCTCTCAAATGAAATATATACTTTTCTGAAAGGTATCCTTACGGGAATGATTTCAAAATTGAAAAGAAGCCACTTCACTCTATAGAGCTAAGTATAGATCCTGCGGAATTTGATCTACTTTGTATCGAAATTTTTACTTTAGCCTACATGTTCTAAAATTCCAAAGTATGAATCTACAAACGAAATGCAGTTCTGGAAACTTTGATATGTTCCAAAGAATTTGACAACGGAAAGATCCAAAAAAAATCCAATTTTTGGGATTTTAGCCGACTTTTTGGGAATTGTGGGATTGCTTATTTAAAAATTTTATTATTTTTTTAAATTGTCATTTCAAATCAATAATCAACCAAAAATTTCGTTAAGATATCTTAACTAAAAAAATTTATTACAGATAAAATATTTAGTTTCTAAAAATCCAAATTAAAAATTTTACAATACTCTGCTACGGCTTTGTGAAATTTTAAGTAAATATAACTAGCTGATTAGAAGTTATGGATATATTTCCAAAAAATGTTTGATTCTACCCAACCTTTTTTTTTTATTAATATTGATCAAAATTTTGAGCTAAAAACGACTAGTTAGTAAAGTAACCATAAAGATGTAAGAATGTCTTTACATTTAGCTGTTGTCAATATCATTAGATCATGATTTCATACCTCTGAGATTTCTTTTAACATCACCCCTTAAATTTTTGATTTTATGATATTTAAACAAGGTTAGCTACGGTTACCGGTAAAATACCCTGACAACAAAAAAAAAACCCATTCAACGCGACAATCGCTACCCCTAAAATACCGTTATCAAACTAATTGGAAATACTGTTACCGCAAAACACCAATACCGAAATTACCCAAAATATCGATAACGCTAAAATGCCTTCAACGAAAAAAAAAACGAATTATCATTATCGCTAAAATACCATTTACGTTATTACACATTCTAATTATTTTGAAAAAAAATTAAAATAAATTTGTAAGAATGCTATTCCAGCCAGACCTTTTAATGGTTGACTTCACTTTATTTATAGTATTTAAAAACATTATATAATATGATATTAAATATAAAAAAGTGTTAGGCAGGGTCGCCAGATGTGGCGATTTTTCGCCAAACGTGGAGATTTTTATTTGCTTTTGGCGACTGAATTTTCTGTTTGGCGACACGGGGAATTTTTTGGCGACTTATAAACAAGTGTCGATTTGTTTGGCTAATTTTTAAAATTTTATTAAATAGGCATTTGTGGAGAAAAACTATTAAATTTTCTTACTACAAATCGACTATTTTTAGTATTTGCTTACCTATCAAAACAAAGAGCTTAGTTTATTAATACATTCAACTAAGTTTACGAAATTTTATACCAAAAAATATATTTAACAAAACTTATGTGGTAAATGTTTGATAATCTTTTGTCCATTATCTTTCAACTATCTTAAAGATATTAATGATTTCGGTCACAATGAAATAAAAACGTTCATGAGTAAATTAATTCTTTGAAACAATTTATAAGTTAAATGGGACCAATAATTGTATATAATGTTTGAATTATTCTTTTAAAAATTATAATAAAGTTCAATAAATTTTAAAATTTGTTGACCTAAAATAGCAATGTGTCAAAAAGTGTATTTTAAGTTTTTTTTTTTTTTATTCAATTATTATTAGATATTGCAATTATCGTTGGCTTTGCTAAAGCTAAATTTACATTGTACGACACTTTTAATTGGCGGTTTCTGGATAACAATTTGGCGACAGAGTCTCAAAAAAACAGACAACCCTGGTGTTTGGAACTAACAGCTATGGTTTTAAACCTAATATATGATTTTTTTTAATGAGGTGTTATATATTACAATGTTTTAGGATAGTTATACTTTGCTTATATTTATAGTGTCTATAATTTGTAATAAAGTAGGTATTTTTTATAACGTTGCAGTGTGTGTCCTAGACTAAGACGTATACATTTTGGAATGCTTAAACTGCAAATTGTATTGGGGTGTATAGGTGACATTTTTAGGTTTGTTTTTATATTTCGTGGTTGTGAACCGATATCTGCGAAATTTCTAAACAACCGTTACCATTAAAACGCCACTACCGAAATAACTATAAATACCGTTACAGCTAAAATACCGTTACTGAAATACCGATAACGCATAAATACCATTACCTAAATAATTCAAAATACCATTCCCGTTACCTTTTTGAATCTGCTGCAAACCTTGTATTTAACCAAAATTTTCCATCACTTAATAAGCCTTGCTGCTAAAATACTCATTTACGAAAAAATTCTCCTTCAAGATAATTTATCAGAAGTTATTAGGTACGTTTGTGTAAAAGTAATAATCCTTTCAAAAGTGGATCCAAAATAAAAGACCCTTAGTTCTGGAATCAAACACTTAACATTATATTATTTTCTCTAATCAAAGTGTGGCATGATGGAATGAAAATTCATATTATAGCAAACAAAACCAGTTTCATCGAAGTGGAAAGAATACAACCTTGGAAAACATGTAACCTTACAAAATAATGATCAATATCAATGAGCACTTACATTGACTTTGTACCGTTAATGGAGTTATTAAAGAAATAATCCAAGAATATTGACAGCAGATAAAAGAATTTTAATTTAAGCAGATAAAAGAATAAGAATTTTAATTATTACGTGGTTAATTCAATAACATGCTGTTTCTTAGCACTCAATTTTAAATAATGAATTTAAAACAAAGTAATAACTTCCAGTAACAGATAACGGTATATATCTTTCTATATTAACCGCGAAAATGTTATGCTTTCAGATCGCGAGACCCTACGAAATTACATGTCAAACTAATTTATCAAAAAAGCAGATCTTAAGATTCCCAACTTAAACAAAAGTTTACTTAAAATAAATAATAAATCTTTTCCGTAGCCGTTTAAGTTTTTGTGTAATTTAAAATGTTTCTACATATATTTGAAATAAGCTTAAAATAATACATTACATAATTCTCATTTAATACTAGCGTATTGAAATCATTTATTTATTTAGTTATTCAAATAATAAAGATAAAATCGAAAGATTTAATAAAAAGTACTCTTTCTTTTCAGTGGTATATATATATATTTATGTGGTGTTAATTTTTTATAATGTTGTACTTATGTAATTATAAAAACAGAACAGATTATATAAACTGAAAAAGAAAGAAAATAATATAAATAGAAGAATAAAAAAATTAACCAATTTACATAATGAAGCCTACAATATTCTTCAATTTGCACCTAGTTACATCACCTCGTTCGTTGTGGCATTGCATGCCATCTAATTCACTATTCTATCACTTTCAGTTCCTGAATATCCTCGGATAAGCTAAAAACCCGGTATGCCTTTTTCCCATCTACATAACCTCGATATGTTTATAATTCTTAAACTTCTTCTGTTCATGCTTAAGATTATTGTGTATAGACCGGTCCACAAAGCCCTTGACATCTTGCAAGACCCACTACTTACTTTAATACCTTTAAGTTCATGTTAAAATAACATTTGTTTGCAAAAACTAATGAGATATTTGGCAACTCTATAGCTTATTTTTATTATTGTGGTAAGTGGTTCACAATTGTGCGACTTTCTTATTGATGTTTATACTACTTATGGGACTATGTAACTTTATGCTGTTTTTTGGTATATTATTATATATTCTGGCTGGGGAGCCATTTGAGTTGGAGTATTGAATATGAGGTTTTTATAGTTTTTATTTAATATTTAATATATCCTTATTCAGGAATAAATCTTTGTAATTTATATTACTGTGAATTAAAATAAATAAATAAATAAATAAATAACAATATTTACTCTCTATTTCAAAAAAAAAAATATTTTTCAAAACTTTGGAAACATGCATTTAATATTTTTAATACGATTTCTAATTTTCTTTTTTATTAAATTCCATATTAACTAAATAATCTTTTGAACTAAGCCGTCAGTACTTGCCCCTTTTTGTTAATTTAATGACTTTTTACTGCTAATTTCGTTAATTTTTAGAGTTAGTTTTTTTTTTTTTTTTGACAATCGACTTAAGTTTTTGGCAACAGAGTGTTAATCTATGGCATAAACATTAATCTATGGTATAAACATTTAATTTCAATATCCGAATTTTTCCTTATACTCCATTTATTTACACTTACGTTCAAAATCTGTTTTGAATAAGATTTCGGTCATGGTACAATGATACCAGGTAACAGTATAAAAACATCTAATAATTTTTTGCCGACGTCTATTTTTATTAGATTACTGTCAAAATTTGTTTACATTTGTGATTTATTTACACAAAAAACAAGAACATTAATTTTATGCTATGTTCACATATATAGGTTTTTTGAAAAACGGGTAATTTTCTCAAAAAAAAAAAAAAAAAAAAAGAAAAAAAAAACACAAATAAATTGATTTGTTTTTCATATATTTCAAAGCCAAGGAACATCTTGAATCGAATTGTTTAATTATTTAACACACAAAAAACATACTAAATTTCCACGCAGGGAAGAAATTTTTAGTATTTTTAGTACATAGAAATTTGTTGAAAAAAGAATTTGTAAAAATTGTCAAACAGTTTAAAAACGTAAAATTAAAAATTATGAATGAAATTTATATTTGTTTATAAATTTTATTTGTTTAAAAATTTTATTTTGTGAATTAGAAAGTGTTTGTGTGTAAAATTTTTATTTAAATGAAAAATTTTTGAAAATATTTTGGCAAACGAAAAACAGGCCAGAAGGAAAAACACAATAAAATGATATGTGAACAGTGATGTTTAAACTCATTGTGTTTTTCAAAAAAAAAAAAACTAATATGTGTGAACATAAAATTACTGTAATAAATATTTTTTTCAATTAATTTACTCTTGTCTATTAATTTTTAAATGGAAAATACATCTAAACTGCATCACGTATTTTTAAAATGCTATTTTATTATCGTATTTTGACATTGTTCTAACAAAGAGCAGCAAACGCCTATTGTTGCCTTGTTGTATTTGTTGTAGCAGTACTGTTATCTGTTATCATTGTATCATTGTTTATATTAATATTTTCGACAGTCATGTCGATTTTGTTTGACGTCTGGATTTTGAACAGATTATTCATAATCACTATATGATCTTAAATGGGTTATATATTTCACTAAAACAATTTAAACGGAAATTTTATTTATTCACTTTTTTATTTTCATTTTAGAAATATTTATTTTCATTAAAATGTCATTTTTGAGCACATTGTTGTATTTCACTTTCACTCTTGAAGAAAAATCTACTTAAAATCTAATAATTTTATTTGTTCACGTTTTTATTTTCATTTTAGAAATATTTATTTTCATTCAAATGTCATTTTTTTGAGCACATTGTTGTATTTCACTCTTGAAGAAAAATCTACTTAAAATCTAATGAAATTATGTAGATTTTGCTTGAAATCTCATTTAAGCTAAATTTTGTGCAAATGTAAGAGCCCAAAAACAAGCAAGTGGCGGTAGTGGTTGTATCTAGTTTTCAGAGAGAAGTCCAATTTAAATGAAGACTAGAGGCGAAGACGGCTTTTTACATATATTTTGTTTTTGTTTTCTTTTTTCGAATATTTAACAAAAATGAATTGAAAAATACCATTTTTAAATTTTTCGAATTATTACACGTTATTGTACTGAAAATATACTTTTTACAAACAAATAAATACAAAATAAATAAATGACCTAGTGTAGGCAATAGGCCTAATTCAGTAGGTCATTTTACCATTTTTAGAATTAAAAAAAACCTTCAAAATCTGAAGTTATCGACAAAAAAAACAACGTTTTTTAATAACGCACAAACTCAAAAAATTCTAAAGAATTTATTTTTAAACAGATTTTAAATTTGAAAACAAAATATATACATATAATATACTTCCCGGGCGACAAAAACTTTACATTTAAGTGTGGTGAAAACGGCGGTTTTCCCGCTAGATTTGGCAGTATTTTTTTTGTTCCTAGTGTGTATTTTCCGTAAAAAAGGCTATGTGGAATTCCTGGCTAAAACACTTTTTTAACTGGAGGTTTTAGCGACTATTTTTTATTGTAAAAACATGGATTTAATACAAAAACAAGAAAATTCAAACATATTTTCTACCTCTACAACTAACTAAATTATCTAAAATATGAAGTCACTAGAAACCAGGAAATTATATCTAAAACCAAATATTTGAGAAATAGATATTAATTTTTAACATGTTTAAAACTTAAAAAATACCAATTCATTAGTTCCTTAAATAGATATATTTTTGCGGAAAAAATCAGCTGTCGATGTGATTTTGCGTCAATTCGACAGCAGGGGGCGGAAGATCGTGGCTTATGCTGATGATGTGGTCATACTGGTAAAAGGAAAATTTCTTCCCACAATCAGTGAGATCATGCAGTCAGCGCTGGGTGAGCTGTCTTCGTGGGCTGCTGATAAGGGGTTGGGAGTGAACCCGGAGAAGACAGAGTTGGTTCTGTTTACTAGGAGGTACAAGGTAGAGAAATTCAGACTACCGGTACTATGTGGGACTGAACTGAAGCTTTCAGACTAAGCGAAATATCTGGGGGTGTTCCTCGATAGCAAACTGACCTGGAAGAGGAATGTTCAGGAAAGACTCAAGCGTGGCCTTAATGCCTACTACACCTGTAGAAACTCCATAGGTAAGAGTTGGGGACTCAAACCGAAAGTTGTATATTGGATTTACACTTCGGTAGTGAGACCAATTCTTTCATATGGTTGTTCTGTCTGGTGGCAGGCACTGGAACGCAAGAGCAATAGGAGCCTTTTGTCGAAGGCGCAAAGGTGTGCTTCGATTGGCAATGAGAAGCACACCACAAGCGGCTCTGGATGTCATACTTCATCTCTTACCCATTGAGGAGTTTGTGAGGGGTATGGCAGCAAAGAGTCTATTGAGACTTAGGGAATTGGGACTATTAGGCTCATCAAGAGCAGGTCACTCCAAGGTCATTTACGAGATCAGTTACGGTGAGGTTAATCTGAGCTCTGCGGGGGCATCAGATTACATGGCCACTGAATCGGAATTTGGAGTAAATCCTGTCGTGATACCTGGTCCGGCACTGGGAGACTATATGAAGGTTGCGCAGTGTTCACGGACGGATCGAAGATGGTCGAGGGTACCGGGGCGGGGGTCTATATTATGGGCACGGATTTGAAGGGCTCTTTTAGACTCCCTGAAGGCCGCGGAAATGATCAGACAAAACATTGCGAGGGGTACCGAGGTCACTCTCTATGTGGACAGTCAGGCGGCTCTGAAGGCCTTGGGGACACATTTGGTGAGATCCAGGCTAGTAGCTGCCTGTAGGAAGACACTGAGAGAGTTGATGGAGGACTACACGGTGAGACTCTGCTGGGTGCCTGGCCATTTCAATATTTCAGGCAATGAATTGGCTGATGAACTGGCAAGGCAAGGTGCGGCAGGGAACGCCTCAGAGGGAGAGACATATGTGAAACCACCACTAAGTTTCTTCTATGGGAAGATCAATGATTGGATCTTGGTCAGAACCAATTCGGCTTGGGAAAGTAGAGAGGACTGCAAAGTGTCGAGGGCGATATGGCCGGTATTGGACAGGGCAGGCACTACCACTCTCCTGGGCATGAATAGGAGGAGCTTAAGGGTCATGATAGGGGCCATAACGGGTCACTGTTTGATAGGGAAGATGAGGTCTAGAATGGACGCTAACAGTTCTGATTTTTGCAGACTGTGTGAGGACATCGATGAGACCGAGTCTATTGAGCACATTGTGTGCCATTGTCCGCGATTACAGCATCGTAGGATGAAGTGGCTGGGTAGACAGTTCCTCGACGGTCTTGTTGACATCATAGGCTTCGTCATGGGAATCGGCTGCTTGAGGGAGAATCAAGGGTTTAACCCTAGGGGGATCGGTGGCATTGCTGGTCCCCCTTTATGATTCGTTACATTTCTATTCCCTTTTTATCTTTCACTTTACTTTTTCTGTACTCTGTATTTTCGATTTTATATATTCTATACTCTTGTTTCACAGCTATTCTATTGAAGGGACTCACAATGGACCGGGATCGGTCTCTGGGTGGAGATGTGGTGCTGTCTGGTGTCACATCTACCTTCTCTATCTATCTATCTATCTATCTATCTATCAGCTTTTTTAATTAAAATGTAAGCAGTTTCTAGTGGGTTTTAAAATATAATCTGGTGGGAAATGGAGTCAAAGTTTTGGCAACACTGGTGGTGAATGTGTTTTTTTTACACCAATACATATGAACAAAATTTTACTAACACATTCTTAACGTTACGTACTTTTGATAGCTGTGGTAAATACTAAATGAGAGAGTTTCTCTACAAATTATTTATACTATGTGAAAATTTAACAAAATTAGTTCAAACACAAAATTCAAATTTATTATAGAAACACATGTCAAATATATAAATCATTTAAAAAACTGGACTGAAGAGAAAAAGTGACGGCAAAAGATAGGACGAAAATTATTGAGATTTTTGTTTTTTTCAAAAATATCAATACTGCTCAAAGGGTGATAAAAAGTGCGTACTGGCGCACTTTTTACGAGATTCTGGTCATGAATTTTATATCACTGGTAAATATCGTGTAAAAAATCCAAATTTCCTAATAAACTTTTGCACTGGCAAGATATTTGTACATGTGGGAAAAAAAGTATTTCATTCATAACAAATGACACTTCTAACAATAAAATATACGCACTTCTAACAATAAAAAGTGCCGTCAGAAAAGATACTTCTTATCATTAGTAAACATAACAAATTCTAATTTTTCTGGCCTGTAGTGCGATTCAATAACTTTTAACGATTCGACAATCGCAAAACTTGTCAATAGCAATTGTTGTTTGCAGTAACGATTGTGTGATTCACTAAGTACTCTTAAACGATTGTATATAACTATTATTTCCACAAGGAAATGCCGAAATAAAAGTAAGGTTCAAAACCAAATAAAAAAGAAAAACAAATAAATTTTAAACAAATCGAAGTTTGTTTAACAATTTAAAGACCGTGATTGATTAAATTATGTATTTGATATTGATTAAGATGTGTTTCTGTTAATGGTTTTCTTCAAAATGACCACTACTCCTAAAAGAAGATTCGCAAACGTAGAAGCACCATCTATAACCTGGAAGCACAGACTACAACCACAAAACAACGACTGAATCATTGGGTTGACTTTTTGGCTAATTTTTGTCAATATATTAACAACACAAAAATTTTTGTCTTTAAGTTGACGCAAACAAATATCGTTAAAAGTGTTAGAGAATAACTAAATCGACAATTTTGTTGTTTACTAATTTTAACGATTCGATTATCGTTAAAATAAGTTACTGAATCGCACTACTGATGGCTATTCTCATTATTACAACAAAAAAGTAACTGAGTGATTCCAAACAAATAGCGCTGCTATGTACCAAAGGGGGCCAATCCACTAAACTGTCCAAAACTCTGTCTATTTTAAATGTATTGGGTCACAGTAAAAATATATTTAAAGAATACTTAAAGCTGATTAAAAAATAAAATACAGTTTAAAAAGAAGTGAACCAATTCCAACAAAAAAGTAACCAACAACACAATAAAGCTCTCATGGAAGGTATTCAAAACTTGAAGTATTTAAAACTTGAATATAATGGCCTTTAGTAAAATCAAAATTTACTGTTGCACTAAATTTTTCGTGCGCAGCCCTTAAATTTCTTAATTTTATTAGAAGGTCTATCTAATTGCGAATAAAACAACACCATACTTGTTTAAATAAAAGAAAAAATGCTAAATTTAAAAATATTTAAACACACTTCGAAAGACACAATCATATAAAGTATGCGCAACTTAAAACGGGTCCATTTTTTGCTTTCAAAAAAATTTAGCTTTAACAGGTTTTATTCGATTTGTAACAAAATATTACAAAGAAGTCGAGCTTAATGTAAAAAATCTTTTATTAAATTTAACACTAAATATAAAATTATCTGGGTTCCCAGTCATGTCGGCATTGAAGCAGCCAAATTTGCTACATATGCGCCGATTTCAACTTATTCGTCATCTAATAGAGCTGACATCATACACACTATCACTTCTGCCACTAGAGTCAAACATTTAAAAAATATTAATACTATAAATGTAAATGCTTTTATTATTTTTTTATATCATTGCAACCTACACAATAAAATTTAATATATGTACACTGTTTTTTTTTTTTTTTTTTTTTAAATATAGGTCGAAGCCCTCAGTTGTTAAGACCTAAACCTTATATTATTTATATTCATAATTTTTTATGTACATACAGTGTCAGAAATAAAATTGGTATATATAATTTTTTCAACTTCAATGTTACGCAGAAGAAAATTACAAAGTTTATTGCAAAGTTTCTTTGATTTTTTCTTCATTAAATATAAAAATTCTAAGTTTTATTGTTTTTGATCATTTTTGAAGGCGAAATAATGATATGTTCATTGTAATTATAGTGCAATTTTCACGTAAAATTTAAAGAGGAAAGTAAACAAAATTGTAATTTAATTATTTACCAAGATGTTATAATTACTTTTGGTAATGATTGATTTCATTGAAACTTTTTTGGTTGAATCTGTGAGTAAATTTTTTAAATTATTGGAATAAAGAAACTTTAAAATAAAGACGCGAAAATGTTTTTTGATGTAGTATGGTTTATAAAATAGTTAGAGATTTGTGTATCATAAAAAACTCTTCAAATTAAAATAATTTCAATTTTTAATGGATCCCCAAAATAACTTTGGACCATAAAACACCGAATTTTTTTAAATTACATCCCTCAGAGATGCATTTTTTCATGAAAATAAAATCCATATTGCTTTTCTGTATGTTCCGGAAGGGTTTTACTGAACTCATAAATGATTAAAAACAAGAAAATTTAAAATTTTTGCATTTAATGAGGAAAAAATTCACAGAAACTTTGTAATAGACTTTATAATTTTCTACTGCATAACACTGAAGTTGAAAAAAATTATATATAACAATTTTAAACAGAAAAGCTTTATTTTTTCACTATTATTTTTTATATATGCAGTTTGACAGCTGTAACAACCAAAATTAATAATCAGCTGTTTAACTGTGGTTACTTGTAAAGATTCGCACTGATTTTGACGTTAGTCTTGATAAAAATTTATCTAGTATAGACACTACGTATGATTTGCGAAAGCAAAGTAGATAATGAAGCGTATACAATAAGTACTTATGATGGTATGCTGAAAAAAAAATATATGAATAGGTATTAAAATACCGACATCAAATAAATGAAAAAAATTTTTTTTGATTTATTAAAATTTTACCGAAAAAATTTAGACCTAGCAAAAATTTTTTGACTTTTGGTAATGACTACCTACTAGACTCATTAACTGGTAATGAGTTGTCATTACTTTTCTCATTTCTTTGAGTAGTGGAACAACTAGTTACCAGTAAATAACAAGTTCATTTAGTTCTGCACAAATTTAATGTATACATTGCGTAGTAAGTAAGATAGTAGTCTTTAAAATATAAAATGAAATTCTTCCTTGGTTCAAATCTCAGTTGAGCCAACTTTTTGTTTTTATTTATTTATTTTTTTTAGCAATTTTGTAGTTTTAAAAAGAATTGTACATTGTTTATTTATGTATGTATGTATGTATTTAATTTTACTTATTTATTTATAAAACGTTTAAATTGAATTTTAAGAAATAATTTTACTACTTTGTAACTACACAAAAGTTAACATGTCGTTACAGCCCATCTACACGTAACAGAATATGTAAGATTATTCTGTGAAAGTGTCAAATTCGCTTTCGGGGAAAATTATCTCTCGAGTAGATCCAAATATTAGTATTATAACAAGTATTATGAAACTGTTGTGATGAGATTTCTCTATACAACTATCTTAAGAAAAACACATATGTATACGAAAGTTTGTTTTCATGTGTATTTTGAAACTTACTAAAAAACAATGCTTTTTGCAAAATTGTTTCTATTCAATGATTGTTTTACATTTTAAAAAACATTTTTATAAAAATTTTGCTAAAAAAAAGTGCATACTAGAGAAATCTTTATCAAGACAAATGACAAAAAGTCTGCATTGCAGATAATTTTTTTTATTTCTATTTTGTTTTAAAATTGCAATAATACTTACAAATTCAATCTACATTAGGCAAATTTTTATCCTGATAAAAATTTTACATTTTTTGTGATAAAAATTTATCTAGTATAGACTCGACGTAATGAATACACTGTTTAATATTACCAAAACTGCGTCTTTTCTAAAGGTCTCCCTAAAATCGTATCTTGTAATGTCCACATTAATACATTTTTTTAATATTGAGTGTATGCATTAATTCCCATCCTTTTTAATAAAAAATGAATGTTATTTCTATGTTAGAGCTGTATATTCGGATGTGCCGAATCTTTTCTTCTCTTCACCACTTAAAAAACAAATTCAATGCTATACTATAAAACAACTTATAAGCATAAACATATAAACATTTGTTTATATATTTTTGTATGTATGAGTGTGTGGCAAACGGTAGCAAAGTATGTTTATTAATCTATCCCATAAGGAATAGAATACAACTAGAAGTTTATGTGAGACATTTCAAACTAAATTTCAAAAAATTTCTACTTACATAAAACTTATTTGTGTCAAATATTAACTTGATGCTAACATTCGTATGGGATTTATGCACGTTAAAGTGATTTTCGGAAGAGGGGTTTATATGGGAGCTATGGTCAATTGTGGACCGATCTTCATAAAATTTGGTTCAAAGATTGATTATTGTACAAATCTTTGCACCGAATTTCATTAAAATATTCTTATTTTTAGGACATTTTTGAACTCTATACCGGTGGGACATTTGTATGAGGGCCAGGTGAAATAATTGACCGATCACAATACCAATTCGTCCTTGTATCATAAATGTCAATTTATGCACAAAGTTTACATAGCCAGCCAGACGGACGAACATCGTTAGATCAATTTAGAAAGTGATTCTAAGTCGATTGGTATACTTTTAGTTGGGTATTGGATAACTTTTTTTATGCGTTACAAACATCAATACAAAAGCATAATACCCCAACCACATATGGCCGTGTAGGGTATAAAGACAACACCAATAATCATTATAATACTGCTTTTGTCAACTAAACTGCTTGCTTATACGAAAAACAGCAACAACACTAATAGTCATTACAACGCTTAATATAAATGTTTGTGTGTGTATCTTATTAACAGTTTATTTCAGTTTTTAGCCGATAGCTCGGTTGTTTAGTTGATTCAAAAAACCGAAAATTTTTTAAAAATATTTATGACCGATCTATATAACAACGAAATCCATATCTTAAACAAAGGCTTGAAAAAGTCAAAAATGCGTTTTGTCCGATATCTCGGTTATTATTGGACCGATTTAGTTCATTTCTTCGGCATAAAAATTCAGAAAAAAATGTTGAAATCTTTTTTTGGAAAAACAAAGTCCCTAGCTTATAAAAAGGCCTCAGAAAATCGAAAATCTGTTAAAAAAAAAACGTTTTTTTACATATTTCCGCCATTTATGAACCGATCCTGCTGAATTTTAATAGCAAACAAATTCTTGAAAGGATTTCAGATCGTTTGATAAATATATATGGCAATTATCGGTGGGCTTCATAAACGCCATTTCAACCGACAAGGATCCAGAAACATATATACCGCTTATATCTGCGGTGAAGAGTATAAAAACATAATCGACTAATTACATACACATAATTGACTAATTACATAACACATAATAGTGGCTTATTCATAAATTTAATTTAATATAAATTGAATGGTTGAAAAATTTTTTAATTCATTTTGTAATAGTTTCAATCTAAACAAAATTGAATCATTCAAAGTTATTAAGCATTCATGAAGAATTAATTCACCAATGAATTACCATATGCTTTAGGAATTAAGCTACAGAATTAATTAATTAATTTAAAAAATACTAATTCTACGTGATTTAATTCTATTTGAAAAATTGAATTAAAGAATTCATTCTTTCGAACCTTTCTTAACAACATACATTAAAAAAAATAAAAGATATGCATTTTTAAATACCCTTGACACAAGGACGAATATTGATTTCATATCTTTTCTTTTTTGAAAGGGGTTTTATTAAAAATAATTGGAAACTAGATTTATTATGTATCAGTTTTAGCCAAAGTTAGTTTAAATCGGACAACTAGTTCCGAAGATATATGTATTTGAATTTTATATAAAAACTAAACTAAAACACATTTGAAAATTTCATTTTTTTTTTTTTTTCTTTTTAATAATGTAATAAGTATATATACCGAATTTAATGGAGATCGTATATGATGAAGTCGAATGAATTTTTTATTTTATTCCTGTAAAAACTTTGTGTTTTTATAAAATTATCACTAAAACAGGTCTGCAAACCGAAAAAAGGAAATGATCGGAGAGTATTAGTACACATTGCTGATTTTTACTTAAAGGAAAAAATTTACAAATGCCCAAATGATTTTTGATTTATTGATCGATTAACAAAAGTTGACGGTGCCCAATTTCAAATTAATTTAAACATATAATTTAATGTTGAATCATGGTCCGTTATTATCCAGTATCATTAATGTTGGTCCTTCGATTGGAAGGAGTCTTCTGTACACAAAAAAAAAAAAAAAAAATATACAATTACGAGCAAATAATAGGTTGGTTCACTTCGTAAGCCCTTATAAATTCATTCCTCAAAAATAAAACACTAAGATTTCAAAAAAGTTTGTGGCTTCTGTTGTAATGCTTTATAGCCACTGATAACCAAACACTTTTTTAAATAAATGCAAATAATTTTATTTGAAAAAATGTGTTTTACTAAAACAAAAATCGTTCAAGGGAAAAATATTTAGTAATATTTTGTTTAAAACCCTTTGCCTTTTATAGCTCTTAAGAACCTATGAGTCATACAGTTAAATAATGCCTTACATGTTTCTGATGAAATCGAGTATCAAGCTTCCCATAAGGAAAACGGAACTTTTTTTGAAATCTTTACATTTTATTATTATTTTTTATTATTTATTTTTTTTAATTTTTTTATTTTTTTTTTATTTTTTTTTTTTTTTATTTTTTTATTTTTTTAATAAGGGCTTACGAAGTAAATCTACATTATATGCTCGTAACTGTAAATATTTTCAAATTTCAAACCAACACAAGACTTGAATAAACAATTAATTCAAGAATAAATACATAAAGGTTTAACACCATAATTTTCCCAATTCTTTAAATTTTCGACTAATTAATTATCGATTGTTATTTAAAGAAATAGGATTCTTCTAAATTTCAAAACATAGATATGAAACTAAAAAGAAAGTCAGTTGAAGAAATATACAGCTTTGTAAGTAATACGTTGTGCGTAATAATCATCCAAAATACCGGTGTAATTTTAGCTTTATTATACCTTTTAGTGGCACGGGTGGTTAGGGTTTTAGGTGATGTTTTTAAAGTTTAAATATTTATATTTGTGAATGAAAATAATGGGCATATCTCATTATTTCGATTTCATTTTCATTAATTTTCGAACTTAACAAAAAAAGAAAAAAAAAAAAAATATATATATATATATATATATATATATATATATATTCATGATTTCTTTAGATCTTCCTTAGTTTGAATAAATTTATCAATAATTTAATATATATTTACAATAAATTTATTTAACTTTAGTTTTGGAATTGAAATACATTAATTTGATATACTTCTACATATAAAAATAAACTTTAAATATTCGATTCTTATATCTATAATTAAAAATTTTCATTACATTATGTGTCCGAATTAAGGATTTTATAAAAACAAATGCATATTAATTTTAATATTGCTCATCAATAAATAAAAAACTGTATTCTTTGCTGGACTATAAATGCACAATTTTTTTTACTGAATATAGCATACATTTTATTTCATGTTATATTCTATTTATTAATTTAGTTATATTTTAAATGCCTTATTCTTACAATCATATTATATAAATACTTTTCTTCTAATTTAGAAAAATGTTCATCAAAAAAATTCTCCGGTCCGACTTTTTTCTTTAATTATTGGATTTTTTTTTATCAGACATTCTGTTTTTTACAAAAAAAAAAAAATAATAAGAAAAACTATTCACCAAAAGTTCGATTATTAGCCAAAAATTCTATTACTAGCAAAAAAAATTGATTTTTCGTTTTTCACAAAAATATACGTTCTTACAAAAAAAATATAATTTTTTACTAAAAAATATGATTTTATTAAATATACGATTTAAAAAAAAAAAATAAAATAAAAAATTTCACCAAAAACCCTATTTACAATAAGATAAAAGAAAAATAAATGGAACATTGGACCAACTATCATCTTTATAAAATATTTAATATAAATAAAAATCCACCTATTTATACTAATAATCTTGACGCGATGTTCAAATGTTTATTCGTCTAAGATTAGGATATACTTTAATCATCTTCAACGGTACAAGTCCAAATCAATGCCAGTTATGCAATAAGAATATTAACATAAACATTAAACATTTAATTTTCAATTGTCCCTTCTATAAAGAAGCTCAAATGTTCTTAATTGAAACTAATGAAATTTTGTAATATATATAATCTAATATAAAAAAAGAAATCTCTAGGCCATAAACCTTTGCTGTTAGTATGTACCTTTTAATTACCTTTGTAATCATAATTAATTATTTTTGTTAATAAGTAAACAATACATTAACAAATAGGATAATTCTTCACAAGTGTATGATTTATTGAAAAGTGTTATTTTTTTTTTTTTCATATAATACTTTAACTAGTACAAAGACCGGCTCCCACAGCACTTCGGAGCCCAGTGTTTTCGGAATTTTCGCATACACAACACGAGAGCAAGGTAGATTAATCAGATAGCAAGATTTATTAAATAGCTGAGATTTTTTCTTTTTGTCAGCAATATGTTCTAAAATCTGTAGTGTCAAATTGTTGTTTACGTTTACAATATTTGTTTACTTTTTTTGTTATTGCGTCTTATTACTATTTTTATTACCGGAAATGTTTTTGTTTTTTGTAAACAAACATGTGAAATGTCAAAATTAAAGTTGACATAAGAGATTTCAACGCAAAAACAAAATACATGTTTTTTTGGTGTTGTAGTTGTTGTAGAGTTGTCGCTACCTTGCTTATTGTATCATGCACGAGGGTTAACGAAGCTAAACAATTGTGAGCAAATAAAAAAACAAGAAATCATTTAGGGGCTGTCCTGCACAGTATCATATGATTAGTTTGCACTGCTGATGCAAATCAACTGTTACAAATGCTGCAAATTCCGTAATTAAATTACATTTTTTTTATTAATGTAATGCATCAGCCATTTTTATGATTAGTATTTTGGGCATATTTGCACCATAATATGCTTTAACTAATCCGACTAATGCAACATTAGCACCGTTTGCATTTATGAACGTACAACGCATAATATGCAGCGCAGTGATGCATTTACGAACAGGCGCTTAGTTTTGTTCTAGCTTTCAGGAAGTCAGGTTCATGTCGCATGGTTAAGCAAAAGCAAAACCTATAGCAAAGAGTGTAAAAAAATATTATGTTTTGTGTGCTAGATATAGCAAATATATTCACAACAAAGAGCGTAAACAAATCAAAAACACTAAGCCATCCAAATTTTACGTCGTCTCTTTGTGCCCATCGCTGAACTAGTAACACAATATGTAGGTAGGATTTGAAGGATTGTGTAGACATTTTCCGACACATTCACTCGGAAACCTATAAGATCCATTGTGAATATCTTCAAAGGGAAGATAGAAAGTAGGAAAAGAAGTAAGATTATAAAAAAAACAGGATAAAATTTGGGTTGAGAAAAATAGAGCTAAGAAAATGGATTGTATAGCATAATAGAAATAGTAAAGTACCTCCTATACGGCTTTTAACAAACACCAATTAGCTAGCTAATTCTCATGACGAACCCTACTATGTTATCCAACTTGCAGCTAGATACATCACCACTCAGCGTGGAATTGTCTGCCTAACCATTTCATCCTATGAAGCTGTAACCGTGACATAAAATATATTCCACCACCTACGGTTCGTCGGAAACGTCGTTATTTCACCATCTTGTCATCTCAACTAGGCAATGACTCGTAATTATGATTTATGGATTCCCTGTTCATGCCAAGGAGTAGCCTTGTACCAACTGTGTCAAATGTCCTTCACACTCTGCAGTCTGCTCTACTCGTCCATGTAGGATTAGTCTTGCCAAGGATCAATTACTTGTTTCCCACAAAAAAAAAAAAAACCTAGGGCAAATTCCCAGTTTTACCTAGAAAACGCATCAACAATCAGGAAGTTTATGCGAATTAAAAATGTTTGTTCCTATTAACAAAATAATGAAGTTGTGAATTGCTATTTACTGTTTTAAATATTAAGGGCTGTTTGTTAATTTATAAAATTTTTAACCCAGAGTTTAAGCGCAACCTTTGACAAAATTATACTGTTTTCATACAAGATAATCACTTTTACTACAGTTAAGCTTTAACTTTGGTTAAAAATGTGATAAGTTAATAGCCCTAAAATGAATAAATAAATAAATATTTGTTGATTAGAACATTTTTATAACTTGAAATCCAAATAGAAACTGTGATTTTGAAAATACTGTCATCACAAGTAAGTTGGTATGAAATATAACCTATCCAAGATTGTATATGAAAAATAGTTATTTTATATTATCTAAATTTTTAGCATTAAAATCAATTTGTTTAACAAAACCAACTTTATTTATGGAATTTGGAATTTGCCTTTTAACTGCATTTGGTTTCAACTTAAAAGCTCTCTTGAGTACAAATAAGCAATAAACAAGAGTTAATAACACTTGCGCCCTTGTATTAAGAAGATAAAATCAACAAATCCAACTTTCGAAAACATCTAAATCTTTGAAAACGGACAAATAGTATTGGAAATATTTACGATTTAAAATAAGTTTAGGTACGATCAGATTAGTCAAATATTTGATGAAAAGGACTAAATAAAATTATTATTTATTTTTTTTTTTTTTTTTTTTTTTAAGAGAGCTCGCAATTTTGATAAAATATTTGGCCATAGCTTATGAATGCTCCATGAATTCTCATATTACCTTAATAATTAAATATTTAAAATACATTAGTATAAAAAAATGAGTGTAACAATAAATTAATGAACAATAGAACAATAAATTTTTCGTTCTTGTTTTTATAAAAATAAACTTTACCTCACTGCCACTTGTAGAACCATCTGACAATCCAACATCTAAAACATTAATACGTCTACCACCACGACGCAAACGACGGGTAGCAGCATTACGTTGAAATTCATCAGAATCTTCATCATTATCGTCATTATTAGTAGTTTTTTTCTTTTGCCGGTTACGAAGTTTTACCGAGCACGAGGGACCATCATCGTCAAGGTTATTACCACCAATGTCATCATTGCGATCATTATTATGTTCTATTTCATCATCGCTTGTACGATCGGAAGCTGAAGTTGAATCGTCAGAATCATCAAATTCTATGCGCATTACAATACGACGTTTCCTTTTTTGATCTTGACGACTTTGTTGACGGCCCCTGCTGCCCGACGGTCGAAAATTCATATCACTACAATCACTGGATTCGTCAGACATTTTTATTTCTGCAGCTAGTTTTTTTTTCTACTTCGATGTTTCTCACTTTTTTTCTTACGAAAGTTTTCAATTAAATTGTAATATGTAGTGTTCTTGTACTAGGTAGTAGTGTTATTAAATACATACAAATAAAATTAATCCAGTAGAAAAATTTAAAACTTTTATAAAATATGCAAATAAAACTACATAAATTATGTATAGTTATTATAATCTCTTTCTTCTTTTTGGAAACAATTTAATACTATTAAATAATTTAAGATCATAGAGAAAAATATATGAAGAATGTTTTTCTCCGGCAACTGAGTAGAGAAAAAATACCGCTTTTTTATACGGCGGTACAATCGCAACTTCTTTTTATTTCTATTACACTTTGGTTTGGTTGTGTGCGTGTTTTATTTAGAGTCTTAAAACAGCCACGAAATGTTTGCAGCATAAACTATTTCAATGTACTATTTTAGTAAGAAAATAATATCTTAAATACTTATAGAAACTTGTTAATCATATATTGTTTATTACTAATTAAAAGAAATTAAAAACAATTTTATTTGCGTGTAGTGTTTGTAAAAATTTAGTTTTTCAATATTAAATTTTCATTAACTTTATTCTTTCTTAAATAATTTATTTTTCTCAATAGTAATTTTGCAACACTTTTTCAAACGTTTACTATTCTGTACATATTTTATTTATGGTACACTTTTCTATTACACATTGACTGTTAATTGTAAAGGATTATAATTTATGTTTTTGTTAATTTTTAAAGTGATTTTCCTATTATTTTTTAATTAAGAAAAACTATGCACTCGGTTTTTCGCCATTTTCATTTTTTTTTCTTGAAGGCTTCGTAATTTTTTGCTTGTGCTGCATGCTGGTGTAATATTAAAATGTTGGCAGCACTGAATTGTTGTTTAGCTATACCACAGAGTTGTATTTGAAATGCTTCAATATGACTGAAAATGGAATAGAAAGAATTATAAAATAAATTAAAAAATAATTAGAATAACATGCTTATTCTCAAATAACATTTGACTATAAAAAGTCATATCACAGTATTAATTTCCTAAGTCTTTACTATTTAAGCATTAAGAAAAAAGTGTATAATTTTTAATTATCAGTTATGATATGGTTTGAAAACGATCAAACTGTCAAATTCGCAATGCTATTTATATATATGTTTGTGTGTATATTTTAATAATTTTTTCAGATTTTTGCCTATAATTCGGTTTTAATGGTTAATTAAAAAAACCAAAATTTTAGAAAAATATTTATAAGAGACTTGTACAAAAACAAATTTCGAAGCTTATATAGAAGCTTCACAAATTACAAAAATGAGTTTTTACCGATATCTCAGTTACTAATGAACCGATCTTGTTCATTTCAAAAACATTCAAAAAAAATATTCAGAATTTTCTGTGCAAAAATGAAGTCGCTGGCTTATATAGGGGCTTAGAAATGTCGAAAAACGTTTTTAAAGGTCTTTTCAGTTTTTTTTGTGATATCTCTGCCATTAATGACCGATTTTGTTAATTTTTACTAATGTCATTATAAGCTATATTCCCTATAATTTGATGTATATAAGATAATTGGAGCTTTCTAAAAACTGATTTCAACAGACAGACTGTCATCGTTACATCGACTTCCTCATCAATAAGGATCCAGAAAATATATAATTTTTGGGGTCTTAGATGAATATTGTAAAAATTACAAACGGAATGAGAAACTTATGTATATCCCTTACACCACAAGGTATAAAGAAAGTAATAAATTTCCAAATATGTTTAATACATTCCTCTTCCATACAGTTAAAAAAAAAACGTTGTTTATTCGGGTTTAACGTCTCTGTTTTTGTTTATATTTTTAGTGTTGCTAGCACTGTTTTTCGCCATAGTGTTTCAATCGCAATATCCGTTTCGCTCTTTTTGCTGTAAAATAAAAATCTGTCAAGATGGGTCGTATGCACGCTCCAGGGTAAAAAATAATTTTCTTTAATTTCTGTATAAATTGTGATAAAATTATGACTATACAGATGAACTATGACATGTACTCTGTCTGTGGCACGTGAATTTTTTATTGTGAATCGATAGAATTGTGGAAAAGTTTATTTTACAAATAAATGTACACATGTGTACCGCTCATCTGTTGTGTCGTGTTCGTGCTTTTTTTTTTACATACGAAACTTGAAGGGTTTTAAAATTGTTTTTTTTTACTATTACAGAAAGGGTATTTCCCAATCAGCCTTGCCCTACAGAAGAACCGTTCCTTCTTGGTTGAAACTCAACGCCGAGGATGTTAAGGAACAAATCAAGAAATTGGGCAAAAAGGGTTTGACCCCTTCCAAAATTGGTGAGTAGTACCCAAAGTGCGATTGTTTTTAAGGTTATGATTACTTATAAAAAAAATCATGGACGAGTATCTTGTTACAAATTACAGGTATTATTCTTCGTGATTCCCATGGTGTTGCTCAAGTACGTTTTGTCAATGGCAACAAGATTTTGCGTATCATGAAATCTGTTGGTCTTAAACCCGACATCCCAGAAGATTTATACCACATGATCAAGAAGGCCGTAGCCATCCGCAAGCATTTGGAACGTAACCGCAAGGATAAGGATGGTAAATTCCGTCTTATTTTGGTTGAATCCCGTATCCACAGATTAGCCCGCTACTACAAGACTAAGAGTGTCCTCCCACCAAACTGGAAATACGAATCAAGCACAGCTTCCGCATTGGTTGCTTAAGTTGCTATATTTGTTTTGAAAGGGATTACAAAAATGTTTTTAAGTTTTTTTTTTTTATATTTTACAAATATAAAACGTGAATCAATAAAAAAAACGAATGTAAAGTTTTTGAAAACAAAAAAAGAAATACAAACGAGTTATGATTTGTTTAGAGTTGTGAGCATGATATAGAAATTATCATGGTTGCGGAAATTGTGCACTCAGTTGAATATAGTGGTATTGGAAAAATATTAATGTATTGGAATACATTGCAAAAATTCTTTTAAATGTGGAACTTTATTTTGTTTATTTGATTGTCGGGGTATATGGTTGTAACTATTGAATGGTACGAAAAGTTATTCGATTTTCGATCAAACATTTTAATTTAGATTTTTATGGTCGATTAATCGAATCCCATAATCGATTATTATCAGAAAAAATGAATTAAAGTTAAATTAGGTTATGTTTTAAAGGACTCTTAAACGTTTAAATATGTATATATTACATGTCGATATGTTTAGCAACCAAACCAGAAAGTATGCTCTGAACCAAACATTTTGAGGGTGAATACAATAATCGTGACTTTGAAGAAGATCAAAAGATAATAAAAAGAATCGATATATTTATTATTAACCTACTTCAGCAGATCACTCTAATAACGTAACTCAATGTCTTAAATTTAGCACCATAGAATTCAAATACATGTATTTCGTAAAAACAGAAAGTAAATTAATCATTTCACCAAACATGCAGTTATATTAAATATAGAACTGACACTAGAACCGAGTCTGGAATATTTTCTGCAAGACGGGACATTTGTTTCGGAAGATATTGGCTATTGACTTTAATTTGAATAGTAATGCTGTGATTAAGGCGCGGAATTCGTAATGTCTACTAAAACAACACTCAATCACTATTTTTACTTCTCAGCCCAGTCTTGGTAACAGGGTATTCGTGAGATCGAAATGGCGAAGGAATGCTAAAAAAATTGGTCGCCTGCGGATATGACAGAAACACAGACGTATAATCATATTTCTCTTGTTTAATTGTCAAGTAGGGGCTAGAGAAGAGGATGACTTGCTTTATTGAGGATTAGGAAAATTCTTTATGTGAACGTTCGGCAGTGCGGGAATGAATGTAGATTTTATATAACTAGCATTCAAAGTTCTTCCATTATAACTAACAATTATTTCTTGAATCGTATTTTTATTGATTTTTTTATTTTTTCAAAAATTGTCCCAACATTTTATTATTTGGAAGGTTTAAAATTTTGCTTTGCAATTTATTTTTACAAAAAAGTAATCGAAGCCTAAAAGTCGATTTTCGGCCATAATAGAAATCGATTTGCCAGTCACTAGTCGTAACAACATTTGAAAACTTTAAATCTATCCGAAAATTTGTTTCATTTTGCAGTTTCTGAAGAAGCAAATTGTGGAATTGATTCCACTTTAGAACAAATGGTTTTATTTATATTAGTGAATGGCATGAAATATTAAGCAATTTTCTATCAACCATTTTAATTTCGATTTTTATAGTCGATTAATCGAACCTCATAATCATAAAAAATGAATTAAACATAAATTACATTATGTTTTAAAGGACAATTAGACGTTTACATATGCATATATGTCGATGTGTTTAACAACTAAAATCTTTAAACTAAGCATTTTGAAGATGTAATGTATTGAATACAATAGGCTATAACATGATTGTTCGAAAAAGGTAAAAAGAATCGATTTATTATTAACCTATTTCCGCAGATAACTGTAATAACGTCACTAAATGTTTCAAGCCGCCCATAGACATATATTGCAGAGAGCTACTGTCGATGAACCCTCCTATACGTGTGTGCTTGACGATTTTGCTACACAATCATCAATCAAAAACATTTTTTTAAAGACAAGGAAATTTTAAAAATATTTATTTGTTTTTTTTTCTTTTCATTTAAAATATAGAGTTTAAACTAACAAAAAAAAAAAAAAAAAAAAAAAAAAAAAAAAATAAATAAATTCATTCGATACAAATGTCTGCAGTAAGAGTTCATTTGGCATAAATCAAGATTACTAGCACACTTGATTTCTAAATAATTTTTATAATAATGAGTAATGTAAAAAATTTTGCCCGCTCGCTCTTAGTTTACGAGTTACGGCCTCTAAAATCTTGAAACATTTTTCTAAATATCATTATTAATACATATGCGATTTAATTTATCTAGTGTCAAAATCAGTGCGAATATATACAAGGTAACATTAGTTAAACAGTTGATTATTATTTTGGTTGTTACAGTTTCTGCATGTATAAAAAACAATAATAAATACGCCATATTGTTGTTCTTGTGCAACTGTTGCCACCTTACACAAATTCGCGTTAAGTTTGACGTCTTGATAAAAAAATCTCTAATGTAGACACTATGTTATATCAATGCCATTTAAAACTACCAATACCTTTCTAATGACATATAACATGACCATATTCGTTAATTCCTTGAGAGGAAAATTTTATTTTTATTATTATTATTAAAAAATAAAATAATAATAATATTTTTTTTTTTGATATACCGGCACTTCCAAAATTTTTTTGATTTCTAAAAAAAGTTTATTCAGAGGAGAAACTCCTTGAGCCCGGCCGATGGCCGGCTACACGGAAAAAACACACAGAAAAAACCTTTATTAACATTAAAAAATATTTTTTAATTTCAACTGTGCTGGTAATCTAGATTTGTTCATTTCATTTTGTTTGTTTAGTTTTTAAGTTATCCCTTCAACATAATGTACCATTGAAGAGGACTTATTTGCCGGAAAATAATCCATAACGCCATCTCAAATTACGGCAAAACACCTAAGGAGACTCATCCGAAAACTGCCTTCGACCGGAATCCCCGAATTCGACTCCTATTCACTATCAAAACTGAGTTTTGTTTAGTACTCCAACAGTTAACTACACGGTAATATAACTTCAATCCAAGTAAAAAGAGTGCACGTTGATAATGTCCGCTACACAAACTGTAACTCTGAACATTTATGTGACACGCAACCATTAACCAATGCGAGTTCGAAACGCAAAACACTCGAAAGCCAACAAATACGAACGGCCTGATTGCCCTTAAACGATAATTGCAATGACGCGCGAGATGCTTCCTAACCAAGAGCACCCAGCAAAAATAAATTGAAGTGGTTTAAAGTGGTTGTCATTTTCAGTACTTCTAAATGTATAGTGCAATCAAATACATTCTTAATGCCTTTTTAAATTTGAAATTATTCGTCATTATGGAAGTGATTAAAATGAACATTCAAAAGTTGTTATATTCACTTTTTTTTTTATAAATAATAAATATAATTTTTATTTAAATAATAAATTAGTTTTTTAGTCCCATGAAAATATTGCTTTCGAACATAAAAAATATTTTTTTATTTTTTATACAAATTTTTATTTATTTTAATTTAAATGATCTCTCAAAAAAGGTATTCGTTTCACCAATGAAAAATCGTTTCAAATCATGAACCTTTTATGCATTTGTCGCAATCATTTCGAATGTAAGCCATTGAATTTTCGCACTAACAAATGAACTCCAATGACATGCTAATGTTAAAATCATGCATGTTTCATCTGAATTGAACCGGATGATCATCGCCTGATTTAATTCCATCTTTGTCATGAAATTTTTTTCTTTGAAGTTTTACGAATGTGTATAAGCAATGTCTATGTGATGCACAAAGGGCACTTGTTTCGGGAGATATAGACTTTCCATTTTAATTTGAACGGTCATTCTGCGATTAAGGCGGGGAATTCGTACGTTGTGAAGTAGTTATGTCTACTCAACTGTACTCAATCTCTTTCTGTACTTCTCAGCCTAGTCTGGGGAACAGGGTATTCGTGGGATCGAAATGGCGAATGAATGCGCAAGAAATTGGTCGTCTATGTATATAACAAAAACACAGACGGATGATTATATATATTCCTCTGGTCGAACTGTCAAACAAGGGGTTCAGAAAAGGATTACTGCAGAAGTTGTTTTATTGAGGATTAGGAACTTCCTTTGGCGACCATTCCTTTGCGAATGATTTTATATAACTAGTACTCAAAGTTCGCAAAGCATTTAAGAATAAGAATTATTCCTTGAATTGTATATATATATATATATATATATATATATATATATATATATATATATATATACAGTTTATAATTTGGTTTGAATACTTCGTAATAAAACAATGTTTGCTGAACTTGAACTAAATTTTTAAAAGAAAATATTTAAAATTTTAAGAAGGGCTTCAAAATTTTAAATATTTAAAAAGTTTTTAAACATTTTATTTACATATAATTTGAGCTCATTAAATAATACCAACTAAAACTTTTTTGGAAAACATGGCTGGAATTTCTCCCCAGTTTCTATATATTTTTGCTCCAGTACTTTTAAGGCTGAAAATATTAATGTGGGATTGAATAGTTTTGAAACTATATGCTTTTGAAAAACGTATCTTTCTAAGAAACTCATAAGAAATTTTTTGTTATTAAAAAATTGGGTAAAAATGGTAAGTTATATTAGCAAAGCCGCTTTTGGACATACTACAGAGTTAAATATCTTTCCGCCCTGCCGAAGGCTGGCTATTAAGAAAAAATTTGTTCGCAAAAAAAACCTATTAACGAGTTTTCAATTGATACTTAAATCGGATAATTAGTTATGAGGCTTTATGATTCTACTTTTCAATTTTTATTTTTCTATTTTTAAATAACCGGTTTTTATTAAAAATACGGGTATTTAAAAAAATTATTATTTTTACTAAAGAAAACATACATACATATCATTTGTAATGACAAGTAATATAAAAATAAAAAGTCATATCTGCAGCTAAAGGATAATGCTCAAATTTTGTATTTTTTTAATTGAATTCTGATAATGCTTCTTCTGATCCAATTCTACCTATATACCTATTTATTGAAATTCATCTTATTCTTGTAACAAAAATCTGAAATTAGGAATTAAAAAAACTAAAAATACTTTCAAATAATGAAGGGCCTGATTCAAAACAACAAAACGAAACGTTTAAAAATAAAATTTGTCAAAAAATTTTAAATTTTTAAACAAATTTTATTTTTAAATAATTTGATGCTTTTAATGCATAAGGTCATAAATAAAGTTCAATTAGCAAATAAAAAAAAAATGCTAGGTTAGGTTAGGTTAGGTTAGGTTAGAAAGGGTGGCGTATTCACGCCTACACCCAGAGGCCGAACGGCCCATTGTGATCCCTTTATGAAGGAAAGAGAGAGAAAGAAAAGTGGAACCTATACCCAATCAATCAATTATGATTGTTCCTAAGCCATTTTATTCCCATTACAAACCCTATGAGGTTGACAAGTCCTTTGCCATTAACCTCACCTAGTTCATGTAGTGTATGGCTTCCAAACCACCTCAACCTATTACGCTGAAGCCCTACACAGTGACAGAGTATGTGCTCCACTGTCTCTAGCTCCTCAACATCATCGCACGTTCTACAAAAGTCTGATGTGCCAATGTCCCACTTACTCATCATATTCCCTATTGAGAAATGACCCGTAACAATACCTACTATGACTCTAAGACTACCACGACTCATACCTAGAAGATGCTTGGAATCCGCCAGTTTTAAGCTAGGCCATAATGCCCTAGAAACTCTGCAGTCCGATCTGTCATTCCAGGCTCGATTCGTGTTGTCCAGAGTCCACTCCCTTAGGGCCCTAAAGAAGGACCCAATTGGAATCTTAACAGATGACTCTATGAAAGACCTATCTAGCTCCGAGCCACTGCGAGCTAGCTCATCGGCTATTTCGTTGCCAAGAATGTCACAGTGACCAGAAACCCAACAGAGTCTCATCATATAGGAATCCATTAACCTTCTCAATTCCCTTCTGCACTCAAGTACCAATCTGGACCTAACAAAATGACTAGTCAGAGCCAATAACGCTGCCTGACTATCAACATAGATAGTACTCTCAGACCCTCGTTCAACATTCCCCTCAATCAAGCCTAGAGCCTTATAAATGCAAAAAAAAAAAAAAATGCTTAGTATAGGTTAATTTAGTAAATAAAAATAAAAGAAGGAGACTTTCATAAAAAAACGGTTAACCGACAGAAAAAAAACCGGACTGTCGAATTATTCGAAAATAAAAATTATTCGTAACCGGTCGGTTTTTTAAAAAATAAAAACCGTTTAAGCGTTTCCGATTTCGGTTTTTGAATACACTATTTGAAAATTACTTTTATATATATTTTTTTTTAATTATCTTTGACTTTTGTTTTTAAAATCATTTAAAAAAAGGTGAAAACCTTAAACTCAGAATTTTGCTTTGAATATTGGGCATTTTTTGATTTTATTAATTAATTTCCTAATTCTAATTTCTGTTAAGCTTGTTCATATATTGAATTCATATGTTATTAAAATTTTTAACTTTTAATATAGACATAAATTTAACTTAATTATATATTATCACCATTTTAAACATTTAACATAAATACAATTTTAACTATTTGCCGTATTGGTAATTAACATTTTAACATAAACGCAATTTTAACGTAATTGTGTATTTATATGTTATTAACATCATCCTAAAGTTATGCTATAATAAATTTTGATTTTTATTTATTTCTTTAATGTTAATAAAATAAATTTATAAATTTACATATGGTTTTTTTTGTTTATTTTAAAAATAACGACCATGCATTGTATCTTTAATGTTATTTACATGGAAGGGAAGTTTAAATTCGAACAAATTGGAGATACTGTAGACATCCAAAAAATGAATCGTTTAAAACTTTAATTTTCTTAATATATTAACTATTATAAATAATTAGTAATAATTGATCTTAACATTTAATACAATGTTATTTAACAAACATAACGTTAATTATAAAATAAACATAAGCTCTACTTGAAATGTAATTTGCTAAATTAATTCTCATTTGATTTTCACGAAAAGTTAAGGACTATTGGTAAGTTATTTAGTTCTATCTAAAAATTTAACCATGGATAGCAATATTCAGAAGAGAAAATAACAGCTTTAGCTCTTCCATTGAACTTTATCATCTCTATTTTGTGTACTTCATTTATTTTAGTAATTTTTATTTTTATTATTTTTTATTTATTTATTTTTTTTTTGTTTGTTATTGGTCGATTTTTGTTAATTGCTACCTAATTTTAAATAATTGTGACGATCCGTACTGATCCACCCAAGATCCACCCCAATTTTCCCTGAGCACGGCTGGTATTAAAGGTAGCACGGACCTTTAAAATGATGGCCGTATGGATAGGTTCGTTACATAGTACAGATAATATTTACTGTTTTAAGTAAGTTAGGGATCTCAATTAGTTGCCTTATTCTTCTTAGGACTCGTAAAGTTTTTTTTTAATTTTCCGGTTTTTTAAAATCATCCGGCAAACTAATTTTCTTTTTTAGCTACGAGTTGTTCGACAATAGATTTTGTTTAGTTAACAAAACAATTCTAATCGAAACAAGTAAAAGTGTTATATTCGGCTGGGCCGTATATTTTATACCCTTCACAGAATCTATATTTCATAAATATATAAACACATTGGAATTATCTCTTATCAAAATTTTTGCCTTAAACTGGAAATATACTTAATATTTGTAAATTGGTGTTAACCATGACATCGTAAATTTGTATTATAAAAAATCCCCGAAAACTCATATGATTCAGGAAGATCGCTCACGAAAAATTGTAAATTCATTTTCAGTTTTCCATCAACAATTTTTTTCGAAAAATCTACCTTAGAATTAGATATTTTAAACTTGAATTAGGTATTTTAAAATGTTCAGAATTTTTAACTTGGGGTTTTAAGACACAATTCCACCAAACATGATATGCCATTTTATTATCTACATTTAAAAACCTAAAACACAATTACACTTAAGATAATATTTTAAGAAAAAAAAAAAAAAAAAAAAACATTTCACATACTCAGATTTACTTGTCAAATTTATTTTTTCACAAAAAATATGCCCATATTAAAACAAAATTCAAATGGATTCCACGAGGATACGAACCAAAGCTTGAAGATTTGTAATCTAGAACACTTTCACTAGACTATCTATACCATACATGGGAGTAATTCATTAAATCGACTAATGAATTGCCGATTTCATTACCATTAAATTAAACAATGATACTTATAATTTTTTCATTATCATTACTTTTAATAAAGGTAATGTTTTTTTATGATATCTTTTCATTAATAATAAAAAAAATCATTAAATAATGATCAAGTTTTATAAATTCATTATCAGTATTTAGCGGAATTTTTCGTATAATTCAAACTATTTTTTTAATTTACTCTTCTTCATACCCACAATGACCCTTTGGATTCCCACGACTCATGCCCAGAAGATGTTTCGAATCTACTAATTTAAGACTAGGCCATAACGCTCTAGATAACTTACAGTTCATTTTATTCCTCTATGCATGATTCGTTCTTCCTATAGTCTATTCCCTTATGGCCATGAAATATTACCCAAGCTTTTGCGAGCTAGCTCATCGGCTATTTCGTTGCCGAGAATGTCGCAGTGACCAGGAACCCAACAGAGTTTTATCCTGTAGGCATCCATTAGCCTTTTCAATTCCTTTCTGCACTCAAGCACTAATCTGGATCTAACACAATGACTTTTCATTGCCAGTAATGCTGCCTGATTATCCACATAAGTAGTTACCTCAGAGTCCCCTTCAACGTTCTCCTCCAATAATCCTAAGGCCTTTAAATGCCTATTATTTCTGCCTGAAAAACGCTGGAACTATCACACAATCTAAAATACCGTCTGATATCCGTTCCCATAAAGTAAACACCCGCTCTTATGTCTACTTCCATCTTCAAGCCATCTGTGAAGCCAGAAAACCTTCATGGAGTTTGTCCGCTCCGGCCCAGAAGTCCCTACTAGGGATTTCAATAACGGAAGTCAATTATAGTCCCGACATAATCCGTTTGGGCGACCAAGAATAATGTCCGACCATTAAATTCGCTGTGAAGTTCCCTATTAATCCTAATTTCTTCAGTCTAAATAAGCTCCGTACAGCCATTCCTCTCACGAACACCTCAAATGGAAGAAGTGGAAAATAGTCCAGTGCTGCCTGAGGTGTGTTTATGTTTATGACGGCACCTGTAATGCCAATTGAAGCACTTCTTTGAACTTTAGAGAGAAGGTTCCTTTAAGTTCCTTTCCTTAATGCCTCCCACCAGATCAGTTCTTCCCTATAGAGTTCAGACATGTGTAGTAGGCATTAAGCCCCTTCCCGACCCTTTTATGAGTATTTCTCCTCCAAAACAATTTACTGTCCAAGTAAATACCCAAATGCTTGGCCTCCCTTGACAATTTGAGTTCTATCCCATTCAATATTGGTAGACCAAATGCCTCAACTTTATATATCCTGGTAAGCAGAACTAATTCAGTCTATTCAGGGTTACCCCCAAAATTGTGATGGCCCAAAGGGACAGTTCTCGCAGACCTGATTGCATAACCTCGCTGATCGTAGGTAAAAATTTTCAAGAGACCAGCATTACTCCGTCGTCAGAGTAGGCTACGATTTTACTTCCCATGGCACCAAACTGTCTCAATACGCAAGAGCCACAATAATGAAGAGAGAAGCCCCTTTGCGGTGTCCCCCTTGTCACGAGCTTCCTTATGCAAGTATCTCCCATGTTAGAGTTGATAACCCACTGCTTAGCATCAGGGTAATCCACTCAATTAGGAATTCACGAATATCTAACGAAGCGAGTGATTCACTAATCGCCTCTATCCTTCTATATCGAGAAAAGCTGCCAAGGTGTATTCCTTATGCAACAGACCCCTTTCAATATAACTCACCACATCATGCAGAGCAATCTCTACAGACTTACCCTTAAAATAGGCATGTTGAGCCTAAGATACAGATCGATCAGTCTTTCTATTGTCTTAAGTAGAAAAGACGATAGGCTACAGTTCTTCGGCTTCGAGTGAGTTATCTTACCCGCTTTGGGTATGAAAATGACCCTTACCTCTCTCCACCCTCTAGGAATATATCCTTGAGACATACAAAGATTACCTCCACGAGTAGTGAGATGGCCCTATCATTGACGTTCTGTAGCATAGCCGGAAAAATGACATCCAGGCCCGGTGACTTGTATTTCCTGAATGAGTTTACTGCCCATCTTACCTTGTCTACAGTGATCATCTCATCTTTCGTATCAATATCAACCTAATCTAATCTGGACTGTAGGTTATCGCTGACACTACCTGCCCTCCCATTAGATCTTATACCCTTACATCCCGGAAAGTGAGTCTCCATCAGTAAGCTGAGGGATTCCGAGCCAGATTCTGTACAGGAGTTATCCGCACGTTGTATGTATCCAGGTGACACAGGGTCCTTGGATAATACCCGTCTAAATCTAGACAACTCGTTCACAGAGCCCATGAGCTAAAATCTATTCTTAATTTCATCCGTGAATTTGTTCACGACTTATTGGATACGCTCAGCTGAATTTCTCCAGCCCTCATATTTCATATATTTCAAACCCAAAAACATCTCGATTTGAGTTATTTAATTATTTAACACACAAGAAACATACTAAATTTCCATACAGGGAGAAAATTTTTAGTATTTTTAGTACATAGAAATTTGTTGGAAAAAGAATTGGTAAAAATTGTCAAACAATTTAAAAACAAAAAAATTGAAATTATGAATGAAATTTATATTTATTAATAAATTTTATATGTTTAAAAATTGTATTTATTGAATTAAAAAGTGTTTGTATGAAATTTTTATTTAAACCAAAAATTTTTGAAAATATTTTGACAAATGAAAAACAGGGCAAAAGGAAAAACGCAATAAAATGATATGTAAACTCATTGCGTTTTTCTAAAAACAAGTCAAAAACTAATGTGTGTGAACATAATATTAACTAACTCACCGAAGGACTTCCAATCCGTCCTTCTGGAGTTCCTATAGGGCTTTCCTTTTGATTTCACAAAGTCAGGACTGAATGATATCAAGTTATGATCCGAAAAGGAATAATCCATAGCTACCCTCTAGTCCTTAACAAATTCACCCCCTTGGTTCGCTAGCGTTATGTCTATAGCTGTTTCACTATCTTTCGTTCTAAATGTAGGATCATTACCCCTAATACAGATATGAAGATTATAACTAGTTATAAATTCAAATACTAACTCATCTCTCTTGTTGATGTCCGTGCTTCCCCATTGGTAGTGGTGAGCATAAGCATCACATTTCAAGACCATATACACTTCTCTCCTCCTGGTGTGCTCCCACAAATGCTGCATAGCGATGTCTGGTAGATGAGCCTACTGCCTTCAGTGACCTCCTATTGGACAATCGTAAAAGAATGAAGAAGATTAATGTTCAAATTCCTAGTATACATGCTTGTACCTTCTCCTGTGTGAATGGTATGAACGAGTTATACGCTTTAAGCCATTAATCACATACCCTAGTGTTGTTAATCCAAGATTCCTGGATAAGGGCCACGTTCACTTTGGAGTCAATGAGGAGCTTTGTCAATTCGGTTGATGTTGCTTCACAGTGATGCAAATTAATTTGCACCACTGATAGCCTCTTTAGGTTTATCTGATTTAGAGTATTTAAATCTGACCACCCCAAATTTAAAATTGACTCTGAAATCTCTGCCTTGGTTCTCCTTGGTTCACAATCTTCCATTGACCTGTAAGAAGATTTACATTCTCGTTTTCCAATATTGTCAGAATGGTTCTAACCTCTGGAATGGGTGGAGGAAACCATGCTGTCACTATTGGAGGCAGGGGCAACTCAAAAGATTTCTTATTACCGCAGTTGATAGTTTTGACACCCTTCATTTAGTCCGATCCTTTGAAGGATACCTCGCTCAGCATTCCTCTTACGAGGGTGATCTCTTCAATGAGCTTGTGCTTAATCTGTCGGCATTGCTCAACACTGATCCTCCCATCTGGATCAACCTTGTCAATGATAGCAGCTTGAACATAGTTCTGCAATACTGATTCCTTTGCCTTTTTCGATATTGAGGGCTGTTCGCTTTCTGACCCAGCTCTTTTAATAACCTCCTCGTGCGATCGATCGTCATTTAAATGTCTTTAACATTAAAATTTTTTGATATAAAATTTTAATTGATGTAAACGCAGTTAAATTTTCGTCATATAATTGTTAATTACGCCATATAATCTTTATTTTCGCAAAATTAACGCAATCAAATTTTATCAACATAAAAATTATGCATTTGTACGATTAGGAAAAAAGCTTTACAATCCCCCTAAATAAGCAAAAATCCGGTTATTTGACGCAGAATTTAGATAAAAGATCGAAAGCCGATTTTTAAAACCAACGGTTTTTATAAGTTCAAAGGTTTTTATAAATCTAGCCAAAAAGTATGCTATTTTTCATGCAACAATTGCCATATGTTAAACTCTATATACATTAAGTATTGTATTATTAAATAATATATAAATTATAACACTTTATGCTAATATGGTTAACAATTAAACGAGACGAATTTCTCCAGCTATGGTAATGCAAAACGTTTTTGTTTTTATTATCAATTCACATTGGGGCAGAATCGAAAATTTGTAACTTCTAATCGGCTGGATGGATTTACATAAAATTCCACATAGGCGTAGCCATGGCACAATATTACAGTAACAGTGTCAACATTTTACAACATTTCCATTTAAACATTAATAGAAGAACATAAATTAATTTTAAAATATTTAATATAGTAAAATTTGATTCGGAAAAATCAAAAAATTTTTAATTTTTTATTTAATAAATTTCCTAAATTAGCAGAATTGAAAGAAAGGCTTTTTATATTACAATAAAATAAAATAAATAAATAAACAAATCAATAAATTGTGAAGAAGTTGGAATTTGTTTATTTTTATTTACTCTTACTCTTAACCAAAACATGTGATTTTCAAAAATCTTCATCTTCATTTTTTAATATTTTTTAACAAATTAAACGAAAGCAAATTTGCACCAATCGAAAAACAATCACGATACCTTTTTTTTTGTATAAAAAAAAAAACACAAATGTAAACAAGCTTTGACAGTAATCTTATAGAAATAGATGAGAGCAAGAAATTATCAGCTGTTTTTATAGTGTCACTTTGTATTATTGCATCATGGGTGTAGCAGAGTAGTGTAAAGTTTCAAGTTTGGAAGCGAGGTCGTTTACGCTGCTAAAGAATGGAGTTATTGTTAAACTGTTAACCGCTTACCAAATTTTTTTCTTATCTGATTTCGAATATTTAAAGCTCTCTTTAAGCTCTCTATAAAGCCTTTGAAAAGCATGTCTTCATGTGCTATTTATCTCTTATAGTTTTCGAGTTTTTTCGAGAAATTTCAAGTGTCTAAATTTTCGAAGGTCTTGGTCCAGTTTTTTCAATTTAAAATCCAACATTTCCGATGAATTTTGTTACATTTAATTTAATTACATAAAGGACAAAATTATCTGTCGATTAAAGAAAACTTGAAGTCGATCAGCTTTACTATCCATTGTTAAGCAAAATTCCTTTAAGTTGTATTCAAAAACGATTATTCGCTTAATGTACCTTATGTAAACCATTATTAACTTTAAATATTTTAAAGTAAGTTCGACTCTGCTTTATAGTTACTTTAAGATTATTTCTGTCGCATTTTCAAAATAATAATAATAATAATAATAATATTTATTTTATCATAGAATATTAGTTGTTCCGATACTTATAATTACACCCAACAAAAATTAAATGAAAGTATTCTCTTTATACATAATTATTACATTATTACATACATAATTATTACATATTACATTAGCTAAATAACATAGTGTCTACATTAGACAATTTTATATCAAGACAAACGTCAAACTTAACACGAATTTGTGGAAGGTGGCAGCAGCTGCACAAAAACAACAATATGGCGTATTCATTCTTGTTTTTTATATATGCAGTTTGACAACTGTAACAACCAAAATAATAATCAGCTGTTTAACTAAGGTTACCTTGTATATATAATCGCACTGATTTTGACATTTGTTTTGATAAAAGTTTGCCTAATGTAGACACTAGGTAATGACTTTTTAATAATAAAAGAACTTATTTATCATCAAAAATAATAATTTATTATAACTATTCACACACTGACAATATAATTGAGAGAGAAACTAAGAAGGGTTGCCACATAAACAAAAAACAGTTTATTATTTAATGTGGACCGTAAACAATTGTATGTTAGCTAGTTTGTGATTTAAATATAAATTATTATTATTATTTTAATACGGATGAATATCTTTATCGATTCAACAATAATCGAATTTAAATTTGAAAGTAGCAAAAATTATGATTTTTTCTATAAAACAAAATTTTCTTTAAGAACATCTCCACAAAGAGGATTTTGAAATAGAAATCGAGCCCAATCAGCTAATAGGGCTAAGTATAGACCATGCCGAATTTTATCTATTTTATATCAAAATTTTGATTTTAGTAAAAATTCCCTTGTCTATTTCCCTTGCCTTGTCTAGCTGACGTAATTCTTTATTATATACAAAAAACAAATAAATTCTTTTATATTTGTTATTAAGAATTACGAAAATTAAAGCAAGTTAATTTCTATTTCCCAAAATCCAAGTTATGAAAATTCAATAATTGGGTATTTTTATTTTCTGAATTAAAATACTTGTTTGTATTATGAACGTTATCTTCACTCACACGTATAACAGAAAAAAATATGCTGAAAACAGCTGTACAATTTTTAACAAATCGAGCACCGGCAGTTTTCTTACCAAATTCTCGTAAGCCTTAAAAAAAATGTATTTAAAATGCACTATACAAAACAAATTATAAATATGTATTTAATATTATAAATATGTATATTATTTCCTTTACTCAATAGCTGCTGCATCTTTTGTGCGAAACTTATGCAATATGGTTGATGCAAAATTAAATGCTGTACCAAGTGTTGATATTGAAGAGGGCATTTTCAAATACGTTCTCATAAAAGTTTACGGTAAGGAGTCTCCTGAAGGTAAAGAGCCACACAAATTAATTGTGAGAGGTTACAGCGACTGTCAATGGCATAGTAAGTTTTTTGCAAGTTTTTTTTTTAATAAAAATTATATATTTTTGTTTTATTTCAAGATGATATTTATGAACGTGCTAGTACTTCCTGCCAAGGATTAGGACTTGATACTGAATGTTTGGGAGGGGGTAGAATTGACCATAATCCAGAAGCCAAACGTATCAAGGTTTATGGTTACTCTCAGGTATAGTTTTTATAATAAATTGTTAAAGGTTTTTTATAATTATATTAATTTTTGGAAATTATAGGGTTATGGAAAAGCTGATCACTCTGAATCTAGAAAAATTTTACTTACCAAATATCCAGATTATGAAATAGAAATTTCTGATGAGGGTTATTAAAAGAAATACAAATGAATATTTTTATACATAAAACAAATAAAATGAAAAAAAGAAAAATCTATTTCTGGTTAAAGAAGTTACTTCAGATCTAACAGTAAAACATACCTATTTTCTAAAATAATTACGAGACAAAAATTTTAATCAGGATTTAATCATGTCTATATGTTAAAAATCTTTAATCTTAAAATAAATTTATAGATTTGTTAAATAATTAGGTTGAAATTCTGAAAACTTTTCAAAAAATGACGTTTTGGTTTAATGTGGGAAGCTTACAATCTATAATAAATTAAATATATAATTAAACCATGTTTCCAATTATATAATCAAAACGAATAAAACTACTAAAGTTCAATTCTTTAGTGGAATTCCTTCGTGGATAAAATAACATATTCTGAATAACTTCTTTAGTTAAAATCCATCCCAAAAACCAATTAAGACATTATTTAAAATAATTTTTTATCAACACGTTTTTATTTATAAACTTAAACTATTATTTATGTATAATGGATTTCAATTTTATATATTATACTAATTTTGATGGCTTCCATAAACATTATATATTTATATGCCTACGAATCCATAATAACATCGTGAACATTTTGCATGTGATCCGCAAATAAATCTTGTCTCACAAAAATATGTTGGCAGATGACACAAGTAAACAGAACATGATCAGTTTCTTCGGTGGTCTTTACTTTTTTCGGGGCTTGAGTAGCGGTCTGCTCCTGTGACTCATCGCCACCGGACGTATTTGTGTGATGAGTACGGATGTGCATTTTAAGTGTGTACTTGTCAACAAAAACTTTACCACAAAATTCACAATTGTATCGTGGACGATCCTCCTGATGTGTTACCATATGACGTTTATATGTACGTATAGTTTTGAATGTTTGTGAGCAGACGGGACATATGAGCGGACTGTCTTCGGCTTCGTGTTGTAAACGATGATTGTAGAAAACTGTTGTTTGAGAAAAGAACATACCGCAACGTTCACATTGATGTTTTTTCTTGTTGAAATGTACTTGCATGTGTCGTATTACATTTACGCGGCGAGCATATTTCTTATCGCAAAAGCTGCAATCGTTTTCAGTTTTTCCATTGTGCGTATTCATATGCAAAGCAAGATATTCATCATTTCGAACTTGTACGCCACATACAGTACACGTTACACGATTTTTGTGATCCTTATCAAGATGATAGTCGAGAGCTCGTTGATTTTTCAATTTCAAATTACAAACTGGACATGGAAAATTGTCTCCTTCAATTTCAGGATTTCCTTTTTGTTGCTGCTGGCCACTAGCTGAGGGCTGAGCATCCACATCGGGCTCAACAAATATATCATTATCATCATCATATGAATTATCCTCGTCACTTTCTTCTATGGTTTCGACTTCACCATCATCGTTGTCATCATCAGCATCAAAATGATCTTCATTATCGTCATGAGACGTATTTTTCTTATCCTTAACATCGGGCCTATCCTGGGCCTTTGGTATTTTAATGCCTCTTACGCGAGCATTTATTTTATCACTGAGTTTCTTTTGAACTTCTAAAAGTTCGACAACATAACAATCATATCTTACTAGTTCCTTGTAACAAACTGTACATACTCGTGCACGAGCTGGTACATTAAATGTCACCTTTAGAACTCTGGAAATATGTCTGATTATATCAAGAATAGTTTTCTGCGATTTTGGAGCTCTGGCTTTATACACTTCATCGCAGTAAAGTGCCCTAAAGTCGGTTTCTTGACAAATGTGGCACTTTGGTATAAGAATCTTTTCCATTTCCTTTCAATTTAAAAATCTTGTTTATCCAATATTTTAAAAAGAAAGCACAAAAATTGTAGGAATAGATTTTTGTTTAACTTTGTAAATCTATTTATTCTTCTTTTTTTATTACTTGTAAATACACGTGAAATGTTAACAAGCAGAAAAAGTAATCGCTAAAATCACATCATAATATTTATAATTGGAATTGCCAGATCGTTTTATTTAATACAGAATAATCGGAATTACCATAATCGAAAAAAATGTATTTACAGCACAAAAAAAAAAAAAACTGAAAAAGAGCTGAAAAAGGCCTGATTTTTGCATTGTGTTGTCTTGGGAGGAAGTGTGCGTAAATCTATTTATTTTTTATTTCATCGAATATAGTAATACAAAGCCTTTAGAGCCAAAATATAAATATGTATTACATAGTAATAATCTTGAGTCTTAAATACAGATTAAATAAAACTTACAAGTAATACAACAAAAAATGTTTAATTACAATTCATAAGAAAATATTTGGCTCCACAGCCGTAAAAATTTAATGACAACTCATGGTTGTCATTGGTATGATGTTCATTTTTATGCTTTTTGTTAATTAGCTTTTGAAGCACTTCTCTTAAAACTATGTATTTTTTTTTATAAAAATTTCGTTTTAGCCTTGTTAAAAGATAATATAAATATTTTTAAATTTGTAAAATTTTTATTTTCCTTGAAGTTATTAAATTTTTTTCTGCTAAAAATACATTTATTTACACTTTTTTGGAAGTAGTTGTTAAAAACTTCCAAAAAAGCACAAAATATGCTTTTAGTTATACTTTTGAAGCGGTGAAAATGTTCTTTTCTGGATTTTTTTACTTTGTTATCTTTACTAATATTCTTTAAATTCTTAATATTCTTTAATATTATATTTCCACTTGAGATTTTCTGCCAATTGATATAATTTTGAAAATTATTGTTATTGTTGTTCATCATTAATGTTCATTAAAAAATAAAAAATAAATGGTGAATGTATTCAGTAAATAAAAAAAAAAAAAAATAATAATTTTAATGCATCTTATCTTCTTTGCAGAATCAGAATTAAGTATAGAAGCAATTTGTTAATAATTTCGGGAGAGAATTTTTTAACATTTTAATATGAATTTGCAAGAAATTGCACAAATTCAGTACATTTTTAAACAGTGAAGTAATGTAAAAGCTATATTTTATCCAAATTCCATACGTTATATTCCTTATTTATACATTCTCAACGTACATGTAAAAAAATGCTTTTCGAATATATATGCTATATATTTAGTTTTCGATTAACTACTTTCGTCATATCGCAACAATATTTTTATTACAGTTTTAACAAAAACTGAAACTAAATGACTTATATTGTAAAATAAATGTCTTAGATTCATTTACTGACTACATTCCTGAACTACATATTGAATTAGAAATAGACATACCAAAAAATTTCGCTGTAGATACATACATATGAAAATTTTGGTCTAAATATTTTTTGATTAAAAAAAAAAATAGTAATAATAATAATAATAATAATAATAATAATAAATTAAATTAGAATGCCACAGATGACAATCGATACTACCGGAATGATTTAGGATAAGACCTTCAATGGTACTTCAATGGTCGGCACGCAGAGTCATTTCGTTATAACGAAACTATAAAATTCAGTTACATTTGGCTCGTATTGACTTACTAAAGTTAGTAAAATTTAATTTGGTTTCAAAAAATTTTATATTATCTATAATTAAACTTTAATCGATTGAGAAAAAAAAAATAGAAAATTTATAGCATATAATATGCAAAATATAGAGAAATAATTTAAAAAGCGCAGAATTTTTTGGACCTAATGTCTTCAATAGAAAAGACGATAGGCTGATCGGTCTGAAATCTTTAGGTTTCGAGTGGCTCGCCTTGCCTGCCTCAGGTATGAAGATTACATTAACCTTTCTCCACCTCCTTGGAATAAGATATACACTGAAAAGCCCTGTAAGAAGTGTTAGTGCCCTGTCGTTGATGTTCTGTAGCATGGCTGGAAAAATACCGACTGGACCAGGTGAATTGTAAGATTCAAAGGTGTTCACCGCCCATACTAACTTATCCATCGAGACTATGTCACCGACCACTTCACTAATTTCCCTATCAGATATACATTCTGAGAATCTAAAAATTCGCTCTGCCTGTGTATCTGCTTCTAAGTTCCTATTATGATCCTAAAAGGAACATTCACTATCTACCCTCCAGTTCGTAACGTAATCGCTTCTAAAGTTTGTCAGTGTTATACCTATAACTGCCTCCCAATCCTTAGTTCCGAATGTGGGCATATTGCCCTTGTTACAGATAAAAAGATTGTTAGTGGTTATAGAATTAAATACTGACTTATCTCTCTCATTAATATCAGCGCTTTCCCACTGGCAGTGGTGTGCGTTAGCATCGCAACAGAGTACCAGATGTATGCCTCTTCTCTTTGCGTACTCTGTTAATTTGTTCACCATATCGCCCGGTGGTTTGGCCGCATCGTAGGGCATATATACGAAGGCGAGTGCCCGCCTCTATCCTCTCTTTGTACGACCGTTAGGTCTCCACTGCTGAAAGAATGAAAATTTATAAAATTCAACTCATTCCTAGCCAGTATACACGTTCTTACATTCTCCTCAGTATACACGTTCTTACATTCTCCTCAGTGGATGGTAACCTTTGACACTTAATCTACATACCCTGGTGTTGTTGATCCAGGGCTCCTGGATTAAGGCCACACCCACTTTGGAGTCAGTAAGCTTCACTGATAATTCAATTGAGGCTGCTTCACAGTGATGCAAGTTAATTTGCACCACTTGCAGCCTCGTTGGTACTGTCAGATTTCGGATACCGGAACCTGATAGTGCCCATACCGAAATTAGCAATTCCCCCCATCGACTCCAATTTCCTAAGAGACTCCTGGTCTATAGCAAACCAGAAGTCCCTCCCGAGATTCTCTTTACAAGTCAGAGAAAGTAACAACTTCCACTGACTTGTATCTAGACCCTCGTTCTGGTTGACCAATACTGTCAGTATAGTTTCCATCGGTTTTATGGATGGTGGAATCCACACTGTCACTACTGGCCTCAGGGGCAACTCAGACGCGAGTATCATATTCAGTTTCGCCTCTGAACAAAGGTTGCCCAACTTGGCAATTGTGGCCTTGAGAAATTCAAACGATTTCTCATTGCCACAATTGACAGTTTTGACTCCCTTTGACCAGTCCGCGCCTTTAAAGGACACTTCATCAGGTTTTCCCTTCATTAAGGCGATCTTATCGATGAGCCTATCTTCAATCGACCTCCATAGATCCGTGCTAATCCTCCTATCTGGGTCAACACGGTCTATGATAGCCGCCCGAAGATATGCCGGCTTTGTCGACTCCTTTGCCTTTTTCGAGGTAGAAGGCTTATCGTCACCAGATCTAGCTCTCCTAATGACTTCCTTTTGGGGGCCCTTAAAAGATCCAGCAGGTGTGTGACTCGTCTTCTTAGAAGTCGAAGCTGATGGGTCATCGCCGACCTCCTTACGGTGATCCTTAAAAGAGCTGGATGGCTTGTAACCAGCCTCTTTCGATGTAGAAGGGCCCACCCCACTTCCAGCGTTCTTTATCATCTTCTTTTGAAGATCTTTAAGAGAGCTGGGAGTGTTGTTTGCTGCACCCTTCCCACTTGTCGAGGGTTAGTTGTTTCCAGGTCTGGCTCCTTTAGTGAATGATTCACCAGAGTTGCCGGATGGTCTACAATCAGCCCTTGTTTGGCAATGATAGGCAGCTTCCCAGTTTCAACCGATCGTTCCGAAAATGTGATCGGTTTATTTGATCGGCTGTTATCATTTCCATTATTCTTAGACTCCAGTGCGACCACTGACATGGTTCCTGTACTCTCACGAGCCCTTTCCGGAACGGTGTCAAACATCACATTTAGTCTCTCAAGATAAGACATTCCTAAGATAGCGGTGGTAGAGCCATAGATTTTTTCAAATCTAATCACACTCTTCCTATGACTCTTGATAAGGTACTTATCCCTACCACTGAATGACGACAGATCCCTCTTGGCCATCTTATTAAGATAGATCAAGGAAAATCTGACGCCATTCTTTGCTCTCTCCTCCTTTGTTCGGCTGTCGACGACGGCAGTTACACTTGGTTTTACCGCATCTTGCCGAACTAATTTTTAACCCACCTGTTCCCTATCTCGTGCGGATGACGCTTCTGATACTGGATGATCCTGTTCCTGAGCGTTAACTGAAATCATGGTGACTTTGTGTTCCTCATCAGAAACAAGGGAGAGATCCTCCAATTTCTACGTGGTGCCCGTCTCCCCGAGAGAGTCTTTAAGTAAGCCCAAGAGGTCGTCCGTTTTGGCCAGTTCACTCAATAACTGTCCCTCCTGAGCAATTATGTCACTGTGAACTCTTAAAAGGTCAGAGTCCGAAACCCCTACTGAATCTACCTTATCCTTCTCCACATCCTTAATTTTATTTGTTTCCTTAATAATTTTGGTCACACGAAAATGCACGTTCTAAGTAGACCATCTCGCGCAGTGATGGCATACGCGGACTAGGCTTTTAGAGAAATTACAACCAACCCGTGCCATGGGCGTTGGAGGGGAAGCTGTTAGCGATTAGTTTATTTAAGCACTAACTAACAATGCAGATCCTCGACACTGATACCTCTCACCTTGATCTTAAAAATGCACTTGATTTACTTGATCCGCGAGAACTTCCATGAGTTTCTAGGTTTAGATGTAATGCGTAGGATCCGACTATAGTAAGTGCATGGGGATCTATAACCAGTGGTAAGTGGTCTCGAATCTACCGACTACAATCGGATCAGAAACATTACATCTGAACCCCCCTATCCGCCACCTGGGGACGCGTCCGATGGGAGTAAGCAAGTAAAGACTCCACAAGTAAAGACTCAAACAAACGTCAACATCAGTACGAATATATACAATGCAACCTTTGTTAAACAGCTGATTATTTTGGTTGTTACAGTTGCCAAACTGCATATATAAAAAACAATAACGGATGCGCCATATTGTCGTTTTTGTGCAACTGTTGCCTCTTTCCACAAATTCTCTTTAAGTTTGACGTTTGTCTTGATAAAAAATTATTTAATGTAGACACCATGCAAGTCTACAACTGAGGTTAACGCTGATATAACAGACCATCTAGACGTAACATAATATGTAAGATTTTTGTGTCAGAGAGTGTCAAATTCGCGTGTAGATTCAAATATTTCACGTGTAGATTCAAATATTAGAATTATAAGATGTATTATGAGACTGTTGTGATGAGATTTCTCTACACAACCTTCTTATAAGATGAACTGTCAAAAAAATACACATATACGAAAGTTTGTTTGTGTGCATGTGTATTTTGGAAATTACTGAAAAACAATGTTTTTTGTAAAATTTTTTCCTTTTAGTGTTTGTTTTACAGGTTAAAAAAAAATTGTGCTAAAAAAGTGCGAATTGCTTAAATAAAAAGGACATGTTTACTCTGTGACTAATTGAAAATAATGATATCTTATAGGATTTATTAGAACACGTGTACCCCTTTTTTAAGATTTAACATAATATAAACAAAATGGCTGATATAATATGTGAGATAATGCCGGCAGAATAGAGTAACCATTTTTTATGTTATGTTAAATCGTAAATAAGGGGTACACGTATTCTAATAAATCCTGTAAGATATCAATATTTTCATTCAGTCCTTTTTATTTAAGAACTTCGCATTTTTTTTAGCACAATTTTTATAAAATTTTTTTACGTTTGTCTTGATAAAAATAAGGGGTAAACGTATTCTTACAAATTCTATCATAAAATGTAAAACAAACATTAAAATGAAAGAATTTTACAAAAGCAATGATTTTAGTAATTTCAAAAATACACATGCATATACACAAACAAACTTTCGTATATGCGTTTTTTCATCTTATAAGATAGTTCTGTAGAGAAATCTCATCACAACAGTCTCATAATACAATCCTAATATTTGAATCCATTGAAATAATTTGCTCTGAGAGCGAATTTAATACTCTCTGACAGAAAAATCTTACATAGTGTCTATATTAGACAATTTTTATCAAGGCAAACGTCAAAATCAACACGAATTTATGTAAGGTGGAAACAGTTGCACTAAAACAACAAGGCGAATTCATTGTTTTTTTATAATAATACTTTTTATAATACTAATATTTGAATTTACATGTCAGATAATCTTCTCAGACAGCAAATTTGACACCCTCTGACAGAAAAATCTTACATATTCTGCTACGTGTAGATGGGTTGTTATTATTTGTGACATCGATGAACAAATGAAAAACTGTTTGGTGCTTTCGTCTCCAATAATAGTGAAGTGAAATATTTTGTTATGAAAATCGATTGAAATTAATTAAGATTAGAGCTGTGAAAATTAAATTATCATGGAAACCGTCATTTTATGTTTTTTATGCGGAAATGATACCGTAAAACAAAACCTCGACTTCTATAATATACAAACTTCCGTAGCGCCTGCATCACAGAAGCCACTTCATGTTGTCCTTCAGCATTTGGCAAACTGTATAAAATATAAGCTTATTTTTCAAAGTGAAACCTATATTTGTGGTGATTGTTTCAAAGAGTTATCGGATTATGACGATTTAATGTTAAATCTACTTTCTTCGCAAAAACGTCTTACGGTTTTATTACAAAATGCGTTGATGGAAAAGCCTCAGGAAGAAGAACAAGAAAGAGAACAGGAAACTCCTGCATTGGAAGACGTAAATGATCAGTCAATGGACATAGAGCTTGAGTTTGAAGATGATGAAGATGATCCAAGTCTTGTAGATGCATTCAATCCAAATCTTGACACTAAAGAAGAATTAATTGAAATCGATGAAGACGGTATTATTGAAGAAGAAACCGTTGAAGATAATGTAGAGCTAACTGCTACAAATAATCAAAAAATCAGTGGTAACAACATTCCACAGCAGCTTGAGAATACCAAAATTGAACGCAAGCGTCAAAGCCTAGAATGTGTTATTTGTGGAGCAGTATTAAAATCTAAATTTCTTCTGCAGAATCATATGAGCGAATGTCATAATGTAAAGCAATTCACATGCAAAATTTGTGGAGTAACAAGAAAAGACGAGGAGTATCTTGAATTGCATATGAATATACATGAGGGCAAAACCGAAAATGAATGCCGCTACTGTCCCAAGCGATTTACGCGACCTGTGAATACTTTAAGACATATGCGTATCCATTGGGATAAAAAAAAGTTTCAATGTGAAAAATGCGGTGAACGATTTTCCCTCGATAACATGTTGTACAATCATCGTTTGCGTCACGAAGCTGAAGAGAATCCACTCATTTGTAGTATATGCAATCAATCCTTTAAATCACGTAAAACATACACTCATCATCTTCTCATACATCAGGAAAATCGCCCGCGCCATCATTGCCATTTGTGTCCAAAATCATTTACCGAACGTTATACGTTGAAAATGCACATGAAAACCCATTGGGGTGATAAATCATCTGAAAGTCCTACAAGTACAAGGAGTTACAATGGAAAACCTTCTTCAGAGGATAGAGAAACGGAGAGGGAGGAGACTTTTGGTATATTAGTGGAAAATGACAGTTACGGCGATGGTGATAATACATGTATTATATGCAACAAGAAGTATGATGCTAAAGAAGGTCTGGAACAACATTTGCAAGATGTACATGATGTAATACTTAAATAACTTGTTTTACTTATATTTTTCAATTGGACTTTTTTGTTTTTAATTTTATAAATAAAAATTATATTAATCTAACTTCGCTGTTTTTCTTTGATTAATAATTGATTAAAAATTAACATTAATCGATATTATAACAACAACAAAGAAATTGAATTTTAGCTGTTCTATTAATATTTTTTTATATTTTTAAATTGACCATTTCTAGGTATTACATAATTCTTCGAACACTTTTAACAAAAAAATTTTATACTTATACACAGTGTTACAGAATTTCTTTACTAAGAAAACAATAGAGAAAAGTGATATTTTAGGAAAAATGTTTATATTCCAATAAATTATTTTTTTTCTTTAATACAAAACATATAATTTATTTTTATTAATAGCACAGTTTTCAAATAAACTATTATAATTTTTGTAGACTTTTGTCAAAAACTGGTACAAAAATGTTTTAGAATTATTTTATTAACAAAATGTTTAGCAAAAACTGTGGCATAAATCAAGATTGCCAGCACACTTGATTTTTAAATAATTTTGATATTGATTCAGTAGCATTTTTATTCGCAATTAAAGCAATTTTGGCAGCTCGCTCTTAGTTTACGAGTTATGGGTACTTGAAGTTATAAAACTGCAATTTTCTCCTTCCTCCTATAATGAATATGAACAATATGGGTATCATTGGAAATGTCTTGAATCGATATAACGATACTCTCGGTCGATATAACGGTACTCACATATACATCAAATTATTTAGAGAATATTTCGAACTTTCATATGATCCCCATGTCACACCTCTAGCCCATTAAATAACAAAATTATATCACTAAAAATAAATGCTTAGAAAAATTAATCGATTTTTACGAGTAATATATTTGTTAATATCATAATGTAAAAATGTATAAGTCTTATTTCTTTATCATTTTTACAATTTTGTTAAAAAATTAAATAAAAATGAAAAATTATTAAAAAAAAAAAAAAATAGATTTCCAAAAAAAGTTTATTCAGGAGAAAGCCCATTAGCCCGGTCGAAGGCCGGCTACACAGAAAAACCTTTATTCACATTAAAAACATATATTTTAAATTCAACTGTGCTGGTAACCTTGATTTGTTCCAAACATTTTTTTAATTTTTTTTTTATTTATTTAGTAGTGTTTTAAATACTTTCTTACGACTATAATACATTAAATTTCTTATCCAATTTTTTAAATGCTCTGATAAACATTATTTTTATATGTATATATTACACAATTTCTTTTAAAAGCATTAATATTTGTTTCATTTTTAACATAATTCGGGAGTTGATTAAATAATTGCAGTCCTTTGTACAGCAAACAACTCTTCATTTTGTTAGTTGCTACTCTATGTATTCGGAAATCATTTCCATTCCTCAAGTTATGTATATGGCTGGCCTTCATTCACATATGCTAGTTATTGAGTTAAATATATAAATATAAATTTATTTTGCCTACTTTTTCTTTTATTTTGTTATTAATTTTAAATTCTGTATTGTTATTAATATTTATTTCCATAATTTTTGTCTTATTTTCGTTCAGTTTCAATTTATTCATTTTTAACCAGTTATTTATTTTTCGCATATCGTATACTTTTCCAGGCACTGTTCATCTGTATCCACTGTATTAAATATTAGGGTATCGTCCGCATAAAGTACTATTTCATTTCTATCTATTACAGTTGTCATATCATTTATATAAATTATAAATAGTAAAGCTACAAGAATTGATCCTTCTGGCACTCCATATTCATTATTGTCTCTGATTTTTTATAATTCACTTTAATTATTCGCTTTCTATTTGCTATATATGATTCAAACCAATTTAATTCTTTATTTTGTATTCCGTAGAAGTATAATTTCTGTAATATTTTTCTGTCTGTTGTTTCAAACGCTCTTTTAAAATCGAGAAAAATTGAAATCATTTTTTATTTCTGCCATTACTTTTCCATCTATTAAAGACGTAATTTACTGCCGTTTCACTTGAAGATTTTTTCCGAAATCGAGATTGATATTGTATGATTCTAGATAATTTTCAAGTTGTATTTTAAAACTCTTGTTTAAATTTTTTATTCATAATTCAAATAAAAATGTAAAATAAATAATATTGACTAAGTATTTTTATTTTTTTTTTTATTTTTGTGATTTAAAGACCTTTCCAATTATATCCGTATTATATATATATATGACTATAGGCCTTTTCAATGATATCCATCATTTTTAATTTTTAAAGTGCTATATTTTTGCAATTTAATGGGCTAGGATTGTAATATGGGGATTATATGAAAGCTCGAAATGTTCTCTAAATAATTTGATTATAGGGGAGTACCGTTATATCGATATATTTTTGAGATAACAGTACTTTTGTAAAAGTCAAAATAAAAAATAATAAAATATAGTCTCACCATGGGTTAATGATTGGCACATTTTATATATCAATCGAAAGGTCTTCTCAAGATCTTTCCAATGATACTATTATTTTCATTTTGTTCATTTTCATTAGAGGAAGGAGAAAATTACACTTACATCATAACTTAAAGTACCTATAACTCGAAAACTAACAGAGTGAAGAAAAATAGTTTTTAAACCAAAAATAGTGCTTTTGCCGAAAAAATTGTTAAAAAATGAAGTTCCGGTAATCATGATTTGTTCCAAAACTGTTATATTGATGCAAAAAAATTGCCTTTTTAATTTAAATAAATCATACAATCAGTACGGCCTTAAATAAACTATATTTTTCTGAGTTTTAACAAAAACTCTTATAATGCGGCAAAATATTTTCTCTTAATTTTCTTTTACATAAAATATTAAAATTTTTTATATTCTTATGAATATTTTAACAAAACTTGTACAAGAAAAATTGTAAAACCTTAAATATGGACTAGTTTCGAAATAAACTGTTTTATTTTTCGAACAGTTATATTGGCACAGTTTTATAAAATTATATTATGAACAGAGCTGAAGAAAATTATAAAATAATAAGTACAGTTTCCAAATAAACTGTTGCAATGTGATAATAGTAGCAACTTTAGCAAAAATAACAAAAATATTTTTTTCATTACATTTTAGATTTCTAGATGTTTTCAATAAGATTGTAGATCTAATAACAAAAATTTCTCTAGAATAAAACTAATAGAAGTTACCGAAATGATCAAGATAGCAACCACTTTCAAATTTTTATTTGGTTTCCCTTAAAATTCTTTTTCTTGTAAAGCAATTTTTTGGTTCGACCTTATTCTGAAAATCGAAACTGGTTAAAAGTGGTATAAACAATTTCTAAATTTTACTACTCATAAATATAACAGATGAAAATTTGGAGTATTATAAAAAAAAAAAAGAAAAAATAGTATATATATTGGAGCTTAGATTTATGCATAAAATCTTTCCATTTTCTTGACTACACAGTAAAAAACAACACATTCCTTAATATTCACCGATTATTAATCTAAAGCACAAGGGAATTATTTTGTCTACACAAAAAGAGGGTTTTCCTTTTGTAGTTTACAATATTTTCTACTAGATCTGATTTTAAATCGTTTATCACCACAGTAAACAATGAAATAAACACACACGGATACCATGTAAAATCTAACTTTCATATATTCAGATCTCTTTGAATAACCAGTGTAAAAAATTAGGATAAACTTAATAAAAAGTTTATTCATTCTCTTGTGAACGAACACGACCATTGGGGTTTGTTAAACGGATCGACAATTGCTTGGCGCGCTCAACGATTTCTTTGCGTTTCTTGGAGGAGACACCGTGAGCGATTTCACCGCAGTAGACACGGTTTTGCATCATCAAAACTTCGAGTTCCTTAACATTATGTACAACGAACTTCTTGAAGCCAGTTGGGAGCATGTGACGGGTACGTTTGTTGGAACCGTAACCAATGTTGGGCATCAAGTATTGACCCTTGAAGCGACGACGTACTCTGTTATCAATACCTTTTGGTTTACGCCATTTGTGCTAAAATTATAAAATAAGTATATTAAATTACAATTGCCAATGAATGAGAAGCTACAAAAATAAACTATTTTTATTGTTTACTTACCGACAACTTAGCATAACGATCCGATTGATGTCGGATGAAGTGCTTGGTGCGCTTCTTTACAATTTTTGGCCTATATGCTGGACGAATGGTCATATTTGAGCTGTAAATTTAATAACACTTTATTAGGCAATTATATTTATAATGTCATTAAATTTATTTCAATACAGAATTTTCGATAACTGTTCTTAAGTGCACAGAAAACAAACTGTTAGCTAGCATCAACAAACTTTTTTCGGGCTTTGTTTTATTTACTTGAATTGTGTTTTCTTAAATCACACTTTAACAACATTTTAGAAATGTTTTTTTTATATTACTTGTACACTTAATTCAGTTTAATCAAAAGATGTTAAAAATTTTTGAGGATTTTCTAAATTAATACACACCACTTTTTCTAAAAGAGCACGTCAAAAAGAAAGAAACCCGAAGTTGGCCGCACTTCAGCTGTCCAAAATATTTGACAGCAAATGTCATTTTACATTGCTACCAATATTACAATATACTAGCTCCGGTTTGTGTATTAGCTGAATCATTGTATGTGTCTGAACTAAAAACAATGTTATCAGATAAAAATTGGCTAAAAAAATCGTAAAACATTTAAAAATTTTCTATTAATATTTAAAGTATTTTTTTTTGTTAAATCACTTAAAATATTTCAGGTGTTTTCGTTGCTTTAAATTTCTATAAATAAATATTTGACGCAAACATTTAAATAAATATTTTATATACTAAATTAATATTAATGTCTTTTGATGTTTTTCTTAATTAGTCAATTCACAATCTCTGTTGTATCGTTGTATAATTGCAAGACAAAAACATTTTTCAGACAAATATGAAAGCTAAAACAAATCTAAAACCTTTACAAAAATACATTGCACTCTGGGCCACAAGTACGATTTTTTGACAAAAAGTCTAATTCAGGTAGAGGAAAAAAATTATACAAATTTGTAATCTAGAGACATTGGATTTTATGTCTATAAATTTTTGTAATAATGCGGCTTATCGCTTCTTAATAGTAAGAGGTCAAAGTCAAAATAGTATATTTTTGCATAAATTTTTTATTTATTATAAACTGTGTATATATGTAATTTATAAATATACCAAAAATTGACATGGTCTAGCGTTAAAGAGGTAAAAATAAATATTTAAATAATATAAAAATTCGAAACATTTTAAAACACTAATCTCTTGTCGAAAATATAATTTTTCTCCAAAATCATGATTTTCCAAAGCTTACATCCAAGAGATATTTTTATAGTTGTAATACTGGTAGATTTCCTGAAGTCTTTTCTACCGAAGTTTTTGCGACCGTTCAAAAATTCGTCACCTATAGCCCTTAATATAAAATCCCTTCAAACCTCATTAATTTTTTTTTTACAATTTTTAATTGACTTATTGTATTTTCTGTTTATTTCAGACTGTAAATAATCATTGTGGCAAATTCTTTGACAAAAAATAAATAAATATGAATTTTAGGAACATATTGTGGAACACTTTTATTATTTTTTTGAACGCCCATTCCAAGTATGCAAAAACTTTCATTTTTTTGGTATTTATGAAAAATCCATAAATAATAATTATTTTTGAGTTTAACTTTTTGCTCAAAATTTAATCATTATTATTTGATTTTAATTTATTAATTACAAAATAACGATAATTTTTGATTTTCATTTTTTTTGATTTTTTGATTAAAAAATGATTATTTTTTATTATTTGATTAAAAAGTAACGATTATTTTTGATTTTTCGATTATAAAATAACGATTATTTATTTTTTTATTTTGCTTAAAAATTATGATTATTTTAGAGCAAAAATAAAAATATTAAAAAAAGAAAAATAATAATAAATTAATCGTTATGAAAAATAAAAATCAAAAATAATATTTTTTTTTTATCAAAAAATTGTTATATTTTCAGCAAAAAAAAAATTATAAATAATCGTTATTTTTTAATCAAAAAATAAAAAAAATCATTAAATTGTAATTTTTATTATATTACTTATAGTCGTTAAGGTCCCTGGTTTATTTAATATAGTATTTGAATTTTGTAACCACTTAAGGACGTTTTACACTATATTATTTTGTATTAATATAAAATTGCACTATGAAATGTTTTGCAGTATTCATACCTTTAATATTCTGTATTTGGAAATGCATTATGATCATAGTATAAGGAATTAGTAAAGAAACTACCCCTCAACTATATTCAATACCCATTAATGGATCTCAAAATTGATAAGTACAAAGAAAATAATTTTGTGAAGTTATCAAGAGTGCATTTTTTTAATAGAATAGTTAAGTTATATATCGTCATCTAAAATGCAAAGTGCCGTAACCACACTAAGTTTTTACGGTAGAAGCAAAAAACATTGAGTCGCAAAGCAGCTCTGGGTGGATAAACATTTACCGCGTCATCATCATTATCGCTTAAGGGCGATTTTATTATCGCTCTCGTAAAGCAAAAAAAAAAAAAAAAAAAAAAAAATAATAATAATAATAATAAGTAAATAAAATAAAGTGTCAAACTAAATTTTTCTTAAATGGAACAAATTTTACGACTGTTTCGTTTATGAAATTGATATAACGCCTTTTTGACCACTGATATGAATATGAAATGTTTTGTGTATATGCATGTAGTTTGGGCCAGTACATAACGCATACAAATTTTTTTTAATCAACTTACCAAAAATGGGGTTAAAAAATATTTAAGTTACTACAAATTAATTTTTTAAATTATTTATTGATTTCACTTAAAAATTTAATAACAAAAAACTTAAAATGTACATTAAATTTTTTTCATTGTAATGTTGGGAGTTCAATACTATTTTTATGACATTTTACTATATACGTACTTAAACTAATGAACCAATTTAGCATTATTAATAATGTTGTTGATGAAGCTTTGGCATTGATTCGACTAATTTTTGAAGAAAATCACTGTCAATTTCTTCTCAGGCTTGCTTAATTTTTAGTTTTAACTCGGTTATACTAAAAAATTAAATCCATTAAACTTCCCTTAAGTGAAACAAACAACTAAAACTGTTAAAAATTTTTTAAATATTTTTTTTTTTATAATTTTTAGACAAATTTTTCTCGACATTGCTAAATTGAAGAAAACAACAAAAGCAAGAAACAAATATTTCATAAATAAAAAAAGTACCGTTATATCGCGAGTTATTGTAACAAAACATTGTTTTTGGTTAAAGAAGCGAATATACCTCAAAGAAAATCAAAAATTTTAACATTAACATTTGATTTTTCAGTGAATACGGCATTATGTATTTTAGGTGACGATATGTAGATTACCATAATAAGTAGGGTTGTCATTCGAACAGTAATTATTCGATTATTCGAGGAACAATTTTTTTATTCTTTTCGAACGAACAAAATTTTTAAATTTAGAATAAAAAATTATTCGATCGATTTTTAACGATTAATCGAATAATTTTTCAAAATGAATTTTTGTTAAATTATTATGCCTTTTTGAAATTAAAAGTGTAACAAGTTGTGTTTGATAGGAAAACTATGTTGAAAAACCCTGTTATAAATGTGTAAACTACGTTTTGATAGATTTCGGGTTAAAGACACTGAAGTCTCTGTATTTGGAAAAAATTGAATAGCTTTTCTAAAGATTTAGTTAAACGTCTTAAAGTTAGAATAACTGGGAGACATATAAGTTTTCATTATTTACTTCAAAAATTATTTAGGTGATGTGGAAATAACCAAAATTCTGAAATGCATAATGTTAGTTTGTAAATTGAACTCAATCAATCAATAAATAATACCAAAAATTAAAAAATAGATTTTGGCAATGATCATTGACTTTATTTAGAAAAATCTATAAAGAACATATAAAATAGGCTTGCTTTTAATGCATGTATTGCAACCATCAATAGTAAGTGAAAGGATTTTTCCACACATCTGTTCTTATAAAAAAATAAAAAACATAGTAATCGTTGTAAAGCTTAACTATGTTCTTTATGAATGATAGTTTTAAAAGAAATTTTATTTCATCATATAATTTGCCTATAATTTGATTAAGGTCTTAATTTTTAGATATTTTTTTGTTATATGTTAATGAATTATTTTTAGATTTGTTTTATATTAAAAAAAAAATAAAAATTTGTTTTAAAAAATTATAGTTTTTGCATATTTTTTAATTGCAATTAATTATTCTAACAATATATTTTATTCTTTATTTATTCGATTAATCGAAGAAAACTCAAATTTTATTCGATCAAACGAATAATTAAAAAAATATATAAAATTTTATTTAATCAACTTCAATGTCGAATAATTGACAACATTCGTCTAACTAAATAACATATAGGGAAAAGAAGTCATAGATTTTACTTCCCGAAAAGTTATGAGTTAAGAGAACATCACGGTGGGACGCTGAAGAATTCTGATGAAGGTCGTGGCGCGTTGTCGAGTGTCCAATAAAACTTTTACAAATATATTCTTCTACAATTATTCAATAAACTTAAGCCCGAATGCAAAAAATCTAAAAAAGAAAATTATCAAAAGTTCAACAAAAATTACAAACTAATTATAATTGACAAACTCTAATAATAAGTTTCTCCTGTAATATGTATAATCATTTTTAATTTCAGACTAGTAAGTTGTTTATCAATGTTAAATTAAATTGTCATTTTATTGAAAATACACCCTCCTTTAATTTTTGTTGAAGAATGAGAATGAACTTGTTTTGAATTTAATCCATTTCATCATTATCGAAAAATTATAAAAAAACAAAAATCAAAAAATTATAATAAATTTTCATTCGTTGGCAATCTTTTTCATAAAAAGCACATCACAGTTTATGGACTCTTCCGCGATATAAGGGTATAATTGATAAAGAATATTAATGAATAATATTGGCAAGAAGAGTGTTATTAATATAAAAACTTTGTTCAACAAAGTTACATAATTGCGGAGATGTTAAAGAATACGTCAGTGAAATTTTAACGATAGCCCACAAACTAAGAGCAGCTAGTCATGTCGACGAAGAATGGGTAGGCTCAATGTTGTTGGCTGGATTGCCGGAAAAATACATCAAAAGCATTCAAAGCTCAGGGATTAAAATCACTGGTGATGCTGTCAAATTGAAATTGCTACAAGATGTCAAAAAGAAATCAACTGAGGTTGCTTTAGCTGGTCAAAAGAAGCATTTTAAAAACAAAGGATTTAAATGCTTTAAATGGACATATTACCGCAAAATGTCTGAGTTAATTTACGAAAACTAAATTCAAGAAGAATGTGAATGCTATGTTGGGATGTTTCTCTGTATCTGAACTGATTAAAAGTGAATGGTGCTTTGATTCTGGGCTACAGCACACATGTGTTCAAATTTAAAATTTTTTAACGAACATTTTCAAGAAAAGAATACTAAAGAATGCAGGTGAAGGTTATAGACCAAGTTGATATGACTCCTAAAATTGGAAAGTTTAAAGAAGATATTATGTTCCTTGATGTTCTTTCTATATATTATTAATTTGTATGTTAACCTATTGTCAGTTTCAAAAATAGTTGAAATCGGTTACGAAGTCTTGTTTAACAAGAAAGGTAATGGCAAATTGAAAAAAATATTTATACAGTGTGGTATTGAGCATCAAACTACAGTCCCGTACACACTGCAACAAATTTGTATATCAGAAAGAATGAACCGAACAATTATAGAGAAAACAAGATGTCTATTGATCGAGTCATGTTTACCACAGAAGTTCTGGGCTGAAGCTGTGAATACGGCAGTATATTTAAGTTTAAATAACGTAAGTTCTGAAGAGGTATGGTCTGGGAGAAAACCCAGCTTAAAGCATCTTTAAGTATTTAGATGTAAAGCTGTAATACACATTCCGAAAGAAAAAACGTAAAAAGCTTGATGCTAATGCAAAAGAGTAAATTTTTGTTGGTAATTGTACATATTCAAAAACTTTCGGTTTTTTTTGACGTTAACCGAAACAAAGTTGAACTAAGTAGAGATGCCAAATTTTTTGAAGATAAGTTCTATGATGAAATGTCTTGTGATGAATCAAAATTCTGTATATTTCCTGGATGTGGTTCAGTGGGGAATGTGGATGTACTAGTAAATGCTATAGAAGTAAGTTCGGATAATGCAATTACAAATTCTGAAGGTCCACGGTTGCAGAAGAAAGTAATTCTAAAGATGAACAATAATTTTCCGAAACAGATGACACATCATTTAGAGGACACCTGAGCCATCCATGGTAAGAATCACATCATCCGAATATAGAAGAAAGTCGTCAAGAGTCCCAAAGAAAGTACAAAGGTAATTAAATGTAATAGAAGTTGATAATCCTCATCCTCATTTCATGGAACTCTAAGAAGTAGCAAACAACATAATTATCAGCAACGGAAGCTAAATACATGTCTTTAGCTGCAGCATTTCAAGAATCTTTGTGGTTACAATATTTATTTAAAGAGCTTGGAAGACCATCTTCCATAATAATTAATTGTTTTGAATTTAATCAATACAGTTTATATTTTAATTGTGAAATTTATTAAAAAATAAATAAACAATCTTTTTCGTAAAAAGCAAATCGAAAATGTAGGAACAAAATAAAAATGGAACACATTTAAAAGATTTGCTATCTTTATCGAAGTCGAAAGCAAACAACGATATCACAAACTAATATTTTTCAATATTGCTAAATTGATTTCTCGAATATTTTACGATATAAGTTACGAACATTTTTCGAATAGTTGATCTTATCGATATTGAATTTCAAGTGTTACTTTTTGTGATATGATGTCTATGTCGCAAAACATTCACTATTGATATTATTTTCGAAAATTCGAGAACAAAGGTTCTTTTACCACAAACTGAACACCAAATAAACCTTTTTTCGATCGTTTTTTGATGTCTTTTTTAAGTTTTTTTTCGAAAAAAAAAATTTCAAATTCAAAATCCACATCACTTTCGAATGCTCGTCAGGCGGGTGTCTGTTTTACAACTATAACAAGTCCTTACTTTTCACATACAAGTGTTATGTGAATTCAACACACTTGTGAGAGATGTAAACAAAACAAAAATACCAAATTATCCTTTGAAATAACATTTGTTTTTTTTTTAAATTCTATCACATTTTAATTTTCAAAACGTATTTAAATTTTACAACTAAACGAAAACAGTTGCAATTTTTGGTATTTAAATTTTAAAATAATTTATATTTTTGTTAATATTTAGTAACAAAAATATAATAATTAAATCTGTATAAATACATTACACATTAAAATGTTTAATATTTGTTGAAGTATTTCAATACAAGTGTAAAAAATATAAAAGAATTTTTAAATATAATTTTTTGCAGCTATGTGTGCAAATGAAGTGTGGTGAATGCGGTTTTATAAACCAAACATATAAATAACATTTTTAGCGTTACGTACTTTTGATAGCTATGTTAGGTACCAAATGAGAGATTTTCTTTACTAGTTCCTTACATTATGGTTTTAGGATTTAAATTTTTGCTCTGTATCATTTCAATTTATTAAAAATTAACAATCAACTAAACCTATTGAACAAGTTTAGAACTTAATAAAATCACACAAATTACACATAAATATTCACAAATTGTTAATATTTTTATCTATTACACATAATAAATAGTACATATGAATAAATGCTTGCTTTTATTACTTCATTTAATTTGTTTTTTTTTTTCATTGATAAATTGTTGTTTTTCAGTAATAGTTATTTTAGTTGTACATAATAACAAATAATTAACTTGTAATTTATGTATACAGTTTAACTAAGTAATTATGTATAATAATGATATTGTTAATTATTATGTACTGGTACATATTTACTTAATAACTTAATACATACAAACTATTGCATTTATTGTATTAGCGTCGAAATTTTGCAAATAAAAATAAAATACATTTCATACACCATGAACATAATTGTCATTAAAATGACATTAATTATTTGAAGTGGCCTTAAAATAATTATTTACAAAATATACTTGTATCCTAGGAGAGAATTAAGGCATCAACTAATTAAAGCAAATACTTAAGCGAGAGAAAATAAAATTAATGGATGACCATTTAGTTGTTTGTACTCTTACACAAACCAGTCAAATTGGTGTCAGTCATTGGTCATTACATTGTATGATATTTAATTTAGTTTATAAATAATAAATTATATAAAATTAAATTAAAATAATTAATAGTAATTATAATTATATGGTGAATAAAATATAAATACTTTGCTTCCTTATTTTTTTATTTTTATTTTTTGTAATTCTCTTTTGTATATCTTATCGTTTTGTATATTTTGTCATTAACATTAAATTAGTGATTAGCTTCGAGAGTTAATAATTTATCTTTGGCTGAACGTTATTAGGATTTAATTTGGGTCGTGGTAATATATATATTTTTCTTAAATTTGCAGTAATAATTCAATATGTACTAATAAGTTGTTTTAAATTTTCATAAGCGGTATTCATAACACCCCAACTTACAAAAGAACGTGCAGTATTAAAACCACACCCTCGGTAAAAATAAGCAATACTGCTGCCTCTATCGCGGTAAATTTTCATACATGTTTTCCACATACTTTCCGTCGGATGTCCCATATCACTTTGCATTGCAACCTTTATAACATTGAGGGGATAAAATAACGTACTTGTACTGGCTCCAATAACAGCACCAGCTATAAATTCTTGTGCCGCTTTTGCGGAGAGAGAAGTCTGAAAAGTGTGTAGAGATAAAATTTTAAATCTTTGGATGGGAAAATTTTTTTCCGCAACTTAATTTTACCCTTTTTGGCAAATTTAAACTAGCTTCTTCACGCAAAATAAAGAACATGGCATTCGATGGACCATTACGCCAAAGCACGGGTACTATTCCACGATAGAGTTCTTTGAAGCCATAATTTGTTAACACATATCTGTAAGGTGTAAAAGATAATAGTTGAGAAATTAATAAATTATAATAGAAAATTACATATTAAGATCTTATTTATATGTTACAAAACTCACATACATAAGCATATTTGATTCCTCGTACCTATCATAGAACTATTTCAATTCAAAGCAGTGTCATTAGATCCATCCTTTTACTTTTCCAGCAAACTGAGTATTTCCTGAGTAAATTTAAGATTTTTTTCTCAAAATCACTTGTAAACTAAAAAGTATGTGAACGAAAATTTTGTAAAATCCAGTAAAATAACAATGATATATGCGCTATACTGGATAAAACCTTAATTTTTCCTTATGTTATAAATATATTTACTATTTTTAAATGTAATTTTAATAAAATTTAAATGTAAAAATATTATTTTTTTAATTATTCGAACATTTTCCTTTCATTGTTTAAATTTTTTACTTTTATTTTGTTCACTTTATGCAACTATATGATCGTAGTGTATTTTCAAACGAAAATAAAACTCGTAAAATTTGTAAATACTCAGTTTATAAACTATTATTTTTCTCTTTCTCAATTTTATCTCTTTACTGGATTTTGGATACGCAAATGCAAAGTTTTTACAGGAAAGTATAATTTTTTGAGTAAATGAACGCTACTATTGTTGTTATTTCTTTACAGAAACATTACAATCACTATAGTGAGGTAGTTTTTTTGCATTTTATTTGAGAGAGTTGTAAGAGAGGAGTAATAAAAAAATAGAAAATAGTTAATACTTAGTATTCCATGAAAAAGAACATTTTTTACGTGGTGTCTTTCAATTTCCATAAGAATTAGTGTACACAATCTCCATTAAACCATTTATCGATATCAATTTGTGAAAACTCGCTATTTTATTTTGCTTTTCGCTTTCTCAAAAAAAAAAAAAAAAAAAAAAAAAAAAAAAAAATCCAAAGTATGTAACTTTAAATATTAATATCTCTGGGTTTGAATTTTACTACTTATGTCGGTTTTAATACGAAAATTTCAAAAATATGATCGATTGTTTGATTTTGAAAATTTTGAAAAGGTAATCTACAAAATTAGAGCTATTTTGAGAGAATAATGTTCTTCTTCTTGCAAAAAACATCCCAGAATATTTCTTCGGGTGGATTATGTAAATTGTCAAATAATTAAAAAATAAAAATATACAATAAAAAATTTGAACAAAAATTAATAAAAATTACTTGTTTTTGTTACTAACATTTTCATTTAAAAAATTTAAAAACCATATAACATTCTAGTTGTATTCTATGTCCGTACCTTTGTACGTTGTTGTATTTTTGTGGGACAAAAATTAGTTTTTTATCATTTTATCGCACTCTACCCAAAAAGTACGGAAACAAACCTAAAATATGTAAACCTACTCATATTTTAAAAATAATACCAGAAGAATGAAATTTTTATGTGAAAAAATGTGAATGTTTTAGAAAAACAAAAATGTGCATCGTAGAAATGTGTCCCAAAAAAATTGCGTTTTTATTTTAAAGATTTCCTACTTAATAAATATGCTAAAAATCAAAAATCTGAAAAAAATGTATTAAAAAATACTATTGCAGTAAAATGCATTTTTTTAAATCTTAAATCTTAGATCTGTAATCATATTTCAAACGCGGTGGGGATCATTCCACAAATCTTTTCCAGAAATATTGTTATTTAAAGATATACTTTTGAAATTTTTCACTTTGTTTTAGAAAGTGAAATAAAATTGCGAGTTTTTTGAATTTCGCGAACTGAAGTAGATATAGATATCCATAGACTATTTGCGCGCAAAATTTTATGAAAATTGAAGTACATTCGGCGTTCTTTCATGGAATTGTCGGTATTTATTTTATAAAATAATATAAAACTAGCTTTTTTTTAAGGATTTAAGACAGTTGAAGAGCTGAAGCTATCCCTCGCATATATATTATAAGTTTGGTAGATGGTTGGTTGTTTTATTTTTTATATATTCCCGCAGTTTTATTTAGAAAAGCAAGAAACTAACATTTTTAAAATTAAAAAAAAAAAAAAAAAAAAATGATTGAAAGATGTTTATTTACTTTACAGATTACAATTGGTTCAGCATTTGATTATAAAGTACCAAAAATAAATGTTATTTGCACTATACTTTTCTTATTTCAATACGATAGGGGTAGCGAAACATGCTAGGTATAACATAGTTTAAATTAATTGATAAAAACAAATAGAAATGTTTTAATTACATGATTCAAAGGACTAATTCTGTAGAATATATACAAAACATCTTAAGTCGATATAGAATAATTTGCATTTTTTTTTTGTAAAAACTTCGTTTACGCTAATCAACGTACTTCTAAAATTATTAGCTTTGGGGATATACCTCAACAAAAAATTTTTAAAATTATACTTAAGTTGTTTTGTCAAAAGTCCACATTTTTTTTGTCTTTTGGGAATCATATTTGCATCTTTAATTTTTTTTAATATGTATTACGAAATGCCCCTAATCTACAAAATAATATAAAAGAGGTGCTCTTGTCTAAAACGGCTAAATATTAATAGACATTTTCGTCGGTATTATTTATCAAAAACATAATTGCTTAAAAACTTGAATTAAAAATTAAACTCACCCAAAGGCACCTTGTGTATTCGCAAAATACTTGTGGTATTTTGCGTCCGCCAATAATGTTTGAACTCTTTCGAATGGTAGTAATAAAGTTTCCACGGTCCCGGCTGCTATACCAGCTGTTAGTTTCGCCTTATATGTCTTCATGTGAAAATCGTCTACTAAATAACGTCTTGTACCATCGAATACACCAAACATAATTGACAATGAGATGGTTTTTTGTGCGAGAGGAGGAAGCATTCCGCGGTACAAATATATCAAACCTTCATGCCTCAGTTGACTAAATGCGGATGAGATACGAACACCGTGTAGCATTTGGCGGAATATCATCTTATAAATAGGATACGTAATGCCAATGTTAACGAATGCCGCACCCCAGCCGCAAGCGAACTCTTTCCAATAGAATGCTCCAAAGAAGCGTTCCACAAAAACACTAGTTGTGTTCGTAGGAATGTTAACGATTTCATGCTGGTGCTGATGATGTTGTGCGCTCGATGTATGTTGAATTTTACTTTGTTCAGTAATCATTTTGTGCTTAATGGCAATTTCTTATAAATTTACCTCAGTTCACTTTCCTCATAAACAAAACTATAACTGCTTCTATTATTTGTTTAATTATTAAAGTTTGCCTAAGTGTTATTTGTTAGCTTTCAGACATTTTCGCAAAAATAAAAAAGAAAATTGCAATGATTTTTGATTAGACGTGTATTATTCCCTTTTTTTATTCAATACTTTGTTCACAATGTCCAACTGGAAAACTGTTTCTGAGTAATCCAGAATTTTTGTAAACAATTGACAGCTGGCGCTAATGATTGTTACAAACATTAAAAACTATTAATTATATAATTTGTGTTCACAACAAATCCGTGCACATTATTATTTACCAGAATTTTCAGCTGACCGATTAACACAACTATTATCTCAGATCATTAAACATTTATTTCGAACGTGGTAACTTTTTCTGTAATGTCTTTTAGTTTTCGTTTATAAATTATTTTGATTGTGTAAACAAAATATATATAATTTATACTATTATAGCATCCTTTCTTATATTCTATTCCCTTTTTGGAAAATTTAAGTAATTTATTATAAAATAAAATACGGGAAAGTTATACCGATGCAAATAATTGCCAATCGATTTAAAGTTGCAATATAATAAAAACTTCAAAAACATATGACCTCCGTTATACGATTGAACACAGCACTAATGTTGGTACCAGGGGCCCATTCAGTTTATACGTATTTGTCAGCGCAGTCTAGTTATAGAACTAACGTAGTTTTAACGGTTTTTATTTAAAGTTACAAATTTGTCTTATTTTTAACGTTTTTTTTTAAAAAGGATTTTTTGATTTTCCAAGTAAGTAATAATAATAATAATAATGGCAGAAGTCTATAGAAAACAGATTTTTACGTAGCTGTGTTACTTTGTGACAATCCTGTAGTTTATTTTCTTTACAAAATAACAAAAGAACAGGGTTATTCACACAATGAGCATTTGATACGTTTACTTTTGTTGACTGTTTGTACAAAATGTTTCACGCTACTTTTCTTCATTCTACGTTGGGTCGCAAAGTTGACTGTTCGGGACTTATATCACAACCTTGCAATAACATAGTGTCTACATTAGACAATTTTTTATCAAGACAAACGTCAAACTTAACACGAATTTATGGAAGGTGGCAACAGTTGCATAAAAACAACAATATGGCGTATTCATTATTGTTTTTTATATATACAGTTTGACAACTGTAACAACCAAAATAGTAATCAACTGTTTAACTAAGATTACCTTATATATATACGCACTGATTTTGACGTTTGTTTTGATAAAAATTTGCCTAATGTAGACACCAGGTAACGATCAGTCTACATTCGGCAAAATTTTATCAAGGTAATCGTCTAAATCAACACGAACTTATGGAGAGTAGCAACAGTTGTAAAAAGCAAGAATACGGCGGATTCATTTATGCTTTTTATATATGCAGTTTGACAGTTGTAACAACCAAAAATAATAATCAGCTGTTTAACTGAGGTCATCTAGTATATAGATTCGCTTTGATTTAGTCTCGATAAAAATTTATCAAATGTAGATATAAATAATATGGTCTACACATGATATATTATTATGTTAAGGATTTGACGTACGTCATGATAGAAAAATATCTCGTATAGACTCTACGTAATAAATTAATGTTTTGTTTTTTTTTTTCAAATAAACAGAACAAATTAAACAGAATAAAATACTGGTCCCCAAATGATTTCCTAGAACTGTTAAAAAGTTAAAAAAATAATTTATAAATTTTAAATTGATTTAAAAAAGTAACCTTTAAGAAAGGTCTCATTAGAATGAAAAATGATATTAAAAAAATCATTAATTTAAAAAACTAACTCTAGAACATTGGAAGGAACGCCAAACTGGAACGAGTATAGGCTATTTGATCGTATTGTGAAACTAGTTGTGGAATTCATATTTTTTTCCTGGGTGTTATATGTATATAATTAAAAAAAAAAAAATATACCCTATAGAAATGAATAACTGAAATAATGTCATCACTCTGGGCCACAAGTTCGATTTTATACAGATTTGTAATCTAGAGGCTTTAGATTTTGTACCTATAAATTTTTATATTAATGCAAGCCGCATATACAAAATGTGATCGGAAATGATCTCTGCTTAAAGAGATGAAAGTAAATATGTAAAAAAAAAATTCAAAATCATGACATTATAGGGAAATTTCATATAAAATAGTAATCTTTTAGTCAAAAGTATGATTTTTCTCAAAATGAATTTTTAAAGCCTAGTGCCAAGCAGTGGCAAAGGTTATTTTCATAATTCTGATGGATTTTCTCTGAGGCCTTATTTATTTATTTTTATTTATTTTTTAATACGAATTAGGAAAATAAAAAAAATTATTGTTGTTAGTTTTTGATGATTTCAATTAAAAAAATGAAAAGATGAATCCAATATGGCGACAACAATTTGTTATATTTTTATAGTTTTAATTTATAAAATGTCAATTATTATAATTTACATAACATGTTAAAAATAAAAAAAGTGCGAATCCAATATGTCATTAATCTGAATATAAATTTTTTGATTAAAGTAAAAGCATCTTTAAATTGTATAAAACTATTCACATACCTGAATTTAAAAACATTAAATAAAATCTACTTAACTGCAAAAGATTATAAACAAGGACACAAAATAATCATTATTCTATAAATTTTAAACAAAAAATCAAAACCGCACAAAAATGTTAAATACAGAAATGTAATCCTTAGAAGAGGTTTTATCGAAATCAAAATGGCTGATTGAATGTAGCGGCCAATAAGTGTAATTTATAATCAAGGATCGTAATGATTATGAGCTTTAAAATACAATTCAACATGATTATTTTTGAGTTTAATTTTTTGCTCAAATTATAATTTTTTGCAAAAAATCAAATTTTTTACAGAAAATCAAATTATTTTTACAGAAAGTCATACCATTTTATAGAGTTTTTTTTAGAATTTTTTGCATTCGGGCTTAAATGCAAAAATTCTAAAAAAATCATACTTTTTAGATTTTTTTGCAAAAAACAAAATATCTAGTTTTTAAGACAGAAAAAAAAATTCAATTTTTTGGGAATAAGTTTTATTCTTTGATAAAATAAAAATCACTTTATAAGTTGAGCAAAAAAAAAAAAAAAAAAAAAAAAAAAAATCATTAAAATCAAAAATAATCATTATTTGTTGGGTTGTATTTAAAATCATTAATATCCTTCATTATAAATTACACTTATTGGGCTTTATATTCAATCCGCGATTTTGTTTTTTTCTTTTTAATTTACCTTAAATTCTTTATTAAAGGCTTTACAAATATATAAACCATATACACATATATTCTTGTGGCATTTAAATATAATATTGTCCTATAGGGCGAACAATTCCCTTCCAGCTACCTATAAACCGTAGCTGAAAGGGCTTCCTCCGTTCCGAATTCGAATAATCAAAAACCAAATTCGTATTAAGTGACTACAATTCTGTCAAATCCGATTATTTCAAATTTCGTCAAGTTATAAAATCAATTTATTGACCGCCATATTGGATCCACCATTTTGAATTTCTTATTTTTTATTGCAGAATCGTGATCAGCGCCCCAAGAACCATATATTTGATATATATGTTTTAAGTAGACTAACTATTATAGTTATGACAAAAATTGAGGGATTACTTTTATACATTTTGTGTTGGAATTATACACATATACAGTGTTGCCAGTTTAGCATTTTTAAAGATAAATTTAGCCTTTTTATTTTGATAGATTTTCGCTTTATCTTCTAGTTTTTTATAGCCTTTTTCGATTCTTAAAAAGGCAATAGAAAATAATTTTTATTTTTATATTATTTTATTTTTATATTATTATTTTACAAAATCATCCATTTAAGCATTTTTGTACATTTATTCACACAAAAAATCGAGATTATTTGTATTTAACAAACATTTTCGCCCGCAGCGCTTCATTCTCCAAATCAAAAATATCTTAACTAATTTTATGGACTAACTAAATCTACTACATCGAGTATTGTAATTATCTTCTAATACACTTTATTACCCACAGAAACCATTTATAGTTAAAAAAAAATCTTAGAAAAGTGTAAAATCACCCAAAAATTTGGAAATGTTTAATAAAAAAGGAATTATAATTAAGAAATTACGGAAAATCGCATGAATATAAATCAAATTTATACAGTAATTTTTTGGGCCATTTTTTGTTGAGTCATTTTGCTGGCAGCCATTCCATATTTTATTAGAAATTTATTACAATATCTATAAAGATATCAAAATGAGAACGAGGGCCTTTTTTACACATATCCCGTCAAAAACTGATCTATATAAAATTATTGAGTAATTATATATACATATACTTAATTTATACACACTTCTTATTTACAAATAAAGCTATATGTAAATACTGAACTCACAGTTTATACGCAAATAGTATATTGTAAATAAAAAAAAAACTTATTTTTTTCAATATTTGTCATATTTTTGAAAACATAAAAAATTAAAAAAATGGCAACATTTTATATCTTATTTGTAAATAGTTACGTTACCTAGTGGCTACATTAGCCAAATTTTTATCAAAACAAACGTCAAAATCAGTGCGAATATATAGAAGGTAACCTTAATTAAACAGCTGATTATTATTTTGGTTATTACAATTGCCAAACTGCATATATAAAAAACAATATATAATACGCAATATTGTTGTTTTTGTGCAACTGTTGCCACCTTCCATAAATTCGTGTTAAGTTTGACGTTTGTTTTGATAAAAAATTGTCTAATGTAGACACTATGTTAATCAGGAATTGTTTTCGTGAGTTATTAAGTGATAATAAAGAAAATTATACGGCAACGCTTAACACTTTTATTTGCAAATAAGAACTGTGTTAATGTAATAATAATCTCATATTAAAGGGTATAAAATTTATTGAAATTATTTGTTATTTCTTATTTTAATTAAGTTAAAGAAATTAATTGTAAAATTATTAAATTACTAGCAGAATACTACTGCGTTGCAATCAATTTAAAAGTTTGATATTTGTTCAGTTTTTCTCAAATATCTAATCTAAAACTTCCAGCTTTATTGAAAAATAATAAAAAAATTGCAATAAAACTGCAATATTTTCGCCATTTTCATCAAAATGCAATTAATTTATATACTATAGTTCCTTCCACCATAAAATTCGTCTATATTTAAAATTTCATTAAAATCGGTTCAACGTTTTAAGCGTGATTACGTCACAAACAAATAAATAAATAAATAAACACGCAATTGATTTTATAATATTAAAATATGGATAGAATTAATTTAAAAAATAAAACATTCAAGTAGAATAAAAATCCCCTAACGGAATTCTAAAATTGAACTTTTAAATAATATTTTTATAGTAACTAGTTTGGTTTTTTCTATTACTTATTATTCTTACTCATTTATTAAAAAAGTTGTTTTCGGTGACTAAGAAGGAAGTTGAGATACCACACACACATTAAAATGCCTCATGAAAATGTACCCCTCTAGAAATGAAGTATGTTCTTATATGATTCCCAAAATATTATATCATAAAACTTAATCGTTTTCTTACCTTTTTAAATATTTGATAAGATTTATTAAACATCTAACTTTATACAAAGTGCCGCTAGAAGATACGACCGAAAATAGCTTAAAATGGAATAAGGGATTACTATCGCCTATTTTTAAAATTTTTGTAGAACAATATTAGTAATGAATGTTTATAAATGCTTTATATTAATAACGATTTCATCAAAATTAAAAAGAAATGATCTGACCGACATGTATTTTACTTGTTTTTTTTTCGAATAAATTTGCTGAAATTATTGAGAAAATCACATCAAAAGATCATCTTATTTATTATATTATTTAAATTATGGATATACCCCCTTTTACTTGTTCTTACTTTGATGGATTAAAACTCTCAAGATAATACATTTTTTTGACATAAATTTGAAATATTCTGAAGTTTATGTATTTGTCTAATACTGTATTTATTCTATTTATTCAAAAACACCTAAAAACTCAGGAAAAAAAATGTGTATGAAAAAATAAAAATTCTATAAAATTGTGTCTTTAAAGTAATTTTTTCGGTGAAGTTGACAGATTTTTAAAATTATTTTTGTATCAATAGATGCAAATTGGTTGCTAAAACAATATTACGCAAAAAGCGCATTTTGAAAAAGTAGTTTTATACGCCCTTATACGCGCCCATGATTGATATATTGGGTTTTAAGGTACCTTTGGAAAGGTCTACCCTGATACTATTGTAGATTACAGGCAATTAACTCTTTAACAGCTAAAGGATAATTTTTACAAATTGGATAAGTTAGTAATTTTTGCAAATAAGTTGTATGGAAATATTTATTATATTTAAATATAGATGAATTTATGAAAAATATAATAAGTTCCTTTAAAACCGCGATAATAATCGAATTGAGAGATTTTTGAAATTTAGCCACTATTTTACACGAATTTATAGTTTTTTTTTTTTTTTTTGATAAATTTATGCAACTAGAAATTTATGTGAGAGGCACTTCGAACTAAATTTTCAAAAAAATTACTCAATTTTTCAAAAAACAAAATATATGTGATTACATGTATTTTATTGTTGCATGAATTAGGTTTTTGACAATGGAATCAGGTTTTTTTCTCTCACATATAATTACAGTATTATTAATAATTATAGTATAAAATCGTCAAAATTCGACCAAAAAATCGTCAAAATTCAACCAAAAAATCGTCAAAAATTCGGAAAAATTAAAATGTATATGTTTTTAGCTGTTTATATTTATATTAAAAAAATAATGCTAAGTTTTGAAACTCTTTGTTTATTAAATAAAGTTTCAGCATTGTTTTATATTAAAATATGAAAAATAGGAACAAATTAATATTACCGGCCCAGTTAAAATAAAAATATTTTCCTTTTAACGTTAATAAAGGTTTTCCGTGTGGCCGGCCTTTATTCCGTTATTCGCTAAATAAACTTTCTTAGAAATAATAAAATTTTGTAAGTTCAGGTATATCAATAAAAAAAATGCATAAATCCTCTTAAGGATTTATTGAATATGGTCACATTGTACTTTTAAAAAGTATTAATATAATTTAAATCTCATATGTATTAATAATGATATTCGGAAAAATATATCAAAACTGTAGAGACCCATAACTCGTAAACTAAGATCGAGCGACTAAATTTTTTTAGATTTCTTTAATCACAATTAAAAGTACTACTACATCCTAATTTACGGCAAAATAAACTCAATTGAAAAAAATACTCAAAAAATAATATGTAAAAAAATATATGTAAAAATATATATAAAAAATATATGTATATGTATTATTTTTAATTAAATTTTTTACTAATTATTATATTTCACCAATACTTGTAAAATTGCAAACGAATTTCGAAGTAAAAATTTAAACTTCTTATAGTCCTTTTCTCTCTCTCTCTATTTACTACAATACAAAATCATATTTAAACAAGAAAAATTGGCGTGTGTGAACATTTCGTGAAATCGTCATTTTTTGAGCAAAAATCGTTAAATCACACTTTGGAATTTTTACGATAAAAAATCGTCAAAATGCAGATAAATCGGCAAATCTGGTAACAGTGCATAAATATCTTCTTATTAATCTATGTTTTTGGTGACATTTATTTTCTTATGCAACCATTTATTGTCATAACATAGTGTCTATATTAGACAATTTTTTATCAAGACAAACGTCAAACTTAACGCGAATTTGTGGAAGGTGGCAACAATTGCACAAAAACAACAATATGGCGTATTCATTATTGTTTTCTATATATGCAGTTTGACAACTGTAACAACCAAAATAATAATCAACTGTTTAACTAAGGTTACCTTATATATATTCGCACTGATTTTGACATTTGTTTTGATATAAATTTACCTAATGTAGACACTAGATAAAATTAACAATCAATTATGGACGATGATCCCAAAATATTACTAAAGGGTTAAATGAGTACTTGTATCAATAGTATTAAATAAGACCTTTTCATTGATGGAAAATATACGAAATATTTAAGCTTTAATAAAATTATTCATTAAAAAAATCATAGAAAAATTTACTAAAATCTTAATTTTACAAGAATGAAAACTAACTAAAAAATAGCTCATTATATATCAATTGTAATTTTGGTATATATGTTGTAATTAGTTTCATCAAAATTTAAAAATTGTGTACACTGTTGATCGAAAAACTATGTTTTAAAAGTTGTTAAGCTCAGGAAAGTAAAATAATTGAACTGAAATGTTTTAGGCATTAGTTTATAACGTAAAACAAATTTGTAAACTGCAATATGAATATATGGTGAAATACATTCCTTTTGTAAATAACTGCTACAAAATGACATTTAATGTTCACTCGGAAAAAAACCTGTATACCTTCTTGAGAAATCACATAACAATTTTAAAAAATTTTGAGATATTCCGAAAAAAGTTTTCAGGATAGTTCCAGTAGATCTCATAGCTCTTTAAATTTTAAAGAAATTTTAGATTTTCAAATTGATTATAAAGAAGAACATAGCTTTTAAACTATATTAAAATATTTTATATACATATGTATATATGAGTTATTTAGCAGTTTTAAATATAATTTATTTAGATTTTTTCTCTAAGACTAAACATATTTGTATAAATTATTTTTAAGGTTATTTTTATTAGTGTAAACTAGTTAGGTGCAATGCACCTCCGTTATAGTGAAACACAAAAAATACCTTTTCGGTTAATGACTCGTTATAAAGTTATTTTTATTAGTTAAACTAGTTAGGTGCAATGCACCTCCGTTATTGTGAAACACAAAAAGATACCTTTTTGGTTAATGACTCGTTATAAAGTCATTTTTAAGGTTATTTTTATTAGTGTAAACTAGTTAGGTGCTACGCACCTCCGTTATAGTGAGCACAAAAAAATACCTTATTGATTAATGACTCGTTATAAAGTGTCTTTTTATTTTTCATATTTAATAAACAGTCTTAAAATTTACTTCAAAAAATGCTGAAACTATGTTTTCGGGGTTTTAACAAATTAAACTTATTATATTACTTTTACAAAATATTTAATGTATTAGCCAATCATAAATTGCAATGTAATCAACGGAATAATTGTAATATGATGCCTGTTTGGAGTGGTGGTATTCACTCATGTTTACAATTCGTTGCTAACTCCTACCCCTCTAAGTGTCGAATCGTCACTGCTTTGACCTGATCTTTTCTATTATGTCGTCTATGTTGGCGGTTGTTTACACTTACCCTGTAAGTAATATGTCAGCTAAATAGCAATAGATATTGTCAATGCCAGTGTAATTCTATGAATGAAGGTGTCACCCTTGAGCCTCTCGATATAGGTCGTATTCTCCAGATTCAATCTATGGATGTATAGGAGTGTTATCGCTTCCTCGTGGTTGCTTCTTTTCACATTTAATGTTTTTGGCAGATGTGGTATTGGGGTTTCTCTCCATTTTAGGGTTCTTTGATATTGTGTACGTACCATTAATGGTTACATTATTCATAGGGACGTGATCTGCCGACTGTGTGTTACACGATGCTACGCTATTATTCAGGAGGCATGCATCGGCAGTTTCATAGCAAATTTTCATTGTTCCGATGTTTATGCAACTTGTTATTGGGGAGTAGTTATCATTGCATCTAGAGGTCTGACCTGAAGCTGAATATATAGCTTTATAATAGAATAATTATGGACTACTGGATATATTTTTACAAAATCACAAAATTTTTCGAAAATAGGAAACTTAATAACATAATAAATTATTGATTCGTTTTGAAAAATTGAAACATTGCTTACTCTAAATCTATCATTAACACTAATAGGTACCTTTTCTGATGCGAATCGTTTTTCCAAATCCACGTTATCGATAATAGCAAGATGAATAATGTTTTGCCACGTTAAAATTATTGAGAGCGCAAGATTATTAAGGTATGAAATTATCTCACCGTTTCTCATGATAACAAGTTCGAACGCGAACAAATCATCATCTAATGGAATTGCCACTTTGCATAATGTTGACCCTTTCGGTTAGTTCGTTAATCCTGTCCTGTATAGCCGAGTTTATCACTGTTTGTTTATTTTTCATTATGGATTAATAAGTCCTTCCGAGCAATAAGTAATTCCATTTTAAAGCCGATCCCAGAAAGTTAAGCGACCTTGCAGAGCGGCTGTTCACATATAGTAGAAGATATATAGGTTCCAACTTTACAATCGCTTATTCCGTGTAGTCAATAATTTTGGGTGATGCTCAAGGATTAAGAATAAGCAATAATATGAAAAAAGGAAAAGGTACGGGGTTTATCTCAAGTTGCTCTTGTAGACTTTTCTTCCATTTATCAATACGGTAGTCCCCAGACTTTGTTCAATTATGCCCTGCAAAAAGAATTTATAGAATTTGTTGCCAAGTCGCATATTTCGCCTTACGAAAACGATTTCACCAGGTTGGTATTTCTTTGTCATTTCGTTTCTGTTGTGACTTTCCAACAGCCTGAATCGTGCCATTATGAAAAGGTCCTTAATCTGAACTAAGGTGCTCACGCTAAACTCGTTCAAAATATCCAAGGATTTTTTCCCTGTCACTGAATGGACTGTGTCATTTTATAGTAGAGAGCAATTTTAATTCAACTAAGTCGTTTATACTCTGTTGGGCTTTTACGCATCGTGCTAACTCTAAAAGCGTAGAATGAAATCGTTCTACATGGCCATTACACTTACTATGCATTGGCGGGATGAATAATTGTTCGGTTCCAAAATGATTTCTAAGGAGTGTGCCAATTGCGCTTGATTGGAATAATTTTTCGTTATCAGAGACAATTATTTTTACTTTCCCGTATCTATTCGTGATATGGAATAGAGCTGCCTTAACGCCAATGCTGGATCTTGAGGCAATTGGAATAACAACAGCGAATTTGGAAAACTTATCACGACAGATAGTGCTGCTTGTCGGTTATGATTATGTCGATATGAAGCACTTCACCGGGGTAGTTAGAATTGGGGGTTTCAGTCATCTTAACCTTCTGTGGTTTCCTCTGGTATTTATTTTCTTTATATATTTTGCAATTCGCTTAATATTTTTAAGTTTGTCTTTTATGCCAGGAAAATAATACTCGTTAATTATTTTCCTGTAATAACCTGTGTGCTCGATTATGCGCCCACTGGTCGTCTTCTCTGATTATATCCATTACGAATTTCTCGATATGTATGAAACGAGTAGATGAAAACCGGGATACTACACGATCCTGAAACTCCGCCAGTGTTGAAAGATCGCAATGAATGGCATTTGTGCCAGTTGCATCAACATTATCTGCTAAATACTTGAGAAGTTCATCGACTGTGTTGCAAACTATTGTATGCCTGATAAAATGTTGGAATATTTTTTTATTTCGGCTAGTAATATTATCATCTTTAGAGATAATAAATTGGTTCTTAAATTGATTTATGGGGTATTTAATGGATTTTATAACGTTTGTAGAAGAAATTTCGCTGCGTGCGATTTGTGAGGCATCCTCCGGGATCTGGTTAACGTATTGTTTCGACAATGCGTCTGCTACAATATTTTCGCGTCCTGATTTGTAAAAAAATTTCGGAGAAAATTCTTCTATGAAGGCCCTCCATTATGATTTAGTTAGGATTCCTATCAGATATGGCAAATATTAACGGTTGGTGGTCAGTAAATATGTGGATTCAAGTTACACCATAAGGAAAATGCCTAAGGTTCTTCAAAGCCTATGCAATAGCGAGCAGATCTCTCTCGTTTGTGGTGTAATTTGCCTCTGTAGCTGAGAGCGTCCTAGATATCATCGTAATTGGTCTTCCGACGTGGGACAAAACTACACCAAGAGCTACAGCAGATGCGTCTGTTGTTAGTTCGAATGCTTTATTGTAATCTGCCAATATTTTTTTTTTAATTTCTTAAAAGCTGAAAGAGCATCTTGATCAAGTGTGATTTTAATGTTTCTTGAACTCCTTACTGTTACGTGACCATTTTCTCCTCGAATGTATTTTGTCAGAGGCTTTGTAATGCGTGCGTAATCCTTGACGAATTTTCTATAATAGCCAGATAATCCTAATCTATTATTGTTCTCACCTTATCAGGGCATGTCTTGATGCCATTCTTTGTCACTATAAATCCGAGGAATTTAACCACTGATTTAAAAAATTTCGATTTGTTCTATTGATTTGTTCTATGAGACTCTCATTTTCTTAGAATTCTATCTATGTATTGTAGGTGGGAGTATTTGTAAGGAAAATAAATGATTATATCGTCCATATAAACCTGGCAAATCTTCCCTATTTCGTCGCGTAAAATGTCATCTATGGCTCTTTGAAAAATGCTTAGAGATGGAAGCACGAAAAACGTGGTCGAGTAACCAAAAATAGTGACTCTGCATTTCTTCTCGATTAAGTTGGGTACATTAACTGAGCTAACATTAAATAGGTGTCTCCCCTAGGTGTCGTCCCTATAAACCTGGCAAATCTTCCCTATTTCGTCGCGTAATACGTCATCTATGGCACTCTGAAAAATGCTTAGAGATAGAATCAAGCAAAACGTGGTCGAGTAACCAAAAATAGTTACTCTGCATTTCTGTTCGATTAAGTTAGGTCCATTAACTGAGATAACATTAAATGGGTGTCTTACCTGAATGACCCCTACTAAAAACTCCAAATCCATTTTGAAGTTGCTGGTGTTTTTTTAGGTATCTGTTAAAATTTTGAGTTTTCTTAATAAATGGTAGGGGAGTACTTAATCTAAAAAATTTAATTCTTTGGTGACGATTTCTTCCTCCAAAAAATCGTCTGAAACAATATGGTTTACCCTCTGTGCTTTTGGAATCAGAGCAGTTGGCCCGGAATCTTCATATCTCCGCTTATTTATCTGTGGTTGTGGTTGGTGTCGTCTGAACATACTTGAGCCGGGGTCCACGTTCATTAGGATTGGTTGCTCGGTTTTAAGGTTCCAATTATCATCGTGCCTTGCGGGAGGAGATCGTAACCTGTACGTGGGATGCGATATTAGTAGATAGGTCAGCTCTTTTCATTGTGTTAGAAGATCGTCGGTTGCATATATTCTGGCAACTCCTGTACCGTTGCTAATGCCGTTGGCGTATTCCTGATATAAAAACGCGGAGCGCATTTTCTCTGGCACGCTCGTTTAAGGCTGCGACAATTTCGGCATTGTCCGAATATGTAATCTTACTCTTATTTATTATAAGGGTTAGGTGTTGGTCCACTTTATAGTAAAAATCTATTATTGATGTGGCTGGCACCTTGTCTCAAGATGCTCAGTTCATTTTCTAGAGACTGTAACGGCTTTTTGTCTGCGTAAGCTTGATCCAGTCGCGATATTATTGCCCTGAAGTTCAGGATTGCGTTGAAAGCTGACAACTTCGCGTTGTCCGGACCGCTTATTTTGTTCCTTAACATACCCATGGCGATATAGTAATTTTTCGTTCCCTATTTATAGTATACCATTGCGAAATGCTGGGTAATCCTGACTTTCGCCATTAAATTCCGCTAAGGATTTTACTAGATCCAGGGAGCTTCCTCTATTGAGTCGACTAACGGTTACCGGCTCGTATGTCTCTGCTTGTTGGTTAAGTTGCTCGAACTGTAGCGTGAGGCCGCTTAACTGCGAAAGTGCCTCGACTGAAGCAATAACTAGATCAATGATCTGATCTCTTGTCAGACTCATGTTCAGCAGTTGATCACGTAAAATGAAATATATGAGGGCAGATCAATTAGTCCGCGACTTTTCGAACTTCCTTCGTAGTTATATGAAATGCAATACTATTCCTGTTAATAGACTGCTGTCAAATTTTGAGCAAGTGTCATTTACTTTGCGTTTAACAGCTGTTCAAAACATACAACCTAGTGTATTTTTCTAAAAATGGAAAAAAGTGAATTTCGAGTGCTCATTAATTTTTTGCGAAAAAAAACCGTCAATCAAATCCGCCCTCGTATATATATAATTTCCCTAAAATAATCAGTGAGAAAAATGCAAATTGAGTCGCAGAAAAACAATAAAGAAATATGATTTGGAAACATACAACGGAAAAGGTGATCGTAGAAATGTTCTATCGAGAGTAGAATTTTTTTTATTTAAAAAAAATTAAATTTCCCCGCGCAATGCGATTTCAGAAACACGTAACACAAAAATAAATCATGATTCGAATCAAAAATGTGGGTACTTATAATTTCCTCATAGTTAAAGTTAATCTACTTATATTTTATAGTTGATTTTGGTAGTTGATGCTGATGATGTAGCTTTACTATCGGGACTTGGCCGCACCCATTTCATCCTTCGATAATGCTTCGGACGCGAGACTGTGTTGAGAGTTGCAGTTCTCGGCGTAAACTGTTCTTATTATCACTTTATATTTTTTCAAATGTACCACTTTTTGAGTGTATTTCGTTTTATCTGTTTAATCAAGAAAAAGTTACAATTTTTATTCACGATCTTTTTTTATTGTGTGCGACTTTTTTATTTGAAATTTGCACTTTTTAATTGTCATTTATTTAAGTTATTTTATTAAAACAATTTTAGATTATCTCGTTTTAAATGATTTAAAGTTAATATAGCATTTGCTTTATATTAACAGATTTTTAATAGGGAATTTTCATGTTATTTAAACAGTTTTGAAACAAGATTCACAAATGACCAAATTTTTAGTTGTATTTTATTTATTTGTTGAGAAAAATTTTTTTTTATGGATAATTAATTTATCCTTTCACGTTGGACTCTAGTTATTTTCAAGGTTATTTTTGTTTGTGTAAACTGACTTTTATTTGAATCGTCCTCTCTAACCACATATTCTCAATCGGATTGAAGTTATTATTCGTAAAACAATTCATAACGAAACTAGTATTCATATTAAGAATTTACATGTTTTGAAGTAGAAACTAAAAAATTAAATTTGGACCAAATTTAATAGCATTATGTTTCTACAGATGGTTCTAAAACATATTAAAAGTGACGCTGATACGGTCCAATCTTTCAAAGTGGTATCCTTTACAAAACTATCGAAGGGTTATTAAAGCACAGTTTTATACCAAGTTACGAGGATTTAAGTTGAAGATCATGATGATTTTTTGATGTCAGTCAAACAGTAGAAATCTTTGCATAAGAAGAGTTCGTCATAAACTGTAAGATGTAAGGCACCTCACTTTTGATCTGTTTTTTTCTTTTGATTTTGTTATACATGTTCAATTCATTGGGATTAAACCAATAACAAATATTAACCCCTGGTCTACAACTGAGATTAACGCTGATATAATATGTCCAATGTGTGCTACCATTAATGATGGAATGGAGCTATTAAAGCTAGTTAGAGATTGCGACACGAGATTGTTATCAATCGAATCCGCTGTAAAACAGATAGAAAACCAATGGCTCGAGTTAAAAACCAATTTAAAAAATTGCAGCAATTAAAGAATCATGTCATCGGGCTAAATTTGGAAACGTTTATATATTGATAAAAATTTATTATATTTGAAGTTTTTAGAAAAATGTTTATTCGTACGCTATATTTTAATTTTGATTTCGATGAGTTTTTAAAGACAAAAAAAGATACAATTGATTGCGAAACTGATTTGTCGGGATTTTATATGCCAACTAATATATCAACATAGATTACGACATATATTACCAAAAAAATATATATATTTATAAAATACTAGTTTCTTTTCTGTTGAAAATAGTTTAAAAATAAATGAATGTAAATTGTATAAACATTTTATGGAAGAAATGGTAAATTTAAATAAAAGTGATAAACAGTTTTGGAACAGCATTGGCAAAACTTATATTCATATAATTGAAAAACTGAACTCAACTACTGAGTTCTGGATAAATGTTTATGAATATAAAAATGTCCTAAATGAAAACCCCTTTAAATTATTTGCGTCATTTGTAATGAAGTTCTTGGTTTTATCATTTAGCAATGCCGAAGAAGTTGAATATATTTTTAGTGGCATGAGTTTAATGAAAACAGAAATAAGGAATGGAATGATATTAAGTACAATGACTCCACTATTTTATATTAGATGTGGTTTAAAGAAATTAAATCAATGTTGTAATAGTTTTGTAATTACCAAAAATCTCATCGAAAAATGTAATAAAAATATTTATAAAAGTTATTCGACAGTATCTTTTGAAATGGAGGAATATTCATTTGGTGCTGTTTTTAGTTTTTGAATATTATATTCCTATACAAGTTTTATTTAAAAAAATGAACTGATTTATTTTTATTAATAATATTTTTTTTAATCAAATATATATCTAAAAACTGAATTAAATTATTTTATATATACATATACATGTAAGTATTTTCTTTGCTTAATTTTAAGATTTGTTTTTAAATAAATTTTTATTTTTTCCAATAAACAAACATTTTTTAGAAAAAAAAAATTAATTTGATACCAAACTATTTTCTCTCTCAAAAAAAGTTTAATATTTTGGCATAATTTTTTGGCCTTTTCAAAAAATTTTTTGCATTTTTTTAGCATTATTTTAAACGAGATTTAGTTTTATAAATTTTTTGGTCATACTGAATATGTGAGATAACGCCGGCAGGAGATTTTTTTAACAAAAGTCAAAGTCGACTGGCACACTTTTGCACACATATTATTATTTAGCCTCATCTACCAAAAAGTATACGCGGAGCAAGCAAAATCAAAAGTTTTGTAAATCCCATACATTTCTACTGTGCAGTTGATTAATCAAAAATTTTAGTTTAGTAAATTACCTTAAATTTAAATATTTATTATTTTTCAAATTTAAACTTGAACAATTCGAGAGGAACCCTGCAATGGCCTTTAAAAAAATATGAATTTATATAGCTTCCGCCAAAAATCTTTCTTGAGATTTTCGCTGCTTAATCTTAAGAAAGATTTTTGGCGAATCCCTTTAATTGGTATTTAATTAAGATTTAAGTGGCTATACATTTTAACAAGATATTCCGAATCCTATTTGAATCATCTAATAAAACCACAAGACTTTTTTTAATTGTATGAGTATGCGATCGCATATTACTGTATTTCATAAATAAAAACCTATTGTGTATTATTTATTACATGATTGGTTCAACTTAGGGTTTTTTGGCTTTACAGTATATGATTTTTGGTTTTTACTGTTTACATTCTGCAAATCTTGCATGCAGAAATTGTGCAGATACAAGTTTGTTACAACAATCTTGTTTGGCCTTGGAAATTCCAGTACTGTGAACCTATATATATATATATATATATATATATATAACATACAATTGATTATCAACTTGTCCTTTTGTTTGCTATTTTAGGTAAAGCAATTTTAGTTGAAATAATGACCAAATGAATGAAAATACAGTGCATTAAAAAGTTATTTAACAAAAAAAAAAAAAAAAAAAAAAAAATACATATAATATGGAAAATTATTTAGATTTATATATAACTTTTTTCGATTTTTATTAAATATGTACCTATGGCTTATTTTGTCCTACATCAAAAACTGCATTTTTTTTTTTAAATAAAAACACTTTAAATGGTTCTAAAACTTGTATCTAAAGTGCCGAAATGAAAAAGCATAGTCGCAAGGTACAAAATTCATAATGTATAAAAATTAGGGTGGAACACAAATTATTCGAGGAACACATTTTTTATTCTTTTTAAATTTATAATAAAATTTTAAAATTTATAATAAAAAGTTTTTCGATCAGTTTTTAATGATTAATCGAATAATTTTTCAAAACGAGGTTTCGTTTAATTATTATGCCTTTTTGAAATTATAAGTGTAAAAGGTTTTGTTTAGTTTTAAAACTCTGTTGAAAATTATTGAAAATTTCCTTAGGATATATAAATATGTAAACCACGTTTTAATAGATTTAGGGTTAAAGTATTTCACGAGCTCTAAAGTCTTAGTATTATTTGGAAAAAATATAATAACTTTTCTAAAGATTTAAGCAAACGCCTTGAAGTTAGAATGAACGGAAAACGCATATGTTATTATTAAATTCTGTAAAAGTGAAACAAAAGTATATGTAAATGTTTTATTTTTGAAAATTTTTCATTTATTATTTATTTCAAAAATTGTTTCAATGATTCAAGTGATCTTGAAATAACCTTAGATTCTGAGATGTATAACAATGGTTTGTTAACCGAACTCAATCAATAAATAAAATTAAAAGTTTAAAAAATAGATTTTAGCAATATTGATGATTATTGTATTTATTTAGAAAAATCTTAAAAAAAAAAAAAACAGGAAAACTATATTTGCTTTTAATGCTATCCTTATTGCATTGCCATCATTAATAGTAAGTGAAAGGATTTTTTCCACAACTGCTTTTATTAAAAAAAAAAAGCAATAATTGTTTTAAAGCCAAAAAGCTTAATTATATTCTTTATGAATGTTTACTTTAAAAGAAAATAATTAAAAAAATTATGAAATTTTATTCGATTAATGTCGAATAATTGACAATCCTAATAAAAATATTCACATTGTATTTTTGCAAAAATATATCGTTTATTCCATGAGAGATTTATAAAAAATGACTATTTTTTAAAAAAAGGTTTTGTTAAAATTTTGTACTCATGTAAGCTACGGAGCCATTTAGTCTTTACCGTTGTTAATTTTTTTTCAATTTCGAAAATGTCACCAATTTAATCACGATTATTGTTATGAAAAATAAAAAGAAGAGATGGTAAGAGATGGGGGAAAGGGGAGAAGAGACAGAGTAAAGAAGTTCAGATTTGAAAGTGACAGTGGTAAGAATATAGATATAAAGTTGCAAGCAGAGAAATGTCGCTGAATGGATAAAGTTCCCAAAATTACACAATCTGAGGCCATGATACAGGGTCTTTTAATCCTGACACCTACCGCATTCTCTTACGAAGGAGTTAATGTCTCCAATGCTACTGTTCGATAGCACTGTGAGGCTTTCAGAAGATCCTTGTCTTAAATAGCGTTAATGAAGTTTCGAATTAAACCACAGAAACTATTTATTAAAATAAATTAAAAAAATCGTATAAAAACGAAAAATGACCCAAAAATTTGGAAATGCTTAATCAAAAAGGAATTATAGTTTAAAAATTACAAAAAATCACATAAAAAATTGGGTAATTTTTCATATGAAATATAAACCAAATTTGTATGAGAATTTTTTTGACCATTTTTTGTTGAGTAATTTTGTTGGCAGACATTCTGTGTTATATTTAAAATTTGTTTTTAATGTCTAAAAATATCAAAAAATAATGAGAACGAGAAAACTAAAGTTTTTAAATTAAAAAAAAAAATTCTGGACTTTTTTGAAGTTTAGTTTAGCCTCGTTTTTTCTCACTTTCTGGCAACACTGCACATAGATAATATTTAAAGAAAAGATAGGCTATAAAATCATGAAAAGAAACATTACATCCGTAAATGTTTGTTTGTGGGATTTAATAAATTTTTTATACACATTTTATTTGGTATTTACACACATCCCGCCAAAAACTGATCTATACAAAATTATTAAGTAATTTTATATACATAGTGGGGAGATCTATTATTCGTCTTTTTCGAGAAACCGGTTTTTGAATAATTAGAATTTTGAAAAAAAAAAATGGTTGCTGTTTTTGAAATTCCGAAAAAACGGGTAAATCGCATTTTTTTTGCAGAAGTAAATATATATATTTTCAAAAAAAAAAAAAAAAAAAAACTCAATAAATCTTATAATATTCAAGTTAAAATTTATTAAATACAATTATTTTAAGAAACAAAAAATTAAGATAAGAAAATAATCATGAAAAATGGGAATAAGTTTTATATAATATAATAATGGGCGATTCAAGTAGAGATACTTTTTTCAATAGCCTTTTTTTTTGCTGTCATGTTATTTTTGTTTAGTATTGTTTGGCATTTCATAATGGAGAGACTTATGCCTGAACAACGTTTACAAATTGTTCAACTTTATTACGAAAATTCACGTTCTGTGAGGAACGTGTTTCGAGTACTTCGCTCAACTTATGGTCAACATAAAACATTTTAAGACCCAGCATTCATTATTGGATAATATTCAGTTTATTTTGTTTTGTGACCTACCTTAATGTTTACTTAAATTGTCTTATGAACTTGTTTATTATTCTTATGTAATGTTGTTGTTTCTTTTTACATTGATCTTAACGCAGTACTTTCTTTCGTTATTTTGTACCGTTATTTGAAATGTATTATACATATAACAAGTTTATTGGTCCACAAGAAAGTAATTATGTTTGTTAAATCAGTTTTTAAGGGAAAAACACTGCGGTAAGTAGTGTCTTAATTTTAATTTTATATTTTATTAATTTTCTGTTTCTTAATTTGAAATAACGCACGCACCGACTCTTCCGGCCACTTTATAGGAAAATGTGTCATATTATTATTTAATGGTGTTGTTAAATTGTGAGGACCAAAATTCTTGGAATTTTGAGCCACATAATTATAAAGAATAACTTTTTGAAATATAAACATAATAATAAAATAAATGATACATTGGCGTTTTACTAGTTGGGAGATGGATTACATCCATCTAGATTTGGGGGCGAATTACATTCGCCTATGTACATCTTTTTTTATTTTAGACGCTCTGGAGGTCGATGGGGTAAATAATGGAAAAAAGTGTTCCGGAGGTCGATGGTGTAAAAAATGGAACAAAGTGTTCCGGAGGTCGATGGGGTAAAGGATGGAACGAAATGTTCCGGAGGTCGATGGGGTACACAGGAGGCAAAGCATTCTGGACTGGGGCAGGTGGAGGGATTGGCCTTAAATGGCCATGCTAGCCATTTGAGAGTTAATTATGAGAAAAGGCAACAGGCAGAAATAGCAGTAGAAAGCAGCAGTGAGAAAAGCCGAGTGAAGACATTAATGCCTATATCGTTACAGCTGAGCAGGCGAATAGCAGAACTGACGAATCATGGAGGCAGAAGCGAGAACACAATAGTAGAGAGGAAAAGCAGCAGGAAGAAATACACAGGAGTATAAGATAGCAGCGAGCAGAGAAGCAGAGGAAAGATTTAAATACAGCAAGCAAGAAGGAGACAAAATAAACAAACAAAAAGCCACATACAGACAAAAGAACAAAGTGCAGGAAAACTGCCATAATATTAGTTTTAAGAAATGTATATAAATTAGCAAAAAGTTAAAATGTCTCGCTCTTTTCACTTTGGTGCTGGACAGTAAACAAGACGGACGTGGTGAGTAGTCAGTTAATAAAAAAAATAAATAAAAGAACTAACCGCAGTGTTAGGAGGAAAAATAATAAATAAAGTTGGTTGAATTGATTACATCAATTCAACGTAGGGTATACTGATTTACAATCAGTAAGATTAAAAGCTTCAACAAGGTTTACAATCTGGTTGAAGTGGTAGGAGATAAGCCCTGCTCAGGGATAAGTGATAGAATATTTTCTTGGAAGTTTTTACTCGGAAAATATAGGGACTAAAGAAAATATCGGATTACATCCAAGATTAAATATTCAATAGGAGGTTGTAAATATAAGGTGTAGAACCGGCAATGCAACACGGGGGCTTCACGAAACAGCACTGTCTTAACGTAGAAAGAAGTTTGTGCAGAAAAAATAGATATAGTGATAAGTAATAAAGAAACAAAAGTAAAAATTAAAATAAAAGTGTTGTTATTTTACGACTGAGTTTATCCCGGGTACCCGGAGGTTCCTTACAAAATTCGCCCTTTACGGACGACAGTCACAGCCAGTAACTACACTATTACTATAAAATTTTTTTAAACTTTACAGAGTTAATTTGAATTTAACCTTAAACTATATTTATAAAACATAACAAAAAATTAATTTTATGAATTTTAATCAGTTAACAAATTTCCCTAAATTTCCATTCAAATATTAGTATTTAGCACATTTTTGAAATAATAAAAACCGGGTTTAAAACTGGTTGGGAAAACTGAGTCGATCACCCTTGTACATATGTATATTGTGATGAAAAGCCTCTTTGCTTGTAGTGGATGTGAGTTTGGTTCCAACAAAGCAAAAAAACATATGATAGACAGACGAACATATGACTTTAGTAAAGAACACTCAAATGACGTGACGAGGATCGATTCATCAGGACTGGATGTTGTGTCCTGAACAGGCTTCCCTATATGGCATATTTCATCCTTGACACTATTGAGGCCTGTATTAAAAAGAATTTGAATAATGTTCCTAAAAATATTTTTATTTATGTATTTTTATATTAAGTTACAATATTTACTATTTTTTAATATATTAATTTATTTTTTTATTATTAATTTATTATAATTCTACATTTTATTTATATTTAATGTTTTAAAAATTTTATTTAAGTTCACTTTTAATAATTGATAAATATTTAATTAGATTTTAATTTTATTTAATATTAAAATGTTTAATTAAATTCTAATTTTATTTACATTTGTAAAAATTTTACTCTATTTATTTCTTTATTTATTTAATTTAATTTAATTTAATTGTATTTTATTCTTAATTAAATTTTAATTTTATTTAATTTTTAATAAATTTGAACTTTATTTAATTTTAAAAAATTTAATTAAATTATTAAATTTATTTATTTTTAATTAATTTTAATGCTATTTAATTTTTTAAAATTTAATTAAATTTTAAAAAAATAAGTAATATTTTTAATTAATTTTAATGCTATTTGATTTTTAAAAATTTATTTAAATTTTAAGTTTATTTGTTTTTATTAAATTTTAATTCCATATAAAACTTATTTGTGTCGAATATAAACCAGATACTAACATGTGTATGTGATTTATTCACGTTAAAGTGATTTTCGGAAGAGGGTTTTATATGGGAGCTTCATGAAATTTGACACAAAGATTGGTACTTTCTTACACCGAATTTCATTAAAATATTGCTATATTTAAGGCATTTATGATCGTTAAACCCCTAGGACATTTATATGAGGGCTAGGTAAAATAATGGACCAAATAACCAATTTCAACAGGCTTCGTCCTTGTGTCATGAAACTCCTACGTGCCAAATTTCATTGAATTATCTTCAAAATTGCAACCTGTACTATGGTGGTGTGGGGTATAAAAACATATCTCAACAAAACATCTTAAGTAGACACAAAATAATTTATCCAAAAATTTACATTTTCATAGAAATTGTTGATTTTATTTAATTGTTTAACTCTCCTGAAAAAAATTTTAATTTTTGTTAATTTATTTTGTCAAAAGTACACGGATATAATATAAACAAATCAGATTTTAATAAAATACCTTTAATAAAAATTAAAAATAAAAAATAAAATTATCTTAGAAAAACACAACCTACTCAAACAAAGCATTAAACAAAACGAAATGAATTCTGTTTTTTTTGTTTTTTTTTTAATTCCTGCTTTGAATTTTGGTATTGTTTTTGTAACAGTTTCTAAATGGTTTTGTTTTTCTATAAAGCAAAAAAATATTGAAATATTTCTGCCCTTCTAAGAGAAGGGAATTAAGACGCTGTATTTTTTATACATAGATTTGTTGTTACTTAAAACGAAATATATTTAAAGAAATGCAGTCTCTTTCTAAGAGAATGGAATTCGGAAGTTCTATCGCATATTTTAGAAGGCAAGGATGACGCATTCCTGAAGACTTTAATATAGAAGGCTGGTTAGCAAGAGCGACTGCATTTTAAAGAAGTGAAAATGGACCTACTAGAAGACCTGCACGATAGAGGCCTTAATTTTTTACATATGTTTGTGTGTGTATATTTTTTATAATTTTTTCAGATTTTTGGCTAAAACTCGGTTGTTTGTGGACCAATAAATAAGGTTAATTCAAAAAACCGAAATGTTAAAAAAATATTTACAGCAGATTTGTACAAAAAAGAATTCTAAAGCTTATATAGAAGTTTCACAAAAAATGTGATTTGACCGATATCTCAGTTACTAATGAACCGATTTTCTTCATTTCCAAAAAAATATTTCGAATTTTCTGTGCAAAAAAGAAGTCGCTAGCTTATATAGAGGCTTAGAAAAGTCAAAAACAAATACGTTTTGAGAGGTCTTTTCGGTTTTTTGCGGATATCTTGGCCACTAATGGACCGATTTTGTTGATTTTCACAAGTGTCATTCTAAGGAATATTCCCTATAATTTGATGTATAAAATATATCCAATAACTGGGGCTTTATAAAAAATGATTTCAACAGACAGACGGACTTAGATGAATATTCATCTTTCTTAAAGCAAGTTAATTATAATGGATATAATTTTTATAATATATATATATACAAGGTGGCGCAAAAGTAATCCTCCTATCAGAAAATGCTATAAATTTTGCGATTATTGGTCAAATAAATAGTCAGCACTATTCCGCGTTCTGGAGCAGTGTAGCGTAACATTGTTTATTAAAGTGTATTTCGCATGTGTTTACTACACAAATGTCAAAACAGAACTGACATTAGGGGCCAATCAAAATTTATAGCATTTTCTGATAGGAGGATTACTTTTGCGCCACCTTGTATATATATATATATATATATATATATGAGAAACAAAACATTTAGATATTATTAAAATATATAGATTATAAACATATTTTTATTAAATAATTTTTTTTTTTTTAATTAAAATTGCAGTAACAAATTTGTTGAATTCAGCTCGACACAGAAAAATTAATTACAATCAATTTTTTTGTTATAATAATTTAGTAGGAAGCTTTCGCTAACGAATTTGGAATAGATATAATTCTAAAATAACTCTCAATATGTCTGGAAACAAGAACTGAATTAGTCCATTTTTCATCAGCGATACTTTGGAAAGAAATAATAAATTTTAGAGTCTTTGTTCCTCCACACCATTTAGTGCTGTATATCGAAAATTTAATTAAAAATTTTTTTTATTATTTCGGAAAATAGATATATCGGAAAATATAATATATCGAATATTTTGAATTCAGCCTCAGAACGACTGTTCTTTAATAATAAAAAAAAATATTGCTATTAAAATAAAAAAATATTTAAATAACATCATATTAAATTACACCAAATGAGTCGTAGTAGTACCATGATACCAACAGATATAAAAATATATCAAAAAAAGTACAATTGTGCCATGTTTGCCATCCACGGTTGATATACAATAAAGAGTCTCACAAAAAAAAAGTTGCAAATGTACTCTTCTAGAAATGAAGATTGATCTCTTATTATATGATTCCAAAAATATTATATCTGAATGTTTTCATTTCCGTGAGCTGAACGTCTAAAATATGGATTTCTTTTAATTATATTTCAATTTTCGTTATAAGAAAATTAACTGCAAAATATAATAGAGACATGTTAACACCTGTAATATCCATTAAAAATAATTATTACATCTGTTTTCATTAGAGGAATATTAAGATTTTATGAAAATTTTTTGTCACCTTTTCTTTACGTAATGTCTATATTAGGCAATTTTTTATCAGGACAAACGTCAAAATTAACCCGAATTTATGGAAGATGGCATCAGTTGCACAAAAACAACAATAAGGTGAATTCAATAATGTTTTTTTATATATGCAGTTTGACAGCTGTAATAAACAAAAATAATAGTCAGCTATTTAACTGAGTTTACCCTATATAGAACCGCAGAGATTTTGACGCTTGTCTTGATAAAAAAAAATTGTCTAATGTAAACACTACGTTAAACATGTAATTTTATATATTTCGGTAATTTTTCAATATATGAAGCATAAACGCGTATATGGGCGTATAAACCAAGTAAGTAAAATCATAAGACATAATAGTTTTCTTACCTCTTTTAAATATTTGATAAGACTTAGTAAACATTTATCCGTATACATACAAAGTTTTATCGGTCGATATTTGTCCATAGCTCCCATATAAAATTTACTTTCGGGAATCTGGCGCATAATAAATAAAATTTAAATGGTAATATCACGATATTATTACATATACAAATGTTTTACAGAAATATAATTCAAATCTTATAACAACAGGTTATATATCCCATGAAAGACCCTCTCCACAAATATTAAAATCACATGGTGTAGGGTATCAAATGATCGAAGCTGACCGACATGTTTTTTACTTTTTTTTCGAATAAATTTGCTGAAATTATAACAAAATCACATCAAAAGACCATCTTATTATATTTCTTAAATTATATATATATTACATATATACACTGCCTGACACTTGAATAAAGAATCACTTTTTTTAACTTTAATTAAGTATATCTCCTAAACTAAAGTTCAGAAAAAAAAAATTTTTTTTGCGCAACCAAATTTCAAAGTGTTGGCTTTAGTTTCCTGAAGAAATAAAAAATATACATATTTTGTTACACTAAAATGATGCATTTATTTAAAGACATGTATTTGTGTGGTACTTTTTCGTGTGTCACTTGAATAAGGAATTCTTTTAATATTAATCAAGAAGGCTATGATTTGAATTTCTTTCAATATAAACGGCTAGAGAATTTTTAATTTGATAGTTTTTAAATAGTTTTTATTCAAAATGGGACGTGGTAAGGCTCTTAATAACTCTCAGGGTCAGAATCCTTTCCAAATATCCAAAAACATTAATAGAGGAAAGACAGTTGTGTACAATTATTTCAATAACATGGAAAGATATGGAAAAAAACATGAAAGGGCGGAAGAAAATGGCAACAACTCCAAAAGAATGATGAAAAATTCTTAGAATTGCATCAAATTCTGCCATGTCGGTATCAAAAATACGTGAAAAAAGTGGAGTCAGTGCCAGTCTAAGAACTGTATTTTAAAGTCGTGCTCATACATAGTCCGACAAATGGTTTAAAGTTGTATTTTCCGATGAAAAAAAGTTTAATATTGATGATCCCGACGGGTATAACTATTACTTTCATGACCTAAATAAGGAGGAATTATTTTTGAGCCGCAGACACAGCCGAGAGGGCGGAATAAAGGTATGGGGTGCCATTTCGTATTATGGTACCATAGAATTGGTTTTTGTATCCAACAAAATGACTGCAACGACTTACAAAAACATTCAGGAGGAAGCATTTCCAAAATTTAATGATTTCTTGCAAGAAAAGTTTATGAAGGAGGAAAACAATTTGAGACGACAGAATCCAAAAGGATGCAATAACGGAAGCATAGAGTTCAATTTCGTAAAATTGCTTAGAGTCATTATACAAGTCGATGACAAATCGCATTTTTGAGGTTATTTCTAAAAATGGTCGCAGTACTCATTACTAATTGAATGCTGGAAGATAATAACTTTCATTTTTATAACCTAAAATTTAAAAATAAATTACAGTTTGCTTAGTTTTAAAATATTCCTTATTCAAGTGACACACGAAATAGTACCACAGAAATACATGTCTTTAAGTAAATGCATAATTTTAGTATAACAAAATATGTATATTTTTTATTTCTTCAGGACACTAAAGCCAACACTTTGAAATTTGGTTGCACAAAAATTTATTTTTTTCTGAACTTTAGTTTAGGAGATATACTTAATTAAATTTAAAAAAAAAATGTGATTCCTTATTCAAGTGGCAGGCAGTGTATATATAAGCCCTTTTAGTTGTTCTAACTTAGATGCATTGAAACTCACAACATGATATATTTTTTTGCGATATGAGTAACTATGACATAAGTTTTGATTGTCTTCTTATTCTGATGTTTATGTATCTGTCTAATATAAAGTTGTACTCTTTTTATTTAAAATCACCTAAAAATTCGGGAAAAAATAGTATGAAAAAATCAAAATTCCATAAAATCGTCCTTAAAGTAAAGTTTACAGATTTTTTATATTATTTTTGTATCAATAGATGTAAATTGGTTATTAAAATAATATTGTGCAAAAAAAAAAACATTTTGAAAAAGTAGGTTTATGCGCAGGTTTATACCCCTTATACAGGTCCATACTTCATGTATGTCTTGGGTTTTAAGGTACTTTTGGAAAGGTCTATCCTGATACTATTAAATATTACAGGTAATTAACTTTGTGACAGCTAAAGTGTTATGGAAATATTTATTATACTTCAATAGGAATGAATTTATGAAAAATATAATTAATTGTTTTAAAATCGCTGTAAAAATCGAATAAAAGTGAGTCTTCAATATTTAGTCGCTATTTTACATGAATTGATATATATTTGTTAAATCATAGGCGAAAAGGATATATAAAAATTTGTCATTCCGTTTGAAAATTCCATAAGTTTCGTTAAAGAGAAAAAAGTTAATATTTTCTATATCCTTATGAACGATGTCTGTCTGGTTGTTAAAATGGCGTCTATGAAGCTCACCGAAAACTGCCATATATATATAAGAAAAAAAATTTTCAGAACTTTTCTATTGAAACCAGCTTTTCGAAACAGTTTTCGATTTTTTGAAGCCCCTATATAAGCAACGGACTTCGTTTTTGCAAAATAAATTCGGAAAGTTTTTTCTGATTTTTCCCGCTGAAGAAATGAACTCAGTCGGTCCATTAGTTACAGAGGTATCGGACATAACTCTTTCACAGAAAAATCGGGCACTTTTCAAAGAATTTTTGTGATGAAAAAAAAATGAACTAAGTACATCCAGTATTAACCGAATTATAGGCCAAAATATGTGCAAACTTTTGTAAAATTCCAAATACTCTATTTGATGCGATATCCATTCACTTTATATAGAAGCTACTACTCCCCCTGGTCCTATTCGAAATTTGATACTAAAATTAATTTTAATTTTTTTTAACTTTTACTGCAATGAAAAAATTTTTATTTTCTATGTGTATGGGGGTTTCTCTCCTCCTGGACCTATCCGTTCTATTTTCACTTCAGCAATGCGATATGATATGTTGAAGGCTCTCTCTATAATAGTTCCTTAGACATGCCATAATGAATATTTGCTTTATATGCCGATTTTAAACTAATCGGTTCATCAGCTTGAGAGTTTTAAAAAAGTGGGCGTGAATTATGGGCGTTGCATTCGACCAAGATCAAGATCCAATACAACCTGTAACATTCTACAGTGCAAGCACTATCTGCGCGTCATATTTCAATTAAATAGCTTCATTAGTAAAGAGAAAACTTGAAAAAAAATAGATTTTTTTTTTTAAAGTAGGCGTAAAATGTGGATGTGACTTCCAATCGAGATCTAAAAAATTCTATAACCACCTCTGTCACTGGTACTACCTGGCTATCAAATTTCTTGAAAATCGGTTCAGCCGTTTATACGTGATGGATACACAAACAAACTTACACTTCATTTTTATTATATATATATTTTTTTTATTATATATATATTTTTATTATATATATATATATATATATATATATATATATATATATATATATATAAGGATTTATAAAATTTTGATTCTATTTCAACTTTATATGAAAATGCAAGAGTTTAGTGTTTACTTAGATATAGTATAGGTAAATATATTTGTATATATATATATATATATATATATATATATATTGCATTTAAATAAAATATTGTCCCTTTCAGCAACCCTTGCATTGCTTCCGCCTTTCCGAATTCGGATAATCAAAAAGAAATTCGTATTCAGTGACTACAATTCTGTCTATTGCGATTATTTCAAATTTCGCCTAATTAAAAAATAAATTTGTTGACCGCCATATTGGATCCACCAAAATTTTATGGTAATTTTTTGGGAAATTTTTTGTTGAGTAATTTTGCTGGCAGCCATTATATGTTTTATTAGAAACTAATGAGAACGAGAAAACATAAGTTTTTAAATTATTTTTTCCAGGACTTCTTTTTTGGGACATTTTCAGTATTTTTACCTTTTTTTAAAGTTCAGTTTAGCCTCTTTATTCGTCAGGCTATAAAATAGTGAAAAAATACATTAAATCCATAAATGTTTGTTTGTGTGATTAATTAGTTTTTTTTTTATACACATTTCATTTGGAATTTACACATATCCCTTCAGAAACTGATCTATATAAAATTATTGAGTAATTTTATATACATATACTTAATTTGTACACACTTCTTATTATAAAGCTATTTGCAAATACTGAACTCACAGTTTATACGCAGATTTTATATATGAAAAATAAACTACTTTTTTCTTTTATAAATAATTTTCTTTTTTTATTTTTCTTTTTTTCACAATATTTTTCAATATTTGTCACATTTATGAACACAAACAAATAATTAAAATTATATTTTATACCTTATTCGTTAATCAGGAATAGTTTCCTGAGTTATAATAAAAAAATTATACTGCAACGCATAACACTTTTATTTGCAAATAAGAACTGTGAATAAATGTAGTAATAGATCTCATATTAAAGGGTATTTTAATTATTGAAATTATTTGTTATTTCTTATTTTAAGTTAAAGAAATTAATTGTAAAATTATTAAATTACTAGCAGACTACTACTGCGTTGCAATCAATTTAAAAGTTTAATAAAAAATTGAGTTTTTGTCCAGTTTTTCTCAAATATCGATGTTTCTCGTAATGGTTCTGTTAAAACATCCAATTTTATCGAAAAATCCAGTTTTGCAGAAAAATTTTAAAAAACTGCAATATTTTTGCCACTTTCATCAAAATGACATTAATTTATATTTTATTTTATAAAATTTGTCTATATTTAAAATTTCATTAAAATCGGTTCAACTGTATAGAAGTGATTGCGTCGCAAACAAATAAACAAACAAATAAATAAATAAACAATCACGTGTTTGATTTCATAATATTAAAATATGGATGGAATTAATTAAAAAAATAAAATATTAAAGTTGAATAAAAATTCACTAATGGAATTCTAAAATTAAACTTTCAAATAATATTTTTATAGTAACTAGTTTGGTTTCGTTTTATTATTTATTTTATTTACTCATTTATAAATTTATTTATAAAAATAGTTGTTTTCGGTGACTAAGAATGAAGTTGACATACCGCACACATTAAAGTGTCTTTTACCTTTTTAAATATTTGGTAAGACTTATTAAACATTAATCTGTATAGAAAGTATCGCTAGAACATGCAAAATTTTGCGACTGAAAATAGCTTAAAATGGAATAAGGGCTTATTATCCATATATTATTGTATAACAATAGTAGTAATGAATAATGTTTAGTAGTAATAAGCCCAACTTTCTAAAATCATAATAAATGTAATTTAATAATAAATGTTATTTAAATGGTAATAAATAACACGATAATATTACATATGTTTTGCAGAAATATAATTTACACCATCAAATCTTATAATAAGCGGTCATAAGTCCCATTAAAAATGTATGGTGTAGAGTATCAAATGATCGGATCTAACCGACAACATTTATTTTATTTGTTTTTCGCATAAATTTGATGAAATTTGATTTTATTATTATAAAATCAAGCACGTGTTTATTTATTCATATATTTGTTTATACCGTTGAACTGATTTTAATGAAAGTTTAAATATAGACGAATTTAATGGTGGAAGGAACTATAGGATATAAATGAATTGCATTTTGATGAAAATGGCGAAAATATAGCAGTTTTATTGCAATTTTTTTTTATTATTTTTCAATAAAACTGGAAGTTTTAATAAATATTTCAGAAAAACTGAACAAATATCAATCAATTTTTTTAATTAACTTTTAAATTGATTGTAATGCAGGAGTAGTCTGCGAGTAACTTAATAATTTTATAATTAATTTCTTTAACTTAATTAAAATAAGAAATAACAAATAATTTAAATAATTAAAATACTCCTTAATATGAGATCTATTAGTACATTTATTCACAGTTCTTATTTGCAAATAAAAGTGTAATGAGTTGCCGTATAATTTTTTATTATAACCTACTAATTCAGGAAACTATTACTGATTAACAAATAAGGTATAAAATATTATTTTAATTTTTTTTTGTGTTAAAAAATGTAACAAATATTGAAAAATATTGTGAAAAAAAGAAAAATAAAAAAAGAAAATTATTTATAAAAGAAAAAAAGTAGTTTATTTTTCATATATAAAATCTGCGTATAAACTGTGAGTTCACTATTTGCAAATAGCTTTATTTGTAAATAAGAAGTGTGTGTAAATTAAGTATTTGTATATATAATTACTCAATAATTTTATATAGATCATTTTGTGTAAATTCCAAATGAAGTGTGTATAAAAAACTTATTAAATCCCACAAACAAACATTTATGGATTTAATGTATATTTTCACTATTTTATAGCCTATCTTTTCTTTGTGCAGTGTTGCCAGAAAATGAGGCAAAAAGAGGCTAAATTGAACTTTAAAAAAGCCACCAAAAAATAATTTAAAAACTTATTTTATTCCGTTCTCATTAGTTTCTGATATTTTAAAAGATATTGTAATAAATTTCTTATAAAATATGGAATGGCTGCCAGCAAAATGACTCAACAGAAAATTGCCCAAAAAATTACTGTATAAATTTGATTTATATTCATGTGGTTTTTCGTAATTTCTTAACTATAATTCCTTTTTTATTAAACATTTCCAAATTTTTGGGTGATTTTTCGCTTCTATAAAATTTTTTTAACTATAAATAATTTCTGTGTTTAATAAAGTGTATTAGAAGATAATTACAATACTCGATTTAGTAGATTTAGTAAGTCCATAAAATTAGTTAAGTTATTTTTGATTTGGAGAATGAAGCGCTGCAGGCGAAAATTTTTGTTAAATATAAATAATCTCGATTTTTTATGTGAATAAAAGCACAAAAATGCTTAACGGCAACACTGTATATAATGCCAACGCAAAATTAAAGTGTGCCAGTAATCCCTCAATTTTTGCCATAATTATAATACTTGGTCTACATAAAACATATATATCAAATATATTGTTCTTGGGGCGCTGATCAAGATTCTGCAATAAAAAAATAATAAATTCAAAATGGTGGATCCAATATGACAGTCAACAAATTTATTTTATAACTTGACAAAATTTTAAATAATCGCATTTGACAGAATTGTAATCATTGAATACGAATTTGTTTTTTGATTATCCGAATTCGGACAGATGGAAGCAATGCAACGGCTTATAGCTAGTTGAAAGGACAATATTGCATTTAAATGTAAAAAAAAAAAAAATATATATATGTATATATGGTTATTATATTTGTAAAGTTTTTAAAAATGAATTTATGGCAAATTATAAACAAGAACAGAAAAAGTTATTATTCTTGAAATTTTGAAAAAAAAAAAAAATTAAAACCGGATAAAAATGTTAAATACAGATATGTAATCCATAGAACAGATTCTATCGAAATCAAAATGGCGGATTGAATATAGCGCCGAATAAGTGTTATTATGATCAAGGGCAGTAATGATTACGAATTTTGAAATAAAACTCAATAAGTAATGATTATTTTCGATTTTTTTCGCTCATCTTTTAACGATTATTATTTTTATTTTATTTTTTTTTTTTTTGCTAAACTTAAAATGTTATTTTTATTTTACAGTACACGCTCGGAAATTCGAACCACTTTGTTTTTAGAGCGATTCGAATTTCCGAATTATTCGAATTTCTGGATGGATTTTTTATGCAAAAATTTAGGTAAATTTGACCATAAAGATATAAAAAGTTATGTTTTTTTAATTTTAGTTTATTTAACATAAAAACTATAAAAAACTTAACGAAATATAACAAAAAACTTTCCATTTTCGGATATTCAGCACTATGTAAAGTTTTATTGGATACGTGTTGATAAATGTTGGCAAGAGCATCCAATATTGATTTTCTATTCGATATAATATGTATAGCTAATGGTAGAAGTAGTTACATTAAAGTCCAGTACTAAACGCTTGCCTTGAACGCCTTCCTCAATCTTTTTCAATATTTTTAATTTGTCTGTAAAGACAAAGTGTTTTTCTTACGTTTGTTTGGCATTTTTAGTCCACTTTCTTATTTTATTAAATGTTAAACCGTATACATATACAAACACCAAAAAACTGACTTTTAAACTATAACAACATCAACATGATCTGTAAATTATCTATTAAAATGGGATTCCCCTTTTTACTTTGTATTTGGTCAAATTCGAATTTTGGATTCTAATTTTAGAGCGTCAAATGTAATGAAATTACTGATTCGAATTTCTGGAAATTCGAATTTCTGAAAGTTCGAATTTTTGAGCGTCTAATGTATTGCTCAAAAAATTAAAATTATTACCAAAAAAAGTCAAAAACAAAAAGATTAACATTTTTACTAAAATTGGTTTTTCCTAAAAACCAAACTTTTGCAAAAATCAAAATTTTTTCTAAAAATCAAAATTTTTTCTAAAAATCAAAATTTTTATAAAATTTTTTTTCGCCAAAAAGCTGATTTTTCACTGAAAGTCGAAATTTTTATCAAAGTCTTTTCAATTTCAAATCAGATTTGAGAAAAAATTGAAATTTTTATTAAAAATTTTTGCAAAAAATTTAAAAATATAACTTTTTGTAAAAAAAATTAGATTTTCTGTAAAAAAAATATATAATTTAAGCAAAAAAAAAAAGAAACTCAAAAATAATCATTATTTGTTGAATTTGATTTTAAAACTCATAATATATATTCAATCCGCCATTTTGATTTCGATAGAACCTGTTCTATAGATTACATATCTGTATTAAACATTTTTATCCAGTTTTAATTTTTTTTTCAAAATTTCAAGAATAATATTTTTTTCTGTTTTTGTTTATAATCTTTTGTAATGAAGTAGATTTTTTTTTAATGGTTTTTTCACTCGTTTACAATTATACAATTTAAAGATGTTTTTATTTTAATTCAATTTTTTCAGAGTAACGCCATATTGGATTCGCCATTTAATATTTTTAGCATTTTATGTAAACTATAATAATCTACATTTTATAAATTGACTATAAATATAAAAATATAGAAAATTGTTGTCGCCATATTGGATTCGTCATATTGTTCTTTCCTTTTTTTAACTAAAATGGATGGAAACAGAAATTTAATAACTGATAAAACTAATAGAAAATAATAAAACAAAATTTATAAAAATATGCAGTTATTTTTCGTATTTGAAATAGCATAATTCATAGGTGTAATAAATTGCTATAATTTTTAAATACTTAAGTGCTCCGACCAATTGCATGACTTACATCATACCATGTATGTATTTTTACAGCAAGTGTGTTATGTAGGTTTAATTGCTTTTACTGAGGAATTACACTTTCGATCTGTTTTATAGATTTTCTCATAGATGTTCAACTCATTAGGATTAAACCAATAAGAAATATTAAGGGTACACATTTAAACGCCTAAGTTTCCCATTTGTGCAAATTTACGCAACGTGTTTCATAAACCCTTTTTTTCATATGTTGCACAATATTAAGCATAAAAAAAAGAAATTATTGTAAATTATTGAAAAAAAAAAATTAAATCAAAAATACATGCAATGATCTTATTACAATTAATGTAACTATAATTTTCTACATCGCAATTATTAATAATTTTTAAATATAAACAAAAGACAGCTGGTTTATATAACATAGTGTCTACATTAGAGATTTTTTTATCATGACAAACGTCAAACTTAACGCGAATTTGTGTGAGGTGGTAACAGTTGCAAAAAACAACAATATGGCGTATTCATTATTGTTTTTTATTTATGCAGTTTGATAACTGTAACAACCAAAATAATAATCAGCTGTTTAACTAAGGTTACCTTGTATATATTCGCACTGATTTTGACGTTTGTTTTGATATAAATTTGCCTAATGTAGACACTAGGTAAAGCACAACTAAGGAGCGCAAGTTTGTGAATCTAAATAGTCGCGCAAACTTATGTGTTGTGCAAATGATTTTCCTTACAATTTTTGACAGTTAATTTACGAGTGTGCAAACTTGCACATATTGCACAGTTTGCGATGGTTTTCATGAGGACCCTTTGCTTTCCTGGTAAGCTAGCAGGTATAATTGGAAACAAAAATAAACTTTTTTAAACTATTTTTTGCCTGAATAATTAGTTATTTTTGTTGTCAAATTCATGTAGTTATTTTTCGGCTCTAGGGGTGCTCAAAAATATGTACCTAAATGAAAATAAAAAAAGAAAAAACAAGAAATATTGCCGTCAATGAGATTTGAGCTTGAACACAAATTAGCCATTCGTTTTTAGTGACTAATGTCTTACTCAGTGTACCATTTCGCACTCCATTTTCTAAGTGACAAAATTTTTTTAGTATAAAATATGTTTTCTGACATTTTGTTAAAAAAAAAAAAAAAAAAACTAACAGCATCAGAATGGAGTAGAACCAAAAACCTTCTGGTTGTTAAACCAGCGCTCTAGCCAACTTATCCACGTGATTGCAATATTACTCTGCTATTATACTATTGAGTACTTATTAATGTAATACAGAGTAGGCAAATAATAATGACGCCTCATTACCAAGAAACTACTTTATTAAGTAGTTGCCATTACCGAGAACCAAAAAGTTTTTGCTGGCTATAATCTAAGCACAATTGCAAAAAAAGTGTTGAAAATTTATTAAGTTATACATCTCAATTTACCCGAATTAATTTTCATCACATTACCCCAATTTCACAATTTTTGTAGATAAAATTAAATCGAACCATAAATATAAAAAGTGCTCCAAAGAACATAAAAACTTATAAGCAAAACTGAATAAACTCTTTTACTTAAAAGAAAAAATTATAATTAAGTGAAAATATATTTCCCAGTTAACAAATAATAATTAAAATAAAAAAAAATTAAAATGAATCCTGAAGTGATACAATAAAGGATCGAACAATTAGAATGTCTCATCCTAAAACAGGATACCACAATAAAAGAGCAGCAACAACAAAATGCTTCCCTCCAAAACCAAATAGAAACTCACTTGCAAATTATGCAAGCCGAATCTATTTTATAACAACATCGACAACAATATCAGTCACAACACAACACAATGTTCGGCTTGAATACCAATCAAAGAATAAATCAATTTAACCAAATAAAACTATTTGGTCCAAAAAACAACCTATAATCTTTTAAAAAACCGTCGAAAATCTGATCGCATTATGTGGTAATAACTATGAACTTCAAAATTTTGGAATAAAAATTATTAAAAACCAAAAATTCTTTGGAAAGGAGGCAGTTTCAATTCACCTTCTAGCAGACGCCGCCAGCTGGGTAAAACATCTTACTCTTCGGTAATTAATTATTGTAGAAGTATAAAGATAAGTAATTTAAATGAATTGTTTAAAGTATTTATAGAATCTAAGTATAAACTTAATGGAACTTATCTGTACGATGAATCAAAACCTGACTTATACTCTCAACAAAACGTTAACAAAGACTTAACGGAAATATTAATAGATAAAATAGACGGACAATTTAGATCTTGCATTATAGACGAAAAACCAACACTGGACTCACTTTATAAACGATTTTCTCAATTAAAATTACTATATGATAAAAGGGATATAGATTTTAAATCAAAAAAATAACTAATGCACAAAACAACACAAACAGCCATAACGAAAAGAAAGAAACTGGTAGGAACTTTAATAATAAACAACATTTTAATAAGAAATCTTCACATAATTTTCAAAGCAACAACGTTCAAAACAAATATGCCGGTAACCCTCAGTCTCAACAATATAGAAATAGTCCCATAACTATGGATATAGGAAATTTATTGTCTTCTGAATGAAAATGAAGTAAATTTTCTTTCAAGCCCACAAAACGATTGCTACCCCCAATTAACGGTCACAATAGGTAATAAAATAGTTATTTGCTTAATTGATTCCGGCGCAGAAACTAGTATTATAAAACCAAATCTATTCCCAAATAAATTTTTTGAAACAAAATTTTCATATTCCATTGAAGGCCAAATAAGTTTAGAAAAAAAATATGTTGACATATTCGGAAAGAAAATCCTATTTGATGAAGAATCTCCATATCATATAAACAGTATCCAAACTATTAACGATACTAAATTTCAAAATATCAAATTAAATTTAAGTAATTTAAAAAATACAGGAGATGCTCTCTCAAAATATCATTCAGGAAAGTAGTTCTCCTTACAACAGTCCAAAAAAAAAAAAAAAAAATCGACAATTCTGGTATAAAAAAGTGGAGACTCGTTGTGGATTATAGAAAACTCAACGAGTTTACAAAAATAGACAAATTCAGATCTGAAAAGTAATAAGTTTTTGGGAAAAATCTATTTGCAATTGAATTATGTGTAAAGTAAAGTATTCAATTTTGTATTCACCGATCAAAGATTTCATGGATGAAATATAATTTAGAAATGTAGTGCATTAATGGCAAATAATGCAAAAAAAGACCTCTGATATAGTCTTTTTTGGCAAAAAAATAAATAAAACTATTCGAAAAAAGTTAAATTTTCTTCATTACCCCAGACAACACAATGCCCCACTCTCCCCTACAAGTAAAGCTGTATTTTTGGAAAAAAAAAAATTGCAATTATTGAAACCTATTTCACAATTTTGACTTTAGCATTCTTTCTGCTTATCGAATTTAGATATTTAGCATAAGTCAGAAATAATTAATACTGAAAATATATAAAAATATATTTTAAAGACAATCAAATTTATCTGACGAATATGACAGTCGTACGATTGTTTAAAAAAAATTAAAAAAATTTTGATTTTTTGTTTTATTTGACGAAAAAATATAGTACAAGTCATACGATTTAAAAATCAAAATATTGAATTTTAAACGTTGTTATTCAATATACACAAATGTAAAAAATATGTCGTCATACTTATCGTTAGATATATTAGAGCGTATAATTCCCTCTTAATAAAAAATGTTAGAAAAAAAAAAAAAAAAAAAAACAATTGAAGCTCTATTTATTTATTGAACAGAAATCATTATGTATATGTAATTGTAATAAAAAATTAAAAATGTTTTAAAAATAGAATCTATTTTATAAAAAAAGCAAATGTAATCAAACTGGATTTTAATAATATTCAAATTATTTGATTTAATTAAAGTATAAATAAAACAAATCGTTTATATCGTTTATTGCAATAAATCCAAGGCATATTCATAAGGTATACTCGTCCCGTAGCGAGGTACATAATAGTGCATATATAAAAAATAATTAATTGGGCCGATGAGTACACCTACTCAGTGTGCTCTGCATTAATCTTTGAACAACTTTGATTTTTTCTTAATTTTTTTTTTGTTTGCTATAATCACTGATCATTTCTTTTTTTTTTATTCTAAAGGCAAATATTATGCTATACTGCCAGGGTATCACACAAAGGAAGCCTCCTCCGAAAACTGCCTTCGATTATATGGTACTCCATCAGGTATCAAACGGAAAGGTTTGGTTACATCCAAATGCACGTGGTAAATGTAAAAGCCTCAGAAAACCTTAAGAGATAATTACAATAATGCCAGAGTTGTTCCCCAAACCAGAGATACTTTAGGACTGATTGATAATTTTTAATTTTTTTTATTTAGTGCAAAACTTAAAGAATATATCTTAGTCAGGTTTAATATTATAGTAAAATATGAAAATCTTTATAAAAATGATCCTATTCTTGAAATAAGATTATCTTTAAAGAAATCTTCAGAGATCAATTCCTTAAAAGCGAACATTTAGTTTTGTTTAGTTAGAAAAATTCGGAACACACACTGTGAAACATATTTTAAAGATTATCCTTACAGCCCGTCTAGACGTAACATAATATGTAAGATTTTTGTGTCAGAGAGTGTCAAATTCGCTCTCTGAGAGAATTATTTCACGTGTAGATTCAAATATTAGTATTATAAGATGTATTATGAGACTGTTGTGATGAGATTTCTCTACACAACCATCTTATAAGATGAACTGTCAAAAAAATACACATACACGAAAGTTTGCTTGTGTGTGTGCATGTGTATTTTGGAAATTATTGAAAAACATTATTATTTTGTAAAATTGTTTCCTTTTAGTGTTTATTTTAAATGTTAAAAATCATTTTTATAAAAATTGTGTTAAAAAAGTGCGAATTGCTTAAATAAAAAGGACATGTTTACTCTGTAACTGATTGCAAATAATAATATCTTATAGGATTTATTAGAATACGTGTACCCCTTATTTAAGATTTAACATAATATAAACAAAATGTTTACTCTCCTCTGCCGGCGTTATCTCACATATTATATCAGTGTTAATCTCAGTTGTAGACCTGGGGTTAACCTCATAAAATAGTACTCTTTTGTGATTACAATAGTACTAAAAGTTTGTGACCAATTCTTTAATTGTGCTATTTGTTAAAGTATTTAAGTATGTATGAGAAAAAATTAAAATTTTTAATTTTTGTTTTGTTAGTGATATTACAGATTTTCGGTGAAATTTTGGTAAAATTTAAAATTTTTAATTCTTAATTGAATTTTTGTATTTTTCATAAAATTTTAATTTTTGGTGAAATTTCGATTTTTTGAAATTACGGATTTTTTGTGAAATTTAGAATTTTTGGTGAAACTATGAATTTTTAGTTTTCAAAAAAAAATGAGATTATATGGAAATCGATGTAACATTTTAGTTAAATAATTTACCACATTTTTATAGTTAATGCAAATACAGAAAATTAAGTTTTTATGTCTTCAAAGGTATGAAAGTATGATAAATCAAGTTCCATAGCTTCAATTATTATGATAATTATTTATACACTTTATTCAACTTTTAAAAAACTAATTATAATATATAATTATTGAAGGCTTCTAAATTGCTTCTAATTCTAGTAGCAATAATAGAGTATCAAATTGCTCAAACATTACCCTCTCAGCCAGTCCGTACAATAATCATCTTATTGCAGATATTGGAACTAATTTTTTAAATTTATGGTATCATATGGTATAACAGTTATTTTTTTATTGCCTTGAATGCACCGTTGTTGATGTAAATAAAATTCACAACCGTTGGTATATTAATTTTTTTTTTAATTTTTCCTAAGTTAAAAAGAAAATTTATAGAAATGAAAATCCCCAAAAAATTCCAAAAATCCCTAAAACCTAAAATTCATCACCAACAAATCCCCTAATCCCCGAACCAAAGTTTACATCCCCATTTCCAAAAGAAATCCTCAATTTGGGGATAAATCCCCTAATCTGACAACACTGATAATTACTTAAATCTTAACAATAACAGCTTAAACAAAATTAAGCTTAAAATTATTTAAATAATATTACATACTCAAGCCAACAATATACTGAAATCCTAACTCCTCCTATATCGATGTTTTTCATTAAAATAGGTCTAGCAATTTTGAAGATTAATATTTATTTTACGAAAGACCTCACTGTGCAGTAGACTGACTACCCATGAAAACAAAATTTTTGATTTTGCATGCTCCACCGGCAGTTTCTGGTAGATGCCCCATCTAAAAAAAAAAAAAATAATATGTGTGCAAAAATTTGATCGATCGCACAGAGGGGTGAAATTGAGAAAAATGGCGATTAGTTAAAAATAATATTTTGAAAAATAGAATTTTTGGATTTTTTTCTAGATAAAAATAGATAAAATAAAGCATAATTATCTGTTAAAAAATTCTTTAATTTTTTCACTCTCTGTAGAGCACCGTCAAAGTCAAAGAAATTTTTGAAGTATATATTTTTGTGTTTTATTTTATAAAAAGTAGTTTTTTGAAAATGGAGTTGTTAAGTACAGAGTCTCGTAATTAGAAACATATTTACATATTTTTCGTATTGTTGTAGAAATATTTTTAATATTTTTTTTATCGGTCTAAAAAGTAGAAATACTTTTATATAGTAATTCAAAAAGTTTTTGGACGAACTTGGTTAACAATAAAAAATTAAAATAAAGTAAAGTAATAAATTAAATAAAAAAGAGAAGAAGAGAATTATATAGAATTTTTGGATTTTTTTTTTTTGTTTTGAAAAATTCCAAAATATGTAAATGATTTGGTTAATAAGTGGTGATCGAATTTTATATAATATTTTTATAAATTTTTTATTTGTTTTATAATTACAATACAATTACAAATTATATTCTAATTCCAACCGAGCAGAGTAACGAAGACCATAGCTCGCTGTAGTAAAACAGACCAGAGTCTCTGGTGGGAATCGAACCCACAACCCCCAGACTGGCAGACTAGCTCACTACTAACTAGGCCAACTATATTTTTTCTTTGTCACTATAAAACTTAATATTTTACTTCCCCAGCATAAACTTTTTGGTTTTCGTTAATAACAACTACTTATTAAAGTAGTTCCTTGGTAATGAGGTGTCATTATTATTTGCCTACTCTGTATTACATTAATAAGTACTCAATAGTATAATAGCAGAGTAATACTGCAATCACGTGGATGAGTTGGCTAGAGCGTGGGATTAACAACCAGAAGGTTATTGGTTCAACTCCATTCTGAAGCTGTTAGTTTTTTATAACAAAATGTCTAAAAAGATATTTTAGACTAAATAGAGTTTTTGTCGCTTAGGATGCTATGTGCGAGATGGTGTACTGAGTAAGACGTTAGTCAGTAAAAACGAATGGTTAGTGTGTGTCCAAGTTCGAGTCTCACTGACGGCAAAATTTTTTTGTTTGTTTTTATTTTTGTTTTCGTTTAGGTACATATTTTTGAGTACCCCCAGAGTAAAAAAATAACTACATGAATTTGTGGACAAATCGAACAAAAATAACTAGTTATTCAGGCAAAAAATAAGTAGTTTATTTTTGTTTCCAATTACACCTGCTAGCTTACCAGGAAAGCAAAGTTTTTGCTGGGTCATTATTCCTTTTTAGTTTTTGAAAAACAAACAAAAATTTTTATACATCTATGGTTTGTAAATTTCAGGGAATATTGAATAGATTTTAACTTTTATAAAAATAAATACGTAAAAATGCTATATAAGAAAAAGGAAATAACTGATAGTATTAACTCTACAAAAAATATTTTTTTATGGTAGTTTGTTTTTTTTTTTAACAACGTAAACAAAAAGCAAAAAAATAATTTTCTTAGTAAAATAACTACATTTTCATTAATTTTTAATTTAAGTGAAAACTTTTTAAACAAACTGCAATCAGTTAATTTTTGAGTGTACTTTAATTGCTTATAACTGTGATGTTATGAGTCATAGTAGGCTAAAAAGTGTATATTAAAAGTGTCAGCTATTTATTCTGAATAAAAAAGCTTATATAATTATATCCTACATCACCATAGGTGGTTGGGGTATTATACGTTTTTGCTGATGTTTGTAACGCATGGAAGAATTTATCCAACACCCACCTTAAAGAATAACAATCGACTCAGAATTTTAAATCGATCTAACGATGTCCGTCCGTCTAGCTCGCTGGCCACAGGTGTATTATAAGTCCGCTTGCCGAATTTTTATGCTCGTACATAAAGGTGTAGGGTATCATATAGTCGGTCTTGACCGACTACATCTTTCTCATTTATTTTCTTAAAATGTTAAATTAAAGAGTTATAGCGCAATAAAGATTTTAGTTACTTTTAAGACCTATTTTTAGGACAAAAGTCAAAGTCGACTGGTACACTTTTGCACACATATTATTATTTAGCCCCCATCTATTAAAAAGTTTAGGTGGAGCAAGCAAAATCAAAATTTTTGTAAATCCCATACATTTCATGGGTGGTCTATTGTGTAGTGTATTAATCATAAATTTTAATTTAGTAGATTAGACCTTAAATTTAAATAATTATTATTTTCCAAATTTAAACTTTAACAATTTGAGAAGAACCCTGCAACAACGATCTTTAAAAAAATATGAATTTATGCAGCTTCGGTTTAATAGCAGCAAAAATCTTAAGAAAGATTTTTGACGAATCCCTTTAATTGGTGTTTAATTAAGATTTAAGTGGCTATACATTTTAACAAGATATTCTGAATCATATTTGATCGTCTAACAAAACCACAAGACTTTTGTTAATTGTATGAGTATGCGATCACATATTATTGTAGTTCATAAATAAAAACCTGTTGTGTATTTTTTTATTACATGATTGTTCAGCATTTGCTGAGTAACTTAGGGTTTTTTTGGCTTTATAGTATATGATTTTTAGTTTTACTGCTTACATTCTGCAAATCTTACATGCAGAAATTGTGAAGATACAAGTTTGTTACAACAATCTTGTTTGGCCTTGGAAATTCCAGTACTGTGAACCTTAGCAAAAAAATCTGAAAAATAAATAAAAAAAAAACACACACACACACAATTGTTTATCAACTTGTCCTTTTGTTTGCTATTTTAGGTTACGCAATTTTAGTTGAAATATTGACCAAATGAATTAAAAACATACAGTGCGTTAAGAAAGTTTTATAACATGGAAAGTTACTTCGATTTATATATAACTTTTTTTTAGATTTTTATTAAATATGTACCTGTGGCTTATTTTGTCATACATCAAAAAACGTATTTTTTTTTTTAGTAAAACGACCTTAAATGGTTCTAAAACTTTTATCTGAAGTGCCGAATTGGAAAAGCTTTGTCGCAAAGTACAAAATTCATAGTGTATAAAAATATTCACATTGCATCTCTGCAAAAATATATCGTTCATTCCACAAGAGATTTATAAAAAATTGCTCTTTTTTAAAAAAGAATCATTAGATTTTGTTAAAATTCTTTTTGTTATTTTTTTTTCAATTTCGAAGAAGTCGCGACTTTATTCACAATTTAAATTTCTATAAGAAAACCGAAAATATATCTAACTTTAGACCATTATATCTCTTTGCGATGCAAATGGATTTTATTGGTTCTTGGCTCTAATGAAAGCCATTTGAGTGAGATCTTTGTAAAGGCAATAATTAAAAGTTAAAATGTTTATTAAAAACTGCACACGTAATGCAATTGTAGTTTTAAAATACATTTTTGACAAAATTCTACCCGTCGATTTTAATTTTTTTTTTAGCATATTCAAATCTAATATCTTTGCTACAAATTGCAATATAAATTTATCTGGGACAAGATAATCTACTATTTTTATATATTTTTTGGAAAAAAGTGCATAAGTTTTTTCATAAAAAATTTATGTTTTTTTTCACAATATTTTTGTTTTTTTTTTTAATTTCATTTGTTTTTCTTATACAGTAATATCCCAGCAAAAACTTTGCTTTCCTGGTAAGCTAGCAGGTATAATTGGAAACAAAAATAAACTACTTATTTTTTGCCTGAATAACTAGTTATTTTTGTTCGGCTTGTCCACAAATTCATGTAGTTATTTTTTGACTATAGGGGTACTCAAAAATATGTACCTAAACGAAGAAAAAAATAAAAAAAAACAAAAAAAATTTGCCGTCAGTGAGACTCGAACTTGGACACACACTAACCATTCGTTTTTACTGACTAACGTCTTACTCAGTACACCACCTCGCAAATAGCATCCTAAGCGACAAAAACTCTATTTAGTTTAAAATATCTTTTTAGACATTTTGTTATAAAAAACTAACAACTACAGAATGGGGTTGAACCTACAACCTTCTGGTTGTTAATCTGGCACTCTAGCCAACTCTTCCACGTGATTGCAGTATTACTGTGCTATTATACTATTGAGTACTTATTAATGTAATACAGAGTAGGCAAATAATAATGACACCTCATTACCAAGAAACTACTTTAATAAGTAGTTGTTATTACCGAAAACCAAAAAGTTTTTGCTGGGATGTAACTTTAAGTATTCATTTTATTGGTTTAAATACTAGTGTAAAGTTTATTATAATTAATATTGTAAATTATATTGTATAATTAAAAAATAATGTTTTTTTTTTAAAGATGTACTCTCAAAAAATGCGGTTTTCAGATGAATTTTTAAAAATTAAAACATTTTTGCTTAATATTGAAGATAAATACGAGTATGTTTATTACACAATGTAATAAATAAAAAAAAAAAAATAATAATTGTTCTGGAACAAGAAGGTAGCATACCACAAATAACAAATTAAGAAATGAAATATTTAAAATTAATTATAAAATAAACTAAAAAATAAATAAATAAAAATAAAAAACACAAAAATTATAAAAAAAAATTACACTGTGCTCGAAAATAAGACTTATTTTTTTAAAAAGATGGACACCCATTGGATAAAACTAAGCCAACGACGCTAATTTTAATGGTGTTAACGTTTTTGAGACATTTCATTTTGAACGGCTAAAGGAGAGGTTAGGAAAATTAAGTTTTTTTTTGTTCAAATTTAAGAATTTAGTTGTTAAGTTTGAACATAGTAAACAATTAAGATCATATTAAAGCACAGGATCATAAATTCTTATTATCGAATATATTTTAAATGCTAAATTACAAAATTTAAACTAAAAAAAAAAAATAAAATATTACTTATTCCGTAATTAAGCTAGCTAGTGTTACCAATGAGCATCTTTTCAAACTAAAATATAAATATATTAAAAATCCGTCTGAAATTGATTTAATTTACATAACATAACACTTAAATCTGTAATCTTAAATCTGTAAATTTCAATATATTTCGTTATTTTATAGAGTGCAAAGCTTCTCTAGGATATTATGTAAAATTTATATTAAATGCACCTCTTTTTTATGACCGTTTTTCATAGCTTAATCGTGTGCAATATATCAAAATGGAACGCCCCCTTTTCACAAATAATTATTATTATTATTATTATTATTATTATTATTTTTTTTTAATGTTAAAATGAAATTTAGCACATATATCAAGTATTTGTGGAGAAAACTATGCGCTAAAATATTAGTTGGATGCCCATTTTTTAGCTCACTTTTTTTAGCATTTTTTAGCTCACTTTTAGTAAAAATCAATTTTACTACTTTCTTGACACTTCACATAAAATTTGACATACACGAGTAATAGAAAATATTGTATATTATGAAATTTAATCTTTATGGGTGCCACGCCTTTTTTCGCCCACTTTTACTACACTGTAATTTTTGATAAATTTTTGAATTTGCTTAATAAGAAGCAAAGCTACCTTTTTTTTTAAAATTATTTCATTCAAGGATATACATAGTGCCAAGATTAATTTTAAACATAATGTCAACTTAAATAAAGTAAACAATATTCTGAAAAAATTGGCGTAAAAAGGGCGGAGCATCCAGTTAAAATCAAGTGTAATAATGCTAGTAGTCTACAAAACAACAACAATTTAGAAAAATATTTGCATTAAATAATTTAAAAGATTTTTTGAAAAAAGATCTTCGAAAAACCCATTAGACTACTGGTACGCTTTCATTTTGTGTTGGAATTTTTGAGGCAATTTTTTCTTGTTGCATTTAGTTATTTGTGCTACTTCCACAATAAAGTTGGTATTATAGCATTCAGCGTACTCGAATTAGTTTAACAAGTGAGGTTTTAAAATTTGCGACTAGAACCGTGTTATTTAATGCAATTGCAATTTTAGGATTCTAAAAAAAAAAAAAAAAATAAAAATAGTGGACCATCTGGTGTCCCAGAACAATTCATTTTGCAATTTTAAGTAAACATTTTAATTTTTATAATATTAAAAGTAGACTTAAATCGAAAGGGAAGACATTTTTGAAAAATGCATTGAAATTGCATTATGAATGCATTTTTTGAGTAATAATATTATTTTTAAATTATTGTGTTTAAAGAGGACATATTTAACTTCTAAATGTAATATAAATCATTAAAAGCCGTTTAAATTTTATAAAGATAATGGTATTTAAAGTTACACACTTTTTAACTTTTTTTTTTTTACTTTTCAAACAATGAAAATTGTGAATGAAACCGCGAATTTTTTTTAAATTTGAAAGAACAAAATGAAAATATTTAAATATTAACAAGATTTGAAGACGTAAAAAACATTTTTGGGCGTTCTTTCATGGAATGAATGATATGTATTTATAAATATTTAAAACACTTTTGTAAAAGTATTTTCTTTACATGCTGTACATAAAGTACTACATGCTGCTACTTTTATTGATTCATAAACTAAAATATCGTCGGTGCGCTGAAGAAAAGTCCTATGTGTTTTATATATATATATATATATAATATATATATACTTTTCAGGGGAACAAAAAAGACCGTTTTATTTTCTCAATTCGCAACTTCAGCCTTGTTCAGACCGGCGCGAAATTACGAAATTTGATGCCGAAATTACTAATGAAATCTAGAGTGTTTATACTGGCTAAATGACATTTGATGTAATTTCGTGAACAGCTGATTCTTATTGTTTACATTTTAAATTGTTATAGGGGTAAATGAAGTATTTTGAAACGGAAACAAATAAGAACAATTACTTACTAAATTTTGAAAAACTTGCTAATAAGAAATTTTTATTTCAACAATTAAAAATGGTTAGACATGCAAAGGTAAAAAGGATACGTTTTATTTTGCAAAATCACTTTAATAATTAATTTTAAGATTTGTGTTTAAATTTAAGATCAGCTGTCAATTGTTTTTTTTTTCTTCTCATGACTGGAACATGCAGTACATAGTTGAAAAAAAGTATTTTTTCCAACTATGTACAGAGTTGCACGGAAATGGGCATCGTAATTTCAATGTAATTTCGCCGAAATTACACAAAATTATGTAATTTCGCAAGTGTCAAAATGTATGGGAAATTACGTAATTTCAACTTGATTTCGGCCGAAATCACGAAAGTACGTAATTTCGCGTCGGTCTGAATGTCCTATTATTTTAATTTTTAATTTTTGTGTTTCTTGTTAGAATATTTATTAATTTTATGTTTGGCAAAAGAAATTGAAAAAAATTAAACTAAAAAATTTTTTGTATAAAAAACTTTTAATATTTTTTAGTTTTTTTTATTTATTTATTTATTTATTATTTTTTTTTTATTCTTAAAATATCCTATGTGAAGTGAAGAACAAAAAATAGTTATTTTTTTCTCTCAAGGAAATATACACATAAGACTTTTTGTAATTTCGAAACCTGTTGATGAACGTATGACTAATAGTGATATAAGATGCGATAATAAAAAATCAGAAAACTACACATAAGACTCTTCGTCAGCGCACCGACGAAATGTGTTCGTATGGAATTTTCGATTAATTCGAAAATATTTATTATTATTTTTTTTTAATTTAATATAGGACTTGCAAACTAAACCAATTTTAACATGGAATGCTCAACAACAATAGCAGACACAGACGTACTCTTCAACCCAAATGTCACAGGGTTCGGGTTAACATCAATAACCTACATCACCATTACTTAATCTCTCAACGAATGGTTTCTTAACAAATATCCCAATATAAACTTCTATAGCAACATCTTAATTTTATAATCAAGTCTTATGCTCAATGTGTTGTTATACCTCAACAACAACTAACACCGGAACCAAGTCAATTTTCAACTTCAACAAGAACAGCAGCCAGAACAACAACAACACCAGCAGCCCTATTACCGCTCAATACTGATAATTTAAATTTTAATGATTTAGCAATACCAACTTTATTTTTAACACCTCCTCCGCCTCCCCCTCTTCATTGACATCTGCTATTGATGTAAGTTCTTTTATCTTCTCATCCCCCTCATATATCAAAGGATTTTTAGCAACAAATCCTTTCCTTACCTCCAATTCATCCTTACCTTCCTTAAGATACCAACATCGTTAAAAATTACCAGCGATGTCTTCATAGCCATTGCCCAATCATCTCCCATCCCAACATCACCACGTACAGAAATAATACTAATCGTATTAATTTCGTACTTATTATAAAATTATAACATTTTTCGAAATTACAAAAATCACTGTAAAGTAAAGTAAAGTAAGAAAACATGATTTTTTTTGTTAAAGTTTTATTTTAATTATTTATTTTTTGTTAAAGAATTAATAATTAATAATTTTTTTTGTAATATGTTTTCTTTTTAATTCAATTATAATCAGTATTAAAATGACTTAAACTTTGATTTATTAAGAAATTATACCGTATTTATTTATTTTTTTAAAACATAAAAATTAACTTAAATAAATTCAATGATTTCCTATCAATAATATGATATGAGTACTATTATTTAAATTGTAAATTATTTTCAGTAACCTTTGAGTTTAAGAACTAATTATGTATGACTTCTTCAACACTTCTCTGAACAAATTACTGGTTTCTAAATGACTTTCTATAACTGATAAAAAATAAAAAAAAAAAAAAAAAAAAATAAAAATTCCAAAATTCCAAAAATTTGTAAAATTGTTTAACAAAATTAAATTGTTTAAAATGTGGTCATTATAAAATGACAAAGTACAAAATTCATAGTGTATAAAAATATTCACATTGCATCTCTGCAAAAATATATCGTTCATTCCACAAGAGATTTATAAAAAATTGCTCTTTTTTAAAAAAGAATCATTAGATTTTGTTAAAATTCTTTTTGTTATTTTTTTTTCAATTTCGAAGAAGTCGCGACTTTATTCACAATTTAAATTTCTATAAGAAAACCGAAAATATATCTAACTTTAGACCATTATATCTCTTTGCGATGCAAATGGATTTTATTGGTTCTTGGCTCTAATGAAAGCCATTTGAGTGAGATCTTTGTAAAGGCAATAATTAAAAGTTAAAATGTTTATTAAAAACTGCACACGTAATGCAATTGTAGTTTTAAAATACATTTTTGACAAAATTCTACCCGTCGATTTTAATTTTTTTTTTAGCATATTCAAATCTAATATCTTTGCTACAAATTGCAATATAAATTTATCTGGGACAAGATAATCTACTATTTTTATATATTTTTTGGAAAAAAGTGCATAAGTTTTTTCATAAAAAATTTATGTTTTTTTTCACAATATTTTTGTTTTTTTTTTTAATTTCATTTGTTTTTCTTATACAGTAATATCCCAGCAAAAACTTTGCTTTCCTGGTAAGCTAGCAGGTATAATTGGAAACAAAAATAAACTACTTATTTTTTGCCTGAATAACTAGTTATTTTTGTTCGGCTTGTCCACAAATTCATGTAGTTATTTTTTGACTATAGGGGTACTCAAAAATATGTACCTAAACGAAGAAAAAAATAAAAAAAAACAAAAAAAATTTGCCGTCAGTGAGACTCGAACTTGGACACACACTAACCATTCGTTTTTACTGACTAACGTCTTACTCAGTACACCACCTCGCAAATAGCATCCTAAGCGACAAAAACTCTATTTAGTTTAAAATATCTTTTTAGACATTTTGTTATAAAAAACTAACAACTACAGAATGGGGTTGAACCTACAACCTTCTGGTTGTTAATCTGGCACTCTAGCCAACTCTTCCACGTGATTGCAGTATTACTGTGCTATTATACTATTGAGTACTTATTAATGTAATACAGAGTAGGCAAATAATAATGACACCTCATTACCAAGAAACTACTTTAATAAGTAGTTGTTATTACCGAAAACCAAAAAGTTTTTGCTGGGATGTAACTTTAAGTATTCATTTTATTGGTTTAAATACTAGTGTAAAGTTTATTATAATTAATATTGTAAATTATATTGTATAATTAAAAAATAATGTTTTTTTTTTAAAGATGTACTCTCAAAAAATGCGGTTTTCAGATGAATTTTTAAAAATTAAAACATTTTTGCTTAATATTGAAGATAAATACGAGTATGTTTATTACACAATGTAATAAATAAAAAAAAAAAAATAATAATTGTTCTGGAACAAGAAGGTAGCATACCACAAATAACAAATTAAGAAATGAAATATTTAAAATTAATTATAAAATAAACTAAAAAATAAATAAATAAAAATAAAAAACACAAAAATTATAAAAAAAAATTACACTGTGCTCGAAAATAAGACTTATTTTTTTAAAAAGATGGACACCCATTGGATAAAACTAAGCCAACGACGCTAATTTTAATGGTGTTAACGTTTTTGAGACATTTCATTTTGAACGGCTAAAGGAGAGGTTAGGAAAATTAAGTTTTTTTTTGTTCAAATTTAAGAATTTAGTTGTTAAGTTTGAACATAGTAAACAATTAAGATCATATTAAAGCACAGGATCATAAATTCTTATTATCGAATATATTTTAAATGCTAAATTACAAAATTTAAACTAAAAAAAAAAAATAAAATATTACTTATTCCGTAATTAAGCTAGCTAGTGTTACCAATGAGCATCTTTTCAAACTAAAATATAAATATATTAAAAATCCGTCTGAAATTGATTTAATTTACATAACATAACACTTAAATCTGTAATCTTAAATCTGTAAATTTCAATATATTTCGTTATTTTATAGAGTGCAAAGCTTCTCTAGGATATTATGTAAAATTTATATTAAATGCACCTCTTTTTTATGACCGTTTTTCATAGCTTAATCGTGTGCAATATATCAAAATGGAACGCCCCCTTTTCACAAATAATTATTATTATTATTATTATTATTATTATTATTTTTTTTTAATGTTAAAATGAAATTTAGCACATATATCAAGTATTTGTGGAGAAAACTATGCGCTAAAATATTAGTTGGATGCCCATTTTTTAGCTCACTTTTTTTAGCATTTTTTAGCTCACTTTTAGTAAAAATCAATTTTACTACTTTCTTGACACTTCACATAAAATTTGACATACACGAGTAATAGAAAATATTGTATATTATGAAATTTAATCTTTATGGGTGCCACGCCTTTTTTCGCCCACTTTTACTACACTGTAATTTTTGATAAATTTTTGAATTTGCTTAATAAGAAGCAAAGCTACCTTTTTTTTTAAAATTATTTCATTCAAGGATATACATAGTGCCAAGATTAATTTTAAACATAATGTCAACTTAAATAAAGTAAACAATATTCTGAAAAAATTGGCGTAAAAAGGGCGGAGCATCCAGTTAAAATCAAGTGTAATAATGCTAGTAGTCTACAAAACAACAACAATTTAGAAAAATATTTGCATTAAATAATTTAAAAGATTTTTTGAAAAAAGATCTTCGAAAAACCCATTAGACTACTGGTACGCTTTCATTTTGTGTTGGAATTTTTGAGGCAATTTTTTCTTGTTGCATTTAGTTATTTGTGCTACTTCCACAATAAAGTTGGTATTATAGCATTCAGCGTACTCGAATTAGTTTAACAAGTGAGGTTTTAAAATTTGCGACTAGAACCGTGTTATTTAATGCAATTGCAATTTTAGGATTCTAAAAAAAAAAAAAAAAATAAAAATAGTGGACCATCTGGTGTCCCAGAACAATTCATTTTGCAATTTTAAGTAAACATTTTAATTTTTATAATATTAAAAGTAGACTTAAATCGAAAGGGAAGACATTTTTGAAAAATGCATTGAAATTGCATTATGAATGCATTTTTTGAGTAATAATATTATTTTTAAATTATTGTGTTTAAAGAGGACATATTTAACTTCTAAATGTAATATAAATCATTAAAAGCCGTTTAAATTTTATAAAGATAATGGTATTTAAAGTTACACACTTTTTAACTTTTTTTTTTTTACTTTTCAAACAATGAAAATTGTGAATGAAACCGCGAATTTTTTTTAAATTTGAAAGAACAAAATGAAAATATTTAAATATTAACAAGATTTGAAGACGTAAAAAACATTTTTGGGCGTTCTTTCATGGAATGAATGATATGTATTTATAAATATTTAAAACACTTTTGTAAAAGTATTTTCTTTACATGCTGTACATAAAGTACTACATGCTGCTACTTTTATTGATTCATAAACTAAAATATCGTCGGTGCGCTGAAGAAAAGTCCTATGTGTTTTATATATATATATATATATAATATATATATACTTTTCAGGGGAACAAAAAAGACCGTTTTATTTTCTCAATTCGCAACTTCAGCCTTGTTCAGACCGGCGCGAAATTACGAAATTTGATGCCGAAATTACTAATGAAATCTAGAGTGTTTATACTGGCTAAATGACATTTGATGTAATTTCGTGAACAGCTGATTCTTATTGTTTACATTTTAAATTGTTATAGGGGTAAATGAAGTATTTTGAAACGGAAACAAATAAGAACAATTACTTACTAAATTTTGAAAAACTTGCTAATAAGAAATTTTTATTTCAACAATTAAAAATGGTTAGACATGCAAAGGTAAAAAGGATACGTTTTATTTTGCAAAATCACTTTAATAATTAATTTTAAGATTTGTGTTTAAATTTAAGATCAGCTGTCAATTGTTTTTTTTTTCTTCTCATGACTGGAACATGCAGTACATAGTTGAAAAAAAGTATTTTTTCCAACTATGTACAGAGTTGCACGGAAATGGGCATCGTAATTTCAATGTAATTTCGCCGAAATTACACAAAATTATGTAATTTCGCAAGTGTCAAAATGTATGGGAAATTACGTAATTTCAACTTGATTTCGGCCGAAATCACGAAAGTACGTAATTTCGCGTCGGTCTGAATGTCCTATTATTTTAATTTTTAATTTTTGTGTTTCTTGTTAGAATATTTATTAATTTTATGTTTGGCAAAAGAAATTGAAAAAAATTAAACTAAAAAATTTTTTGTATAAAAAACTTTTAATATTTTTTAGTTTTTTTTATTTATTTATTTATTTATTATTTTTTTTTTATTCTTAAAATATCCTATGTGAAGTGAAGAACAAAAAATAGTTATTTTTTTCTCTCAAGGAAATATACACATAAGACTTTTTGTAATTTCGAAACCTGTTGATGAACGTATGACTAATAGTGATATAAGATGCGATAATAAAAAATCAGAAAACTACACATAAGACTCTTCGTCAGCGCACCGACGAAATGTGTTCGTATGGAATTTTCGATTAATTCGAAAATATTTATTATTATTTTTTTTTAATTTAATATAGGACTTGCAAACTAAACCAATTTTAACATGGAATGCTCAACAACAATAGCAGACACAGACGTACTCTTCAACCCAAATGTCACAGGGTTCGGGTTAACATCAATAACCTACATCACCATTACTTAATCTCTCAACGAATGGTTTCTTAACAAATATCCCAATATAAACTTCTATAGCAACATCTTAATTTTATAATCAAGTCTTATGCTCAATGTGTTGTTATACCTCAACAACAACTAACACCGGAACCAAGTCAATTTTCAACTTCAACAAGAACAGCAGCCAGAACAACAACAACACCAGCAGCCCTATTACCGCTCAATACTGATAATTTAAATTTTAATGATTTAGCAATACCAACTTTATTTTTAACACCTCCTCCGCCTCCCCCTCTTCATTGACATCTGCTATTGATGTAAGTTCTTTTATCTTCTCATCCCCCTCATATATCAAAGGATTTTTAGCAACAAATCCTTTCCTTACCTCCAATTCATCCTTACCTTCCTTAAGATACCAACATCGTTAAAAATTACCAGCGATGTCTTCATAGCCATTGCCCAATCATCTCCCATCCCAACATCACCACGTACAGAAATAATACTAATCGTATTAATTTCGTACTTATTATAAAATTATAACATTTTTCGAAATTACAAAAATCACTGTAAAGTAAAGTAAAGTAAAGTAAGAAAACATGATTTTTTTTGTTAAAGTTTTATTTTAATTATTTATTTTTTGTTAAAGAATTAATAATTAATAATTTTTTTTGTAATATGTTTTCTTTTTAATTCAATTATAATCAGTATTAAAATGACTTAAACTTTGATTTATTAAGAAATTATACCGTATTTATTTATTTTTTTAAAACATAAAAATTAACTTAAATAAATTCAATGATTTCCTATCAATAATATGATATGAGTACTATTATTTAAATTGTAAATTATTTTCAGTAACCTTTGAGTTTAAGAACTAATTATGTATGACTTCTTCAACACTTCTCTGAACAAATTACTGGTTTCTAAATGACTTTCTATAACTGATAAAAAATAAAAAAAAAAAAAAAAAAAATAAAAATTCCAAAATTCCAAAAATTTGTAAAATTGTTTAACAAAATTAAATTGTTTAAAATGTGGTCATTATAAAATGACTCATAGGATAAAAAAATATAAAAAAAACAGTTTCTGTAACCGTTCCCTAACGTTTCTATAAAACTAGTTCTGAATGAGAAAATTTCGAACAAAAATCATTGATTAAAGAGCTAATTCCGGAACCGTTCCATAGAGTGGATACAGGGTAGGTAAGACTTCCACAGAACTACTTCTAGAGGTAATAATTTCAAACAAAAATCATTGGTCGTACTCCAAAGTAGAACAAGTACAGCATATTTTCATGCATTCTGGAACCAGTTGTAGAACTAATACATTTTTCCCGTGTATGTTTAATAATTATTATGACTAAATGATATTAATTTAATTTAAAACAAATTACACACATCGGGAATTATTTTAATTTGAATATATGTAGTACTTTCTTAATCATATATAGATTAATAAATATCTTGTTATTGGTTAATGGCTATTAAAATACAACTTGGAAGAAAAGAAAAGGAATCGGAGGTAGTAACTAACAAAAAATATATTTTGAAAAAATTCACCACAATATTTTGTTGTTTTCATTGCTTTGGTAGCTTGGAAAGGTCTTTGACATAAAAATTATTATTTTTTTTTTTAAGTAGCAATTTCCCAAACAGTACCAGTATGCACATTAGTTGTTTTATTAACTGGATCCTGAACCGTTTCCTAACGCTTCTATAAAACTAGTTCTGAACGTGAGAATTTCGAACAGAAATCATTGATTAAAGAACTAGTTCTAAAACCATTTATCATAATTGGACACTTTGCTTGATTAAGACACGTGCCAAACTAAAAAGTGCTTCCAGAATCGTTGTAATGTAAGTGCTATACGAAATGTTGCTTCAGCAACACAGAACGAAGTCTTTGTATCGAATTTTTACGGACCCTCAAAAGTGGATCCTTTATGATAATTCAAAATCGTATGTGAAGCTCGGCCAACTAAGAAAATCGTCAACAAAGTCAAATATCCATGGCGCCAAGGTAATGCTCTGTGTATCTGGTGGGATTTGATCTGTTAAAAACAAGAAAAACAATCACGGGAGATAACACAATCCGTTTGAAGATAACATTAAAGGGAAAATAACCAAAATATGCAACCGGACATGAGTTTATAGTTTTCATACTTTCAATGCTCGGCCTCAATTGCGTGATCAGTTAAAATAGTATTTGGAAAATAGTGGATGGGACTTATACCTCACCCACCATATAGCGAAGATATATTGACTTGCACTTATTTTGTTCGATTTAGAACGCTTTAGCCGTAATAAGCTTCAATTCACTGGAAGATAAAAAAAATAATAAAACATAGAATAATAACTAGATATTTATGTGAGAGAAAAAAATACCTGATTCATTTGTTAAAAACCTAATTCATGTAACAACAAAATATGGTGTAAAATGAATAATTTTTTGAAAATATAGTTCGAAGTGCCTCTCACATAAACTTCTAATTGTATTCTATGATACGAGGGCAGGTCAATAAGCCCGTGACTTTTCGAACTTCCCTCGTAGTTATATGAAATGCAACACTATTCCCATCAAGTACTACCTGTTAATAGACTACTGTCAAATTTTGAGCAAGTGTCCTCATTTACTTTGCGTTTAACAGCTGTTCAAAACATACAAATTCGTGTATTTTTCTAAAAATGGAAAAGCTCGGTAAATACTATAGGGACTCTGCACCATCGATTTCAATGGTAACTTTCGTTGTGGTCGCACAAGTACAAATGACGCTGAATGTTCTGGACGGCCAATTGAATACAGCACAGACGGAAATGTCGAAAAAATCCATGATATGGTGTTGGCCGACCAAAGAGTAAAAGTGCTTGAGATTGTTGATTCCATAGGCATTTCATATGGCAGTGTGAGTGAAATGATCATCTGGGTTCAAGAAAGTTGTCTGCAACATTTCATTTCATATAACTACGATGGAAGTTCAAAGTCTCGGACTTATTGATCCGCCCTCGGATCTACATTTTATTTATTTGTTCGTTCGTTTAATTTTTAATAGAGTATTCAATTATTTGGGTTTTCATATTAATCGGTTAATTTGACAAATAATTATTCGAGGTTAAAAGTTGATCGGTTAATATCCGACTAATGGCAAATTATTCGATTAACTGAATTGTCTTAGTAGTACAGGTAAAACATATAAATAATACAAAATTTAGTGTTTAATATATTGAAATAGTTATTTAGAAATATGATGTAGGTCAAGTTCTTTCATAAAGGGTTCATCTTATCAGTTCTTTTATCCATTTGTATGAAAAAAATTGCATTTTTTGACCTAATACTACCAAATATTGTCCTAATTTAATTTATAAATCAGTCTTTTTAAAATTTTTCTGTATGAGAATGATTTTTTGATATAAATGTATAAAATAATACTAATATTTTTATGTAATTTTTTTTTTTTTTTTTGATGAAAATTAAAATCTTTATTACTTATATATCTTTAAATTTATTTTATTCAAAACCATGTTATAGGAATTTTAATTTTTGCCACAAGCTTAAGTATTTACGAAGTTATAATATTATAATCTTTTCGTGTCGCATTTTTTTAAACATTCTATTTCAAAAAAAAAAAAAAAAAAAAGAAAAAAAAAATATCCAAAGAAGTCAATAAGATTCTGAACTTGTGATCCAGAAATAGTGGAAATTCGGATCGTTTCAAATGAATTTAACATAAGCTTTTCATTGGAAGATGTTCTCCTTTTTGTATCCTATTCGGTGAGAAGGAAGTCATGTTCACGATTTCATTCAAAATTGCAATGAACATCCGAATTGTTTTCTTATCGGCACAAGGAAATTAGTTATAATTTTTATAAAAAGCTAGATTTTTAATAAAAAAAATATGCATAACATTATATTTCATTGGTTTAAAACAGTTCTTTTTAGTAACAAGTATTTGTAAAAATAACAACCGAATCTCGACGTTTTATAACAGAACAATTCATTTGAATCTCTTTTTAATGATATATTTGAAAGCTGTTTGTATAACTTCTTTAGCACAAGGAAATATAAACTTATTGATACTTTGAAAGTAATAAAAAATACTTTACTAAAAATTACTTTTATTTATTTTTGCTGTTATATAACAGACACTAAAAAAAAGATTAAGTTAATATAAATGTGTCTTAAAAATATAAAAAACTAGATTTTTAATTCCAGAAAATTAAATTTCGGTTAATCGATTATTCGAACAAATTATACTTTTTTTTTGTCATTCGAAAATAGACAATTTTAAAATAGTCGAACAGTTAATCGACCAAAGTTAATCAGATAAGCGAATAATGGTTATTTGATTGGATACCCTAGTTTTTAAGTTACCCTTTTAACAGTAACGTATCATAGAATAGGAATTATTTGGTAGAGGAATAATCCATAACACCATCATTAATAAAAAAATTGCCTTTGAACCACATCTTCGCACAGAAAGCCAAAGTTCCCGAATTCAACTCCTATTCGCAATCAAAATTGAGTTTTGTTTTGGTACTCCGTGGCGCTTTCTTTCCGTTTAGCGACATGGCAAATTTTTTGGCGATTTATAAACTACGTGACGATTTATTTGGCTAATTTTAAAAATTTTATAAAATTAGCCTTTTGAGGAGAAAAACGATTAAGTTGTCTTACTAACGAAGGGTCTTAATTTATAAATAGCTTCATCTTAGATTGAGAAACACCACCCACAAAAATATACTTTACAATACCCAGCAAAAAATTAAATTTCAAAGATGGAGTTGAATCAGGGGTTCAAGTGATGATGACCTGGTTCAATTTAGGTGAAACATGCATGATTTTAACATTACGTTTCATTAAAGTTCATGTGTTAATGCGAAAATTCAATGAAACGGCTTTACAAATACATGAATGTTTCATGATTTGCAAACGATTTTTCATTTGTGAAAGGAATAACTTTTCTTGAGTGCTCTTTTAAATGATTTCCAAATATAAATAAAAATTTTTATTAAAAAAATTATTATTTTTTCGTTATAGAAAACAATTTTTAAAATTTTTATTACTTAAATAAAAATTATACTTATTATTTGTTAAAAAAAAAATTGTCACAATAAAATGAAAACGTTCATGAATAAATTAATTTTTAAATTTGTTTCTCTAAAATGGAGATATATGTATGTATGTATATATGTATGCATGTATGTATGTTGGTTGGTTGGTTTACGTGGTAGCCCCTAACATTACGGGCAATCAATTAGACTCGTTAGAATCCGTTTTAACGGAACCACACTACTCGCCAGGTGAATGAGTTGTATTGAGTCTGTAATGAGATATAAGTGTAGGGAAGAACAATGAGAACATAAATTAATTAGATCCAGCCTGTAGCATTGAGATATTTAATGATGTCACTGAGTCTAGTGTCAAATATCTCACAGTGGTTGTCTAATTGGTACCCTACCAGAAATTTATGTCTGCTTGCGTTCAAGGCTGGGCATTCACATAGAAGATGAAATACTGTCTCCTCCTTCCCGCGATTGCCACAACTACGACAATATTCATTGTAAAGGAGACCAAATCTGCTTGCATGTTTTCCGATCATCCAGTGACCTATAAACAATACTATTAGTCTCGAGATGTATTTACGTTTGTAGCCAATGAGTTGTATTGAGCGTTTTTCGTTGTAGGTAGCCCACGTTTCTTTCGCGACTCTGTATGTATAAGGAAAAGGAAGGAAAATGTATTTTAAATTATAATTTAATTTTTTATTCAATTACTATTACCTATTGCAATTATCAGTGGCTTTGTTGAAACTAAATTTATATTTATTAATTATACGAATCACTAAAAAATAATAAAAAACTAAATTAAATTTAAATTTAGCTTTTTTTGGCGATTTCCGATTAGCAGATGCTCAGAAAAAATCTGACAACATTTTATATCAAATATTCTCACAAGCAACAGCTTCACGAACCCCTTGAGACATTTGAACTTGTGAACGACCCACCAAAATTTTTGTGTAATAAATTAACACCAAATCAATGTTTTTCAATATGATTTTAATGTTTTATATCAAACAGGTTTTATTCTAGCATAGACCAAAGTTTTAAATTTAAAGTTTAATTTCCAATTGAGATTGAAATCATTCCGTCCATATATTTTTAAGCAAGTCTGAATATTTAAAAAATAATTATTTCTCAAATTAATATTCAAACATTTTAAAATCATTCTTAAACCTAAAAATAAATTTATTTTCAAGTGAAAATATTTGGTACTTAAATCTGTTGGAAATAAAACTTTCTGAAAATATACTATTTTAATCAACATGAATATTTATAGTTTACTTTGAAAAATGTTTTGTAAAATAAGTTTTTACTTACAAATATTTTTTTTTCTTTTTTTTTCGTTTAAAATTGTTCATTCGACTAATTTTTTCTTCTTAATAAAAATATATATATAAAATAATTATTTGTAATATTATTAGAGAAAATTTCCAATAGAATCTCATATTATTCTTAAATCATTTTTAATCTTAAGTAAGAATTTTAAATATAAGAAAATATTAAATTTATTAGATTTAAAATTTGTTGAGACCTTATTAATAAATAATTTCAAAAATGTAAAAGATCCGGTATAATTTTTAAATTAAAAAGAACAATTTGTTGTTGTTGATATTACACATAAAAAGTGTATTATAAACTTTTTTTGTTTTCCCCACAATTTTTCTGGAATAGAAATATAAATTATATTTTTTGCCTTTACAGCCACATTTATATTATATTTAAAAATTAATTTTTAATCAATTTGATAACTAATACAATTTCCTCCTTATTATTTGAAATTTAAAAAATGTTTAATTTGGTCAGACTTTCTATTAAGAATAGATTGATTTAATAGATTTAATAGATTGATTTAATAACACATAGTTGATTTAATCACTCATACGGATAAAATTATAATTTTGTTTACTTTCGACCCCTATATGTATTGATCAGTTCGATGAAATAAATCTTTACTAAATTTCAAGACATTTTGTGAACTAAATTTAAATTATTGTATATTAAATAAAAATGTTTGAATTTTTTGTGTTTAAGTCCTCGCGAACCCCCCTAAAATGTTTGTCCAAACCCCTGTGAGTCACGGACCTCCATTTGAGAACTGTTGCTTTATATAATTCTAAATATGACTATATATACATACATATGTATGTGCTTTTAAAATTTTATTTATTTTTCCTTTTTGTTTCGTTTTTGATGTTGTTTTTATAAAACCAAAAACAAAATTCCTGTTCTTTTTGTCATGTTGTATTTGTTGTAGCAGTACTGCCATCTGTTATATAATTACATAATTAATTATTAATTACATAATTACGCCAGGTTTTAAATATTGAACAAAAAAGCAAGTAGCCGAAAATTTTTTATTTTTCAATCAAAATAAATAATGGTTATTTCATTTGTTGACAAAAAATACGAAAGGGATTTTTATTTTTTAATATAAACCCAGCAAAAACTTTTTGGTTTTCGGTAATAACAACTACTTATTAAAGTAGTTTCTTGGTAATGAGGCGTCATTATTTATTTGCCTACTCTATATTACATTAATAAGTACTCAATAGTATAATAGCACAGTAAAACTGCAATCACGTGGATGAATTGGCTAGAGCGCCGGATTAACAACCAGAAGGTTGTTAGTTCAAACCCATTCTGAAGCTGTTAGTTTTTTTTATAAGAAATTGTCTAAAAAGATATTTTAAACTAAATAGAGTTTTTGTCACTTAGGATGCTATGTGCGAGATGGTGTACTGACCCAGCAAAAAATTTTTGGTTTTCGGTAATAAAAACTACTTATTAAAGTAGTTTCTTGGTAATGAGGCGTCATTATTATTTGCCTACTCTGTATTATATTAATAAGTACTCAATAGTGTAATAGCACAGTAATACTACAATCACGTGGATGAGTTGGCTAGAGCGCCGGATTAACAACTAAAAGGTTGTTGGTTCAACCCAATTCTGAAGCTGTTAGTTTTTTATAACAAAATGTCTAAAAAGATATTTTAAACTAAATAGAGTTTTTGTCGCTTAGGCTGCTATGTGCGAGATGGTGTACTTAGTATGACGTTAGCCAGTAAAAACGAATGGTTAGTTTATGTCCAAGTTCGAGTCTCACTGACGGCAAAATTTTTTTGTTTTTTCTTTTTGTTTTCGTTTGGGTACATATTTTTTAGTACCCCTAGAGTCAAAAAATAACTACATGAATTTGTGGACAAGTCGAACAAAAATAACTAGTTATTCAGGCAAAAAATAAGTAGTTTATTTTTGTTTCCAATTATACCTGCTAGATTACCAGGAAAGCAAAGTTTTTGCTGGGAATATGCATTATGATGAAAAAAATTAATATCTTTAAAAATAAATATCAGTAGGGAAAAAATTTCAAATGACTTTTTTTTAATCATACTTGTGCTTTTGTTTCAAAATATATTTTCTACTATTTCATTTATTTAAATTAGATACTAACGATGAACCCTCTTGTGCGTGTGTGACTGATGAATTTGCTACAATTTCATCAATCAAAATTTTGTTTTTGTGAAAAAAATTGATTGAAAACAAAAATGTTTTAAATATTTTTATATTTTAATTTGAGATGACAAACAAAAAATTTCATAAATGATAGAAAAAAAAATTAAATTCATTCGAAAAAACTATTGCAGCATGAGTTCATTTTAAAATCCAAACGATTTAGATTTTTCATACTGCATTGTTGGTGTGGCACACACATTCAAAAGCTCTTCCAATTTTATGATATTTTTATATTCTATTTCGATCAGAATGAAAAAAAATTGAAATAAAAAATATTATGGATTTTTATTATTTTTTGAACACATTGAAATAAAATTAAAAAGTTGTTTTTTTTTTAGTATTAAAATTCCGTCTCTGCTTTTGTTTTTGTGAATACACTTTCATTTTTCATAAAGATCACAAATGGTATTTATATTTTTATTTCGATCAAAAGGAAATAAATTAAACTATTGATGAAAATAGCAAAATTATGATAGATTTTCATTATTTTTTGAACATCAAAGATTGTTTTTCGATTGAAATAAAAATAAAAAGTTGTTTTTTTTTTTAGTAATAAAATCCGGTCGCTGCAAAAAAGTTTTTGTACTTTGTACTGATTGTTATTTTGTTATTTTTGACTAATTTTTATTAAAACCTGTAAATAACTTGATTAGTACTTAGACAATAAAAAATTAAAATTCAAAAAACTTTAATTTTTTTGCATATTAAGTAGTTAACATATTCTTTTTACAGAATTTATTTAAATTTATTTTATAAAAAGTTCTTTTCGTTCATGTAACTATTTTTTTATTATACCTATCAGCAAAGATGGTGAAGGTATATAACAGTTTGTCATTTCATTTGTAATGTGTACCATATATAGTGTAATGTCTTATATAGTATATATGTGACATATATATTATATAGGACATTACAAAATATATGTATATTAGGGTGGCCCCAAAAATAAAAAGGAAAAATTCCAAAAAAAATCCTAAATAAAGAACCTTTTTATTCTTCGATCTAACTCGCGCAATGATAACGATAGAACGAAAATTTGTCTGTTTATGAAGGAAAATTTTATTTGAGGCGGGAACATCAATTTAATTATTGGAAGGATTTGTACAAAATTTCTTTTCGTACATGCTGAGATATGGGCGGAAAAGTATGATATGGGATTACAACGGACACCCTGTTTTTCTAATATTTGGACATAATTTTTTTGTTTAAAATCGGATTTAGTTCATTTTCAATACCAAACAAATCTTAAATAAAACAAATATTAGAGCGAAATTTCGTGCCCTGCTAGATCGTCTTATATTTTCACAAGGATCCAAAATATATATACTTTATGGGAACTTAGATGATTATTTCGACATGTTGCAGATGGAATGACAAACCATGTGTAACATGGTGAATGGTGAGTATAAAAACAAATAACAATTAGTTTTTTTTTTTCAATCAAATGGATCTTTTTTGATTTAATAAAGTACAAATATTCTGGATTCATATAAATAGAAGTGTTTAAATAACGATGTCTGACTACTGAATTTAAAAAATTTAGTCTAGTCAAAAATTTTACGAGAACTTGTTCGTAACCACTTAGCAAAATATTTCCTCATTTCTTTCTTAATTACGAAAAAATTTAATTATCATAAATCACAGCTGAAATGTTATAGAATTTTGTTTGACGCAAACATTTTTTTTTTTTTTTTTGCAAAACTAGTGGCCACACAAGTTTGATCAAATATTTACCAAATGTAAACATAGCTTAAGAACTTTGCTGCGTATTTTTTTATTTTATTAAATTGTATAAATAAATATTTAACTTTTCTATAAACTAAGGCAAAGTCCAACTGGGAGAAGATCTTTAGAATTTATTTTTTTTTTACATTTTTTTTATAACTTATTTATTGTATCTGCCCTTACTTCGTAGGCCAAACAATAAGTAGTAAAATCTATTAATAGTATTAGCTTTATACATATCATTACAAAGTTTAATCTTTGACTTTAATATGAAAATAATACAAGAGATCTACCACGTATAGTTTACAAGTTATTAGCAATTTAACAAGTACTCCCTTTCTTTAGCTTCTTTCGTTTTTTAAAACGTCATATTTTTCGACCAGTAAGGCTCCTGATTATAAAAGTTTATGATTTAAGAAACACCTTCAATAAACAATATCTGTGGTAAATTTGATTGGAATTGGATGTTTCAAATTCGAAAATTGTTGTTTTCTATCTGTTATGGAGTTAGCCTAAACTAAAAATATACTTTATTATTTTCTTTTCTCCAAAATTTTTGCCCTTAAGTTATTCTTTCGCAAGATAGAGCGAATACTACACATGGCAACACATTGAGAGACGTAATTAATGGCATAACGGAAATTTTCGTGCAGATCTGAATATAATTGTTAATCTCCCTAGAGGATAGAGAACCGATTCAAAACCTGTCACAAGACAGGTTCTCAGGGCTAGTGACCGGTTTCAGTTCCGGAACTTTATATGGGAGGAACCTGTCACTTTTGCATGGTGTAGTCATTGGAGGTGGCTAATTAGCACCTTGGGACAGGTCATAGGACATATTCAAAGTCGTTTAATATAATAAAAATTTTATAAAAATTATTTACTTTTCCATTTGTTTTTTTTTTTACTGATTTATATTTATTTCTATTTTATAATAAATGGCACTCGGAATCGAAAGCACATTTTTCTGACATATCTTAACATTTTTATGGTCTTCAACTCTGACCTGAATGGTATTTAAATATTTAAATTTCAAGTACTTTTTATACCGTAACGAAAATATATTACAAGATATTGAGAGGTTATTTTAATCCAACATTTTTCAATTTATTTTCAGAATACAATGTATTTAAAATTTAAAAATCAATAAGATTGTTTAATAATTTTTAAACGGCAAATACCTATATATATTTATTTATTTATTTTTATTTATTCATTTCAATTCACAGTAATATAAAAAGCCCTCTTAGGCCAATAAATATATATTACAAAGATTTATTCCTGAATAAGGATATATTAAATATTAAATAAAAACTATAAAAATTAATTACACTCATATTCAATACTCCAACTCAAATGGCTCCCCAGCCAGAATATATAATAATATACCAAAAAACAGCATAAAGTTACATAGTCCCATAAGTAGTATAAACATCAAAAATAAAGTCACACAATTTCGAACCACTTACCATAATAATAAAAATAAGCTATAGAGTTGCGAAATAGTTTTAAACGAAATGCATTATTCGATTGAGAAAATAAACGAAGCTCAAGTGGCAAAAAATTCCAACAACGTGCAATCCTAACGATAAGTGATCGCTCAAAAACAGAGGCTCTAATTCTAGGAATAATAATTTGAGGATTCCTAGAAGAATGTGAAAAGGTGAACTCAGACCGAAGCTGTAACGGACACCCAGTTCTAATAACTTTAAAAAACATCATCATATTACGATATGAAATAAAATTCTTAAAAGAACAACCCAAAAATTGTCTAACATAATCCGAGATGTGTGTTCGACGAGAAACATTGTATACATAACGAGCAATCATATTCATAATATGATTGAGCCTTGTAATGTAATAAGACGTAGTCCCGGATATTACTTCCAGACCATACAACACATGTGTCATCAAAAGTGCATGGGCAACTAAATACCTCGTACGACAAGGCAAATAAAATCTCCGTAAAATACCAACAACTTTAAAATTAATTCGATCAATATGGTAATCAAATAACAAGCGCCTGTCCAGATATACACCTAAACATTCCAATTTATCTACAAAATTAACAGAAGAGCCATCAACAACAATTCTCAAAGTCAAATCAACATTGCCAAATACAATTGCCTTCGTTTTAGAACTATTAACTGTCAAACGATTATCAGAAGATCATTGTAAGAAACAAGCTATAGAATATTCAATATTAGATTGCATTACATCACCATTATCAAAAGCTGTTCGAAATAATAGCATGACATTATCTGCAAATAAATAGGACTTACAAACATTCGTATCAACAAGGTTCGGAAGATCATTTATGTATAAAATAAACAGAAGTGGGCCCAATACCGAACCTTGAGGAACACCCAATTTAAGAGGTAGAATATTAGAATATATACCACCAATATCCACAAATTGAAACCTATCACATAAACAAGAGAAAATAAGCCTACATGCAGATTTGGAGAATGAAAACAAGTCCCTTAACTTGCCAATTAAGATGGAGAAATCTACAGAATTAAACGCCTTCGTCAAATCAATAGAAAACATGACAGCAAGATTTCCATTATTCAAACTAATACGAATGTCATCAGTTAAATTAAGCAATAATGAAGAGGTATAATGACCACGTCGAAATGCGTACTGGGAAGAAGAGATACGGTTTTGAACAAAAGTAAGCATCTAATCCTTCATTATATGTTCAAGGACCTTCGGTAAAGATGGAAGAATAGATATTGGTCTCAAATCCTGAAAGCCATGGATAACTTTTGACTTCGGAATTGGAACCACGCGAGCAGTTTTCCATATCGAAGGTAAAGTGGACGATGCCAAAATTAAATTAATGTGATACACAAGAAAATGCGAGATATAAGGATAAATAGTTTTAATAAATCGTATAGGAATGAAATCAGTTCCAACACATTTCGACTTTCTGTTACACAAAGCATTAAAAATTTCAAATTCACTTACACAACTGAAAGAAAAGGACTCATTAGCATAATTAAAAGAGTCAAAGTCAATAACATCATTATCAGAATCATTAATATTAATAAAATAGCTATTAACCTCGTTAACATCACAATCTGAAGTGAATTCACTATCATTGGTAACTCCACTACCCTTCAAAACCCTCCACATGCCTGACATATTCAACCCAGAAAATAATTTCGAATAAAATCTCTTCCTAACTCTACGAATTACATTTTTTGTCCTATTCCTGTACCTGCAATAAATACGCCAGCTTTCAGATGAACCACTTGATCGAAAAACAGAATACGCCAAATCCCTCAGAGACATAGCTAATACAATCTCATTTGATTTCATCCAAGAAGAGTCGTCAATCCTAATTCTGCGCTTAACTGCTGGAACATATTCATAAAGTGAGAGAATTAATGAATTAATAAGTGAGCTCTGAATTTCAACATCACCAGAACCATAAAAATAATCAGAGTCAAAAGTAGATATGAAAGAAAAAATTCCTTCCCAATTAGTTCTGCTGAAATCCCTATAATCAAAATATTTATATGAACATCTTACAATACGAGCGCATGGTGAGAAATTGCAGGGCACTGTATTTGACCAGAATATATCATAAAAGAGGGATCACTTACTAGCCAAATATCCACTAAAGAAACAGAACCGTGAGACACATCAAGATAAGTGGGTTTGCAATTATGCGAGACAAACAAATTGCACCTCACACACATAGAGCGCATCCTGCTTGCTTTTGTAATATCAAACATGTTACAAATGAAATCTCCTGCTATAACAATATCTTTATATTTAGAAAATAATTCAAAATGAGACAATTCGAACAACTTCAAGCCTCCATGAGGCAAGTACACAACTCCAAATAAAATTTTACTATCACCAAGTTGGAGCTATTAGATATTTTATTGTTTAATTTTTAGTTTTTAAAATAAATGTGTAAAATATTTTAATATGCGTACTTAAATACATATACATGTAAATTATTCATTGTACAAAATTATATAACTTAAAGGTTTTTTTTATTGTATTTTTTATTGAATTCATTAATAGATTTTTTGTGTAATATATGCATATATATATAGAAAAAATTGCGATTTAAAATAATACATACAAATTAAAAAATATAAAAAAAATATATTGTTTAGGCATATTAAGTCCATTTTATTTATTACAACCAAAATACATACTTTGCAATTTTTGTAGTTATTTAAAATTACTTTTAAAAAAGAATAAATAATAGGGTGATCGACTCAGCTTTCCAACCGGTTTTTAATCACAAAAAAACAGTTTTAAAAATGACATTTTATTTAAAAAAAAAATTATGTAATAAATACTAATATTTGAATGGAAATTCAGGAAAATTAGTTAATTTATTAATTTTCAAGAAGACAATTTCTTGTTATATTTTATAAATATATTTTAAGTTTAAACTGAAATTAACTATAAGTATAGTTCCCAGATAAATTTGGTGGAAAATCGTCAAAATAGTCAAATCGACTCTTTGAAATCATCAGAAATTCATCAACATCAACATTTAGGTTATCTATATGTTAATCAATATTTTCTGTTTTTTTATGAAAAAATTATTTTATTTATGATAAAATTTTAAATTAAATATTAATTTAATATTGTCGGCCTATTGTGAAAGTCAAGTAATATCTATTAAGTCTGATGTTATATGTATAAAAATAATGAATATGTAATTTTGTATGACTTTCAGATAAGGAATAAGTAAGTCTTAGTACGATTCTAAAAAAATTATTATAATTATTGAATACATAGTATTGCTATTTAAGGATTTCTATTGACTTGATTATAAAATTAAAAGTTTTTATAAAAATTGCAAAAGGTCTTGGGCCTTTTGTAAAGTGTTTATTCGCATTTTATAATAAAAGTGTTCCTAATTGAATTAAATATAATATTATATGTATTGGTTCCCTTAAATTTCTTCTATAAATGAACCACTTACACTGACAAATTAAAGATTTTTACTTTAATTGTAAATATTTATGTATCAACTTTCGAGGAAAAAATAAAAAAAAAATTCCGAAAAATGTTCGAAATTTTCTTTTAGAAAAAATAATAATAAAAAAATAACACCTGTAACATTCTTTTAAAAAATTTAAATATTTTATTGTTTTTATTAATTCAATATTATTAATTCAATAGTATTTGAAAGAGGTCTGTTTTCCTTTATAATTTATTGCGAAAAAATTGACACATGCTTTTTTCATATTAAGTCATTGTTTCATAAAATAATTATATTTCATAAATTTTAATTTGAATATTATAAGATTTGTTGAACTTTTTTAGAGAAATATAGTCTTTTAATTGAAATATTTACTTCCGCAAAAAAACCGGTTAACCGGTTTCCAATTATTCGAAGTATTCTAAAACCTGTTGACCCAAAGAGTTGAATAACCGATCACCATAGTAAATGAATCACTTAATTAAAATTAATTATTTCTTATTATTTCTCAGTAAAGAAGCTTGTGAACTCGCATTTATTGCATTCTCTAACTCATATATATATATATATATATATATATATATATATATATTTGATAACTAGTGACATTTCAAAATCTGTAGATTTAACAAGTCAATTCTAAAAACCAAAATATACTATTAATTAAATATGTTTAAAATGCCAAAATTTGAGTAGATTAAACAAAAACAAGAATAAAACAATAAATACGCAAAAACATACTAGTAAAAGTAACAATGCACAGTGGGGCAGAATTGAAATTTTTTATGAAATAAATCTGTAACTTCTAATCAGCTGGTTGGATTTACATAAAATTTCACACAGGCGTAGCAGAGGAGTGTACAATTTTAATTTTGGAAAAAGTACCCCACATACCCTTCAGGAACGGCGGTTTTAGGGCTCAAAATAGGGTATCTCTGATATAGAAATTGACAAATTTTTGTTTCTTATGTGATTCCAAATATTTTTACAACTTCTTAAAGCTCTCCATAAGGCCTATGAAAAACATGTTTGCATATGCTACTTATCTCTTATAGTTTTCAAGTTATTTCCATTTAAAATTTCAACTATCTTTATTCTACAAAATCTTAGACCAGCTTTTTCAATATATATCCTAATATTTTTATTCGATTTTATAAATTTTAACAGAATTATCTATCGAATAAAAAAAAAAAACTAGCCGAAGTCGAATAAACGATTTTGAAATTGAAAATTGCTAAAATTATGACTTTTTGTGTGATTTTTTTTTTTTCTTTGCCAAAAATGTCTACACTCTTTTTTTAAGTAAAATTTTATTTAAAAACATTTAATAATTTAATATTTTTCTGTAAGATATTTTCACAGAGATAACTTTAGAATTAAAAACAAGCCCAAACTCCCAACAGGAATATGTAAAATTTGCAATTTTTCATTCCCCGCTTTCCCGGGAAATTTAAAAGCATTTAAATTAATAAATACTGCGTGAATTTTAATAATATTTTAGAATTTTTTAAGAAAAATAAACTAAAAACCCAACTGCGAACTATATCTTAAAGTCAATTTTATTAGTAAGTTTTTATGTTTTTTCTTTAAAAATATGTTTAAAAAATTTTACTAAAATTTTATTAAAATATTAAAATAATAAAAAAATTCGAATTATATTTACAAGAAAATATTTCATAAATTTGAGTCAAAATATTTTCCAAATGGTTATAGGTATCAAAACTTTTGCACACGTTAAAAAGTATGTAGTTAACGTAGATTTCAAAAATGCAAAGTTCAGACAAATATATATAATTTTACTATATATTTTTTAAAGTCTATATTTTTATTATTGGAAATATGAGGCTTTTTACTTAGGATTATAAAAATTTCTAATTCTATAATCTAATTCGAAAAAGTGTCGAAATCAACAATCAAAATTTTGTACAGACTTAAAAAGTTGAACTTTTGTTCAAAAAAATATAATTTCCAATCACAGCTGGATGTAGGGTGCACATTTTAAGGCACATATTTTAAAGTACAATCTTTCAGAAAATCTCAGAAAATATTGAACTTTTTTAACAAAATTTTTTATATTAAAATATATAGTTAATTTTTTAGCAAAAAAAAATGCCATTTTTGAAACCTGTTTCAAAATTTTAACTTAAAAAATTTCTTTTAGTTTTCGAAGTGAAATAATTAAAAAATTTTTATAATTCTAAAAATTATAGAGAATTTCACCATAATTTATAAAAAATTTTTGAATTTTTATTTTAAAAGTTATAGGCAGTCAAAATGAGAAATTACATTGTTGAAATCAAATATTTTTTAAACCATAAGAAATAATGCAGAACATTAAACATGTTGTGTCTTTATCTGAATTTCTTCAAATAAAAAATTTTAAAATTTTACATTTTATAATTGTTTTTTTCTTTTTTTAGATTGAAAAAAGTTTTTATGAAGAATTACTGTGGACAATGAAATAGGTTTGTTTGTATAAATTTTAAAATTATAAAATAATTTCTTATTTTTAAATTAAATATTAGTAAAGTGCATTAATAGCATGAAATGACATAATTATTATTTTTTCTAATTTCCTTGATTATCTCTACCATAGCCGAGACACACACCATAAAAGTCGTTGTTAAGATATTATACCGTTATTATTTAAAATTATGATTTTTCCTTACTAAATGAACGAGAATGCCTTTTAAATTATTGATTTAGTTCTATTGAAGGATTTCGGGTAGAATTTTTATTTTAAAACTTCCATATTTTATACACAGGGCCATATTCCCATCAGACTTGATGAACGATTCAAGTCGGTATCCTTCCAAACTCTCTAAAGAGTTTACTCAGATTAGGATCCCACGTTTATGTGTAATAAATCCTAGCACTTTACATTTTTCTTTTTATTAAAATATATCAGACATAACCATCCCCACCAAAGGCACTCACATACTACGAGTTATACCATATTTTTCATAATCGCTTTTTATATCCTTTTTCATTAGATAGATTCTTGTTTTTACAATAAAATAATATTTTTATATTATTTATTTTATATTATTTTATTATATATTAATATATTATAATATTCCTATCATAATTTATAGTTCTGAATAAGTTGTTTCCTCTTATTTAGAATATCTTGCATTATACGAAAAAGTTCCGGAATTACAAAAATTGTGTAGCGATTTTTTGAAAAGTGTTATGCTGCATTATAGTGACCCCTACATGTTACCTTTGTGGACGTTTTCGCTTTATAACGACCAAAAGCATTCATGAAGTATGTTGAGAGAGTCAGTCTTAAGTTACAATTTGAATTTTTCTGAATAAATAAGTTATTCCTTTGATTAGAATTCTAGCTAAAATTTTTAAATAATTTATTTTAATTTGTAAGGAAAAGGAAAAATTAAATAATTTTTAATAATAACGGTATAATATCCTAGTAAGGATTTTTGGAGTGTATGGATAATGCTTCCATATATTATCCGTTTTATTAATATTTAGTTTGAAAAATAAGAAATTAATTTGTAATTTTAAAATTTTTGCAAACACACCTATTTCATTGTCCACAGAAAAATATGGGTTTTCTTAAAAAAAATACCCCTTCCGATCTTAAAACTCCAATGTTTGTAAGTTCCCAAATTATAATTTTTTTATTCCTCAGATAGTTGTATTTAATAAATAAAACATAAATATAAGTTGAAACAATTTTAAAATATAAAATTTAAAAATTTTTTTTTTTCATTTGATTAAAATTTAATATATTTTTGTTTAATAAAACGTTTTTAACAACATTTTAAAGACAATTTTTGATCAAATTTAATGAAACAAATAAAATAATTCAAGAATTTTGATAATTTTCTCTTATTGATCATATACAAAATTTCACTTTTCTGAAATCAACAGCATAGGCAGCATCATAAATATTTATTTTAGTAGTTTTTATTTGGTTTTTAATAAAAACTATATCAAAATTTTTTTTGATTTGTATGGAAAAACTAAAGAAATTTATCCAGTTTTTCAATCAAAAACCTAATACACTTGAAGTGCTCAACTTTGGACCACTGTAATATGGTTCGTGCTTTAGTTACACAATCCAACCAACATTATTCTAAAGGCCTATTTCGTCCTCAATCGATTTCCCAAGTTTCATCAAGATCCAACAGTTTAAAAGATCCAGACTTATTACCATTTATTTTGCAAAACGCCCCACTGTACACTGATCATTAAACAAAATATTACTATCTAACTAGAAATATTAAAATTTAATTTATATAAGTCTAAATAGTTTCTCTATAATCAAAATCTTGCTTTAAATCTTCATATCATAACAATATAAATTAAAATACTTAAAAGAATTATAATGATAATAATGATAATATAATAATGATATAATATAATATAATGATATAATGATAATCTCTAGCAATTTATATTCCAAACAACTTTTGAACTTTTGCCTTTTAATCAAATTCTCCATGCAAATTTCGTCTCTAAAATATATTTTAAATTTTAAATTAGGTGTTTTTATTTAAATTATTATAATTATGTATTAACCGTAAACATTTAAATAAATTATTATTAAACAAATATAAAAGGTTGTTAACATCATATGAAGGAAAGTGTTACATACACCGTTATTATTTTATTTGATTTTTTTTGATTTTAGCAGAGTTTCTTTAAATTAATTAATTTAATTATTAATTTTTTAATTAATTAAATTAATTTTAAAATATTAAATTTAAAATATTAAATTTAAAATATTTAAAATATTTTATGCTGTTGAATAATATATTAACTAATAAGATAAATACTTACATACATAGATACATACATACATACATACATAATTACATACATACATACATACATACATACATACATAATTACATACATACATACATACATACATACATACATAATTACATACATACATACATACATACATACATACATAGATACATACATACATACATACATACATACATAATTACATACATAATTACATACATACATACATACACACATACATACATACCTGCATATATATGTATATTATTTACTAATGTATTGTTTTTTGTATCCTAATATTTGGTAAATTTATATTTTTATAAAAATTCGATACTTAAGAAATTTAACTTGTAAATACATACATACTTACAAATCCAAGTGCAAATTAAAAAGAAACAAATAAATACTATTGGAACTACTACCATGTATTAAGAATTATATTAGCACAACCTTATAATTATTTCTATGTAGCATTTGATTATTATGTGATAAAACATACACACAGATAATGTATGTATGCGAGTACAATGAATGAATAAGTACACGAAGAGTATTCATTCTTTCTACTACAGCAGATTTTTCCGTATAATTTCTAGTGATGCCTCAATATTGAGTTTAGTTGATATTTAAACGTCAGCTTGAGCAAATCGCTCTTAAGGTCTTCTTAATATTAAATAGTAAATATTATTAAATACTAAAATAAAGAGAAACGTTTCCCAAATAATAAAAATTAAATAAATATTGTTCCCACTTAAAACTAAGTAAATTATAAACTGAATAAATATAAGTAAGAGTACTTCTACTTACTTATACAAATTGTACGATATCACCAATTAAAAAAAAAAAAAAAAATACATTCGAAAATAATAGTGATTTTAGGAAGTGAGTTTAAAGTAAATATTGACATACAACATTTTTTTACAATAAAGTGTTAATAGTTTAAATACACGCACATTTTTATGATTAAAAAAAAAATTCTAAGTGAAGAAATGACTTTGAAACGATTTTTTTATATAAACGGATTTTAAAGAAATATCAAACGACAAGCATTCATAACTAAATTCCAATAAAATATTTAACTATATTTAAATATTTATTTTATTTTTTACATAATTATTTTAAAACTATTTCAGTATTAAAATAGTGTATGTAAAAAAAAAATACTAAGAACCCCTCAAAAAATTTCTTAATTTTTAAATTTAAATGCGCGAAGAAAAAATAAAATAAGAAAATTAAAAAGGAACTGCGTTGATTACTTAAAATTAAAAAAAAAAAAAAAATAATAATTAAATATTATGCTGTAATTTAAGTAGATATAAATTTTTCACAGTTTAAACCAATTGCCAAACTACAAATAAACATAAATAGATATGAATGTTTTTTTTTTAATTTACCATATCATAAGTGTCATGAATTTGCTAAAATTTTATTTCCGTTCAAATACTTTAGTTTATAAAAATACAAATTTTGATTTTAAATGTCTTTTTCTTTTTTGATAAATTGCATGTCAAAACTATGGAAATTCTAAAAATAAAATTTATTACATAAAGTATAACATTTAATCAGAAAATCCGTACATGATAATTACAAATACACACAATGAATATCAGCCACACCGTTTGTGTATTGTTTTAATTTTTAAAAGGTGTGAGAAATAAATATTTAAAATTACAAATAAATTCAATATTAAATAAATATTAATAATTAAACGTTTTAATTTGTATAAATCGTGATAATTTGTTAAATTAATAAAAAATAAAAAGTACAAAGTTAATGTGCATGTGTCCTAAATCTTTTGTTTTTGGTGACGCATTTAATTAAATATGTAATTTTATTTTAGCCATAATTTAAAAACTAAATACTATAATAACAAAACAATTCCAAAGAATTATAAATATGTATAGGAATTGTAATAATGAATGATGAAATTAAGGGACTTTTTAACGTTTTATTGTTGCAAATTTTTTTCCAGTATATGAAGTAAGCTAGACTATGGATGAGGCTAAGATTATACTATAGACGAGGCTATAGATTAGACTATAGAAAAGGCTATAGACATTGCTATAGACGAGGCTATAGATATTGCTATAGATAGGCTATAGACAAGACTATAGACTATACTATAAACTATACTATATACTAGACTAGATTATAGACAAGGCTATAGACTATAGACTACACTATAAACAATGTTATAAGCTAGGCTATACATGGGATTATAAAGTAGACTATAGGCTATAGACCAGACTATAGATTGGACTAAAGATGTGACTATAGGTTAGATACCTCTTTCTGAAGTGAAGTGTATTTTATCTACGATATTCTGAATCGAAATAAAATATAGTAATCATAAGTGGCAATATCTGGGATATACATCGGGTGAAGCAAAACTTCCAAACCACTTTTTTCCAAATTATTATTTTTTTGTTCAATAGTTTGGTTGCGCAATATGAGGCCAAACGTTGTCTTCATGAAATGTTATGGACACGTATCTGGTTGCATATTCTGACCTTTTTCATTCAATGCTCTTTTCATGTGGATCAATTATGTTCACCACATATCTCTCGTGATCGTTTCAACTTGTTTTACACATTTCTGAGCTCATTAAATACATTTTTTGGGCACCATGACTTTAGAGTCGATTTCCCTGGTTAGTCTGGCTTTGAATTTCATCGCCCGATGTAGAAACGATTTTATTTTGTGGCACTGAAACAATATTTCAGACATCCAAAACCGCCTCTCGACGTTAATTCTCTTTAATTCGTGTAGCCACTTTCCTTGCTTTTAGTTGTCTTAGCTAAAGCACCAAAATACGATGGCTAATAATAATAAATAAAAATAATAAAAAATAATTGTTCCCAATCAGACTTCTATTCTACGGGAAACACGCACAAGTATTACATAATAGACACAAGACTTACTGGCATTTTTAGAATTTTTAATATCACAACGGGGTTTTCGATCGGTATTAATCTCTTATTTCCACAAAATAGAAACAAAGGAATATATAGACAATTTTATATCTATCGTGGACCACTAGGGGTGAATTAGACTTTAGACGAGGCTATAAACTAAACTAATGACTTTAAAAGGTGCTATAGACTAAATTACAGACTATATAGACTAGATTATAGGCGAAGCTATATACGAGTCTATAGACTTGATTATAGACGTGACCATAGACTAGGCTATAGGGCGAGCCTATAGTCTAAGCTATGGCTTCGTCTGAAATACAATTAGAAATTTCTGAAATATAATTAGAAATTTCTGAAATATAATTAGAAATTTCTAAAAAATAAATGGAATTTTCTAAAATATAAATAGACAATTTTGAAATACAACTGGAAATGGTGTAGACTATAAACGAAGCTATAGATTACACTATACACTAGATTAGACTTTAGACGATGGTTTCGGCTAGCCTATAGACTAGAATGCAGAATAGACTATAAACTGAAATATTTGAAATAAATTAAAATTTTATAAAAAAGAAGTTATATTTTGCTTCCCAAAATAGTAACAAGAAGAAAAGTGTGACTATATTTTTCTTTTTTTTTTTTAATGACAATCCGTAATCTAAAGAAATCTACTATTTTTTAGAAATTGACACTCGTTTAGAAAAAATATGGTTTCATATAAAATTCTTTGATGTCTATTATTCCCTGAACAAGTTTTGCAAACAAAAATTAAAATGTTTAATTTAAAAGATGTTTTATTTGTATCTCTTTAAATTTTAAAATAATAAAAAAATTTATATATTTAAATTAAATTTACTATACTCATATTTAAATATATACTAAATTATAAAGATACTGCAACTAATTAATCAACTCTTTTAAAAATGTATTTTTAATGTATTAAATAAATGCTACTATTATAGTATTAACTAATTGTTTAATGTTTCATTTCATTCACACAAAATCAACAAAAATATGACAAAAAATAGTTACAGCAGCTATGAGAGATGTGCGAGTATATGAAATGATCAGTTAATTTGTCCGATTAAGATAATAATAATGTAGGTCCTCAATTAAATCACATCATTTACACAATTACAAAAAATTAATTATAGGAAACAAATACACATTCCTCAGCACTAACAGTATACAAAATTTATTTATTTATTTTTATTTAAATAATATTGCATTATATTAAATTTATTTGTTTTTAAATAAAAAATTATTTAAACTTATTAATTTTTATATTAACTTTCATATTAAAATTAAATTAATTTAATACAATGCAAAATTGATTAAACAATAAATTTTATTTATTCTTTAATTTATAATGAATTTACAAAAAACTAACTAAATAAAACAAAAAACACTTTCAATACCATAGATATGTATTTATATGGATAATTTATTTTATTTTAAATTATATTTCATTTATTTTATTATTATTAATTTTTTTAATACGTATACTTTTTTATTTTTTATAGTAAAGTTTTTGTTTTTGTTGGCAATATTCTCATTATGGAAATCCTACAATCGGAAGGTGATAAATCCCAGGTGGCATCTTGGTATGCTGGTAAAAATATATTTGTAACCGGAGCTACTGGATTTATGGGCAAGGTGTTGGTGGAAAAATTACTACGTAGTTGTCCCGATATTAAAAATATATATTTGCTAATACGTTCGAAACGTGGACAAACACCAGAAATGCGCAAAGAACAATATTTAAAATGTGTGGTAAGTATTTATTATTATTTCACATGATTTTTTTATAAAAAGTAGAATTAATAGATAAATTGTTATTTTCTTGTATAATATTCGAATTTATAAAATTCATAAAATATATTTTGATAAATATTTTTAATATATATAATTATAATATATATAATATAATTCTTGGGACCTTACCCTAAACATTAGTGTATAACACCCCCCTTAGTTATCTGGAACCATTGTTAATTTGATTTGAATTGAAGAAAAAAAGAACGGTTAGATAGATGGACATTTAAAATGTTTCGACTAAGAAATGTCTCTGCGAAGTTTTGTTTCAAAGAGAATCTATAAATTATTTTTTCCAAGAGAAAGAAAAATAAATTTTGTATGGCATTTTTTATCCAGTATTAATTTACGGTGTCTATTCTTTTTTAAAGTTTTACTACAACTCAGCAAATACTTTATGGTTTTTGGTAATGGCAACTACTTATTAAAGTAGTTTTTTGGTAATGAGGCGTCTTTATTATTTGCCTATTCGGTATTACATAATTAAGTACTCAATAGTATAATAGAACAGTAATATTGCAATCACGTGGATGAATTGGCTAGAGCGCTGTATTAACAAACAGAAGGTTGTTGGTTCAACCACATTCTCAAGCTGTTAGTTTTTTATAACAAATTATCTAAAAACGTATGTTTATACTAATAAAGTTTTTGTCACTTAGAAAATTAAGTGCGAGATGATGTACGTTAGTCATTAAAAACAAATGGTTGATTTGTGTTCAAGTTCAAATCTCACTGACGGCAAGTTTTTTTTATTTTTATTTTCGTGTAGGTACATATTTTTGAGTATCCCTAGAGTCTAAAAATACCTCCATTAATTTGTAGACAACACTAACTACAAAAATAACTAGTTATTCAGGTAAAAAAAATAGTTTATTTCTGTTTCCAATTATATCTGTTAGCTTACCAGGAAAGCAAAGTTTTTGCTGGGAAAGTTTATATGGACGAACATTAATATAACGACTTTTAATATAATTTTATCCTTCGGCATTTTTATACATACAGATCAGTAAAACATGCAATATAGAGCTTAAAATCTGCAACAAAACTCACAACAAAGTGCACTCCGCTTACACTATGCGACAGTCAAAATCGGGATGGGATGAAACCAACGGGAAATGTTATATCGGTAAAAAAGAAGTTATACGTGTCCCGGCGTTTCGCTGGGTCAGGTCTAGGAATCGAGATATATCGATTTGAAGTTAGTAACTATCATATAGGGGAAATTGTGACCTTTGGTGGTCTTTTTTTTTTTTTTTTTGACATAACTCGAGAACCACCAGTCCGATTTTACTGAAACAAATTTAAAAAAATTAGGAATTATAATTCCTTTAATCTGTTCATACAACGTTTCGCTACATAAGCAACAGTTTCGCAGTTATAAATAAATGTATGAAGAAAAAAACTATTTTTTGCTTAAAAAAATTGAATTTTTTTATTTTTAATTCATAAAAAATCCAAAACGGTAAAAAAAGTGTCAAATCCTATTACTTTCACGTAAAGTCACATAACCTTTAAACAAAATGAGACATTGATCATGAAAATCGAAAAGCGTTTCGCTTTTATTCACAATTAAGTGAAGGTATCTCATTTTGACAAGAATTTGTCGCACAGTGTCAATAAAACTGTCGCACTGAATCAGGGCTAAACGAACTGAAAAACACACTTTATACGTACATATATTGACAGCCTTGCCAATTTAGCGCTTTTCGCACTTGATTTAGCGCTTTTTAATAGCCCAAAAGTCGGATTTTTTTTCTGTTAAAGCTTTTTCAAAAAAGGTGCTACATTGGCGCGTTTTACTTTCAGATTACTCCAGGTCTACAATTAAGATTAATGCTGATATAATATGTGAGATAACGCCGACTGAAAACAGTAACAATTTTATTTATATTCTGTTATATAATCTTAAATAAGGGGTACGCATATTCTAATAAATCTTATATCATTATTTTCGATCAGTAAAGATATGCTTTTTATTTAAGAAATACGCACTTTGTTGCACACTTTTTATAAAAATATATTTTGAAATATAAAATTACTATTAAAATTAACTATTAAAACAAAACAATTTTACAAAAAAAACATAATTTTTTAATTAATTTCATTTGCAATAGCGCTAAAATCATACGTTTTTTGTTTTATTTCCATTTTGTTCCACATTTAAAATTAAAAACTGATTTAATTTTTAAAGTTATATTTTATTTCAAACAAAACAAATGTATAAAATAATATATTATATTTCAAAGAGAATTATTCAGGAGTGGTAAAAAAGAAAATGCTTCAATACATTTTGTTCCAATTTCAACTTCACCCAAATATCTTTAGACAAGTGCCAACATTACTTACCACTTTTTCTAAAAATTTTATTATTTTTTATTAAAATTGCATAGAATTTAACTAATATCATAAATTTTAATTCGCAATATTTTACAAATATATTCAAGAATAACACCTGATTTTCTTTACGAATAATAAATACTCGTAAAATTTAAAAGAATAGATAATTTCACGAGATTTTTTTCAGAATGTTTACTACCGAAAAATTATCGAGAAAACTTCAATGCTACGAACATTCATTTTTAATATAACTGTCGATATTTTGTCGAATATTTAGTTTCGAAAATTTTTCGTTTTTAGCAAATATTCAACAATATTGAAACTCAGGTCAAGTGGGTATATATTTATAAAGTACTACTATTATTTATGTTAAATTGCTCATCTTATTGTGGTGTTGATAAAGATTTTAATCTTAAGAACATGGTCATGTTATATCCACACTTTATTTTGTCTAAAGTAATTTTTTTTTTATAATTTATAATACAAATGTATGTAATTGTTTATAGTTTATAACCGTTAAAAGATTCCAAATAGTTACTTCTTAATAAAAATGTCATTACTAATCTGATAATTTCTGTATATGTTAATTTTTTAATTGTGTACTTTAAAAACAAAATTACGTGATGCATAAAATATTTCAAAAGGAAGCGCAACTTTAATAGTTTGCAACAAATCATATTACAATTTACTTAATTACAGTATTAACTAATTTTTGAAAGAACCCAGCAAAAACTTTTTGGTTTTCGGTAATAACAACTACTTATTAAAGTAGTTTCTTGGTAATGAGACGACATTATTATTTGCCTACTCTGTATTACATTAATAAGTACTCAATAGTATAATACCAGAGTAATACTGGATGAGTTGGCTAGAGCGCGGGATTAACAACCAGAAGGTTATTGGTTCAACCCCATTCTGAAGCTGTTAGTTTTTTATAACAAAATGTCTAAAAAGATATTTTAAACTAAATAGAGTTTTTGTCGCTTAGGATGCTAAGTGCGAGATGGTGTACTGAGTAAGACGTTAGTCAGTAAAAAACGAATGGTTAGTGTGTGTCCAAGATCGAGCCTCACTGACGGCAAGTTTTTTTGTTTTTTTTTTTATTTTTGTTTTTGTTTAGGTACATATTTTTGAGTACCCCTAGAGTCAAAAAATAACTACATGAATTTGTGGACAAGTCGAACGAAAATAACTAGTTATTCAGGCAAAATAAGTAGTTTATTTTTGTTTCCAATTATACCTGCTAGCTTACCAGGAAAGCAAAGTTTTTGCTGGGAACTTACCATATTTTTTTTCTTATTTATTTATTTACTTATTTATTTGTTTGTTTTTTGCCTTTTAGATTTTCAATAAAGTTTTGGAAAGTAATCCCGATATAGTAAAAAAGATTCACTTAATTAAAGGGGACGTACTGGAAGATAAACTGGGCATGAGTGAAGATGACCGCAACGATTTAATTGTAAATACAGATGTGATTTTCCACTGTGCCGCTAATGTACGTTTTGACCAGCCATTAAAGCCCATGGTACAAATGAATGTTTTAGGTACACTGAAAATACTTGATTTGGCTGGGAAAATGTTAAATTTAAAAGTATTTGTACATGTCTCAACAACTTATTGTCAAGTAAGCAAAACGTTGAATATTTACATGAAACGTGTTGTTATTATTATTTTTTTCTGTCTGTAGTGCAACGAAAATGTTTTAGAAGAACGAGCATATCCATCCCCACAAAATCCTTATGAAATTATTGAAATGATTAAGACTATGGACGATAAAGCTTTAGAAGAAATCACCCCAAAGTGAGTTTATTTTACTTCAAATATTTTATGTTTTTATATATTTAGTTATACACCCATGTTTGTAATAATAATAATAATAATATTTATTATGATTATATTTTTTGCTTTTATTTTTCGCTTAGACTCCTAAATGGACTGCCAAATACTTATGCTTATAGCAAAGCATTATCAGAAGATTTAATTAACAGATATGAAACAAAATTTCCAATTATAATTACTAGACCATCAATTGGTGAGTATGAATAGTTTAGAGAAAAACATTAATAACTAAGAGCAACTTTGATACAGTGATGTTCAGTTAAATAGTATGGAAGCAAAGAATACATATAGAAGTACACATAGAAAAAAGTTTGTGCATAAATATAAGAATTTACTTTCATTGATTTTAGTTCATAATATTTAAGAATAATGTCTTAAATATTAACACTTTTTATATTTTTTGAAATGAATCGAAAGTTACATAGTGTCTACATTAGAGATTTTTTTATCATGACAAACGTCAAACTTAACGTGAATTTGTGTGAGGTGGCAACAGTTGCAAAAAACAACAATATAGCGTATTCATAATTGTTTTTTATTTATGCAGTTTGACAACTGTAACAACCAATATAATAATCAGCTGTTTAACTAAGGTTACCTTGGATATATTCGCATTGATTTTGACGTTTCTTTTGATAAAAATTTGCCTAATGTAGACACTAAGTTAAGAAGACTTAAATAAATTGTTTAAATTTTCATTTATATTTTAAATTTGTAAATGCATGTTTGAAATTTTATTTAGAGAATTTTCGGATTTTAATGATTTTTAGACACATATTGAGAGCAGAAGAATATAACAGAAACACAAGTTATACTCTTCTAAAGAATGGTAGCAAATTTACGCGAATTTCTAAACATTACTTTTTAACAGATTTTTATTGGAAAATTGCCATTTAAAGCAGTTTTATTTAGCATTTGTAGCAAATCTAATAAAACTAAATTAAAATTATATTTTATTTTATTTAACAGCATTTTTGTAGAATTCGTAAAATTGTCATTAAGTACAATTTAATAATATCTATTAACAAAACTTTATTTTTTTATGAAAAAAGTTTGGGAAAAAAAGTTATGTTCGATTCACAATATTTGTGAAAAAGATTTTCAAATATATGAATTTTTTTCTCTGTGTATGAAGTATGTTCTATTGAAAAATATGTCTTCTTAAAAAATATATATTTTTCTTTTTATTTTATTTCAAAAACCCATTTAAATTATTATTTTAATGCTAAATTTTTACTTTCAGTTACCGCTGCCTTAAAAGAACCACTACCTGGTTGGGTCGAAGGCATTAACGGTCCAACAGGTGTTATGATTGGAGCGGCAAGAGGAGTTATACGTTCTATGCATTGCAATCCTGATTATACTGCAAGTATTATACCTGTAGATAAGGTCATAAATGGAATGATTATTGCTGGTTATTATCGGGCACAACAGGAATCAAAAAATGTTGAATTCTGTAATTTGAGCATAAATAACAAAGTTTCATGCTCATGGGGTGACTGTATTGAAGCTGGAAGACGTGGTTTCTATGAAACACCATTGAGTTTTTCTCTTTGGTATCCAGATGGATCGATAAAAAAGAATTATTATCATCACATGCTCTGTGTTATATTATTTCATTATTTACCAGCATATTTTATTGATTTTCTATTACTTTTATTTGGACGTAAACGATTGTAAGTATAGCCATAGCGTACTTATAATAAAGTGAAAATATTTTATTTTATTTCGTTTTCAGCTTAGTAAGTGTACAAAATAAAATTACAACTGGTTTGAAACTATTGCAGTATTACACTACCAAGGAATGGGAGTTTAATAGCGAGAAATTCCAACAACTTCAATCAAAGTTAAATACTATAGATCAGGACATTTTCAATATAGATACATCGCAAATTAAGTGGGAAGCCTATATACGTATCTATATAATGGGCATGCGTACCTACATAATTGGTGAAAGTGAATCAACAATACCATATGCGAGAAAGTTCTTACACCGTTTATATTTATTGGATCGTTTAGTTACATTTGTGTTTTATGGTTTGATATTTTGGTTCCTCTGGAACCATTTTGGTGGTTTAATGGAAAGTAGTGATATGTGGGTACAGAAAACATTACAAAATGTATACATTTATAGTAAAAACACCTCAATTGATATATAATTATTATGAAAAACAAAAATACATATTTGTAAATTATATTTGTACTCTTTATACATACAGTGGCCAAAATAATTATTCGACATACCATTACATTTCTTATAATATTGTTATAATTTATATACTTATTCAATTATTTCGAATAAAATGACAAATATTTATTTGAAATATGTGCTTCCTTCTAATTATAGTAATATTTGCTCCCAAATGCCCAGAACTTTAATTTAATTTAATTCAAACGCAAAAAAAGTATTCGACATATTGTTTTTATCTTTTTTGTTGTTGATTTTATAACTAGGACAACAATTACATGTATTTTAAATAATTTTACATCATTTTATTGTAAATGAAGGACGCAAAAAAAAACAAAGAAGCTTCAGTTGAAGACAAGAACTTAATAGTTAATCATTTTTAGTAAGGAAAATTGCGAAAATTAAATGTAGAAAAGGCGCAAAATATATTATAAAATATAAAAAAAATAAAAAAAAAAAAAAAAAAAATGAAAATTCTGCATCAGCAGGCCATTAAGGTTTATAAAAGCAGGTTGAACGTAAAATTTTACGTAAATTGAAACAAAATCACAAACTAAATGCATCGAACATGGCTAAAGATATTGAAAGATATTTAGAGATATTAAAAAAGTACATAATTTTAGAACCAGGTCTGCTATCAAGAAGCAAAAGAAACAACTCAGAAAGATATGAAATTGAGATTAGAATTTGTAAGAGGATATGCCAATAAGTTGAAATGTTTGCAAATTTTATATGCAATATGAATGTCCAAGTCTATCGAAAGCCATCCCGGACTAGAAGATAGAACCGTAAAGTACGTTGATTGAAGTGTTAAGGTTAGGAAGTATGTCACAGAGTCTGGAGTAGATACTTTATTATTTATAGATGGAATAATGGATAATCAGTATTATATAGATATTTTAAAATAAAATTTATATCAATTTAATCACCAGATATCAATCTAAATTAACTTTTGTAGAGTTTTCATTAAAAAAAAATTATAAATTTCTAAATTTCAAAAATAAAAGTGGTATTATACTGATATTGTAAGTGCAATAAAACAAATTTGATCCTCCATATAACAAAATCCTTGCCAAATCTATAACAAAGCACTTAAAAGTGGTTATAAAGTGGAAATAAATGTGATTTTCCGGAAAATAAATTATGATGTCGAATAGCTATTTTTGCCTTGAATTTTAATGTCATTATATAAATGACGATTTAAATTAACTTTTATTTGTATTAACTTTTAAATTTATGCAGAATTGAAATCTTTATGTTCTAATAGACTTTAAATCAGTTTTATTTAAAAATTCTGAGAAGATTCTATTATTTTTTTAAAAAATTAAATTAGCATCACCCATGTCAAATAGTTTGTTTTTTTTTTTTTTTTTTTGACCACTGTACATCTCTAGATTAAGATTTAAGAAAATAAATATAGGATTAGAAAAATAAGAAATGTGTATAAAATAATGGACAAACCTAAAATACTTCTGATAGTTGTAATTTTTATTTTTTATTAGGGTAACACTTTACTGTAAATTTTAACTAAAACTAAAATTCGAATTAGTTAGTATACTTGACATGATTATATTGAATTTTGAAAATAAAATGTGCTTTAAATAAAATATGTAATATGTATTTTTTTTTTTTTTTTAATAAAACATGAACGGAATAACTGGGATTAAAAGTAAATTCATATTCTTTCGATGTATTATTTTATATATAAATTAATTGCTAACTAGATTTATTTTTTTTTATATGACTTCTGAAATCAATTTGAAAGTACTTTTACCGAATTTTTGGCGTATCCCAGCAAAAACTTTGCTTTCCTAGTAAGCTAGCAGGTATAATTGGAAACAAAAATAAACTACTTATTTTTTGCCTGAATAACTAGTTATTTTTGTTCGAGTTGTCCACAAATTCATGTAGTTATTTTTTGATTCTAGGGGTACTAAAAAATATGTACCCAAACGAAAACAAAAATAAAAAAAAAAAACAAAAAAATTTTGCCGTCAGTGAGGCTCGAACTTGGACACAAACTAACCATTCGTTTCTACTGACTAACGTCTAACTCAGTACACCATCTCGCACATAGCAGCCAAAGCGACAAAAACTCTATTTAGTTTAAAATATCTTCAGAATGGGCTTGAACCAACAACCTTCTAGTTGTTAATCCGGCACTCTAGCCAACTCTTCCACGTGATTGCAGTATTACAGTGCTATTATACTATTGAGTACTTATTAATGTAATACAGAGTAGGCAAATAATAATGACGCCTCATTACCAAGAAACTATTTTAATAAGTAGTTGCCGTTATTGAAAACCAAAAAGTTTTTGCTGGGATCTGTCACCTGAGGTCTTCTTAAACTCTTTTGTGCATTGCATCCATTTGGAAGAATTCTAAACGAGGCCAAAAAATTTTAGAAACACTGTTGAATGTTAGGAGTGACGTCAATGTCTTTTTTCTAACACTTTCTGAAATGAGTACTCGGGTTTATTCATGCCACACCATAAATTGTTTTGTAAATTGTTGTTATGTTTTATTACGATACTATTTAGGACAATTTTCTCGATTAATCGATATATAAATTTTATACTTAGGAAGATGGGAAAAGTCAGCAATAACGTATTTTTTTCCAAGCTAATGTCCTATCCACTTATCTGTAATATGTAAATTTTACATTATTTTTATTATTCCAATTGATATTTTTTTTAGAAAAATAATACTTTCAGTTGCTTTTTTGTCATTTAATTTTTTTATTTCAATTTTAATCACACATTTTGTTCAACCAAATATTATATTTATAAAAGATTTTTTTTTACATAAATTGCTTAGTTTTCGATCAATTTTATTATGGAAAATAAAAATATTGTGCCATTAACTTGGCCACGATTAAATTTCTGTGAAAAAAATCAATCCATTTATTGGACATGTCGGGGATTAAAAAAATTATTTAGTTATTTTTTCAACAATGGTTTGGATTGTATGAATAATCTGGATCTTTTACTTCTATATTCATTTCTAATAACATTTATAGGATTTGTTGTTGCAATAGTCGTTGCAATTATAGAACCAAATCATACGGTGAGTTAAAAGAATTTTTCGTATAAAATTTATTTGTTTTAAACAAATTTTATTATTCTTACACAAGGTTCTCAAGGCTCTACAAATCTGTGTGCAAAATTTTATTAATATTATACCGAATGTAAAATATTTGATGCATCAATTGAGCAGTGTATTGAAAAATCAAGTAACAAAGTTAAAAGTTAAAAAGAATTAAAAATTTCTTATGTAAATTGATAATAATTTCTTATGTAAATTGAAATAATGTAAATTGAAATAATTATGTACATATTAGTTAACCCTAGTCGAGCGGAAGAATTTTATGACGTTAAGAGGCGAAAATTGTACAATTGAATTTTAGTGCAATTTTGTAAAAATTTTGTAAAAAAAAAATGTTGAAAAAAAAATTTCATTTTTGTAAGAAATCAACAAATTTTTAAACAAAATAATTTTTAACAGAATTAATAAACATAGGTTTCACAAAGTTATAAAATTTTAAATAATATGTTATTTTAAATAACATATAACACAATAACTCAAATAATATATTTTGTAAATTGGGTAATTCAATGTATAATATAGCGTGCATTAAGAATTCTAGAATATTAATGTATGCTGATGATGTAAAGCTGTTCCCTAGCTTTAACTATTCCTATCAATGTTCCTTACTCTAATCAGATCTTGACAATCTTTATGATTGGTGTATGATGAATCTAATGGATCTGAATTTAAAAAAAGTGTAAACACATGATGTTCAACAGAAGAAGTCCAGTAGATACACAATAAATGAATATCAACTTGATCTAGTCGAAGAATTTCTTGATCTGGGTGTGTTGCTTAATTGTAAACTATCCTTTAATTTCCACGTTTCGCAAATTGTTTATAAAGCAAAAGGAGTTCTAGGTTTCCTCGAGCGTTGGGGAAGAGAGTTTAATGATCCTTGCGTTTCCAAGCAATTATTCACATCTCTCGTAAGGCTTCTGTGGTCTTTGATCCTCAATACGAAATTCATATAAAGAAAATTGAATCGGTCCAGAAACAATTTCTCTTATTTTGTCTTCGTAATCTTCCATGGAATCCTAATATTAATTTACAATCATATGAAAGTCGACCACAGCTTATTGATCTCCCTACTCTTGAAAGTAGGAGAAAATATATGAATATTTCATTTGTAATTAATTTAGTAAACGGTTCAATTAATTCTGAGTTCCTGCTTCGTAAGATCGAATTCGTAATCCCAAATCGTCCAAATAGAAATTATACTCCTTTAAAAATAAAATATTTTCGAACCAATTATGCAAACTTTGATCCCATGGGACTTATATGCAATAAATTCAACAGTTTTTATCCATATATTGACTTATCAGTAAATCCAATCTACATTAAGAGGAGTATTTTTAACTTAGTTAAATAATAAGACTATTATTGAATGATTATGAAAAACATTTTATTGTAAATAGCTTTAAGAATAATATATATGTTAGTCTGTAAGAAATTTCATTGGCTATTAAATAAATAAATAATAAATATGTACAAAACTTAAATAGTAGCTTATTCGCTAATCGAAAACTTTTATTCCGTTGCAAATGTTTGATTTTTTAGATTTTCTCAAAACTGAAAATTTTGCATTAAAATTGCAGTAAAACATGAAAAAAAAACGGAAAATTAAAGATATTCTTCAACTTCAAAAGAAATTCTTCAACTCAATTATATTTCTATCAACTATGAGTAATACGTGATATATTGAAATTCTTCCTAATAGAACGTAATATAACCGAAGTTGAAGTCAGTGTGAAGGACAAAATGTATAAAATAACACCGACACAACAAACATCGCGCAGGCATCTATCTTAACACTAAACTAGTTATCGAAAGCTCAAAAATGTACTTATACAAAAGAGAATATTTTATGAAAATATTCACATTTTTAGAATCATATTTATTAAGTGCACTAAAAACATATTAAAATTATAATCTTTTATTTATTTTTAATGTAATTCTACCAATTTTTAAGTATGTAACTTTTTCATACTACAGGTTTGCCAATTTTGACACCTTGTATCTTATCTCGTATTATTGCAAGGTAACTACAAGATGATTTTTCTGAATGCTTAAGTCCTCTTCCGCAAAACTCCCATACGTTTCAACTCGATCCGCCGAGTAGTTTAGGAGATAGAGATTTATTACCAAAATTTTTCGATCGGCCCCACTGTGCGTAAACCCAATATTCTTATTATGGCCAAAATTAAGTTATCATGTCCCTAAGTGTGGTCATTTGATATTTTTGTATTGCTGTGAAACAAGTTTTAAAAATGTAGCATACTTTCAGGATCAAAGAAAACTAAAGTTTTTTATTGTATTCACATTTCATCTAAAGTGTGCAACAATATACATTTTTGATACTATATATGACAGATCTTGCAAAATATCGCAAATTTTGTAAAATAACAATTTATTAAAAAATAATATTTTTTATTATTATTGTTTTTTGTTAAAAAAAAATTAAGTTCATAACTTTTAACGAAAATCGCTGCATTTTTTTTCGCAGAACTTATTTTAATAAGTACTAGATATGACAACAAAATATTTTAATTAACATCACTGTCAGCTTTGCTGTGTCATTTTTAGTTTACTTTAAAAAAATATTTTGCGATTTATTAGTATTCGCGTTCAGATTAGTTTTAAATAAATTTTGCATTCATATTAAGAAAATTATAAAATGGCATCCGAGCGCTACAGTTTTTCACTAACCACGTTTAGGTAAGAAATTATTTCGTGAATTCTAACAAACAAATGTTTGCCGCTATAGACCAAATCAAAACATAACCTACACAATGACTTTACAATTTACTACAAATGCATTTTTTTGCAAATATTTTATTTTATATCGATAGTCCATCGGGAAAGTTGGTGCAATTGGAATATGCTTTAGCTGCTGTATCGGCCGGTGCTCCATCTGTTGGCATTATGGGTAAGTTTTAAAAACAAACCCACAAAAAATCTTTGACTTATGCAAAAAAAATTTTTTGCAGCATCTAATGGTGTTGTGATTGCAACAGAAAACAAACATAAATCTATTCTTTACGAAGAACACAGTGTTCATCGCGTTGAAATTATATCCGGTCACATTGGTATGGTATATTCAGGTATGGGTCCTGACTATCGTCTTTTAGTTAAGCAAGCTCGTAAACTAGCACAAAACTATTACCTTACCTATAAGGAGCCAATACCAGTAGCTCAATTAGTACAGCGTGTAGCTACTCTAATGCAGGAATATACCCAAAGTGGGTGAGTATATATTTAATAATTCTAATATAAATATAGAGCTATATTATTAATAACTATTAACTTAATTTTAGTGGTGTAAGACCTTTTGGAGTATCATTACTTATTTGCGGCTGGGACAATGATCGTCCATACTTGTTCCAATGTGATCCTTCAGGAGCATACTTTGCTTGGAAAGCTACTGCAATGGGTAAAAACGCCGTTAACGGTAAAACATTTCTAGAGAAGCGGTAAAATCAAAAATTTTTATTCAAAATAGAGAAAAAAATAATTTTATTTAATTTTACAGTTACAGCGAAGATTTGGAATTGGATGATGCTGTTCACACTGCTATTTTAACCCTTAAAGAGGGATTTGAAGGTAAAATGACAGCAGACAATATTGAAGTGGGCATTTGCGACCGTAACGGTTTTAAGCGTTTAGATCCAGCCACAGTAAAGGATTATTTAGTAAATATCCCTTAGACATAAGGCTGGACGTAAACGACTGCTTTAAGTAAAAAAAACCAAGCAGGACTTTTGGAGAACGTAAAAAACTTACAACATGAAAGAAAACAAATATTTAATTGTATTTAAACATTTAAAATGAGGTTTATGTGTGTTTTTTCAAAAAAATATACACTTTTTTTATTTCAAAGAAATTACTAGTTTTTCACTCTAGTTTTAATCATAAATTGTTGGTTATAATGTAAAATAAAATACAATTCAAACTTCTCATAAAAATATTAATTTACTCCAATTGTCTCTATAAAACCGCAGCATGTCTCGGGGTCAAAAAGAAAAACATTGCAAATTGGGGCCTCTTTTTTAGTTACCACTTTGATAATCTCTTGAGATAAAACACCGCCAACAACGGCCGCAGCTGGTGAGATTTGACTGAAAACATGTTCGAAGTATTCATTAGGAACTACGATATCCTTAGCGATTTCATTGTGTATTTTTTCCAACTCATTCTTGTCATCCTCCCTAGATTTATAACAGGGATCACGCTTCTGAGTTTCACGGAATTTCTGCAAAATGCGTAACAAAATAAAGCCTTGTCCCGTACGTTTTAATTTCTTTTGGAATGTTTTACAATGTATGTCAAATTTAAGTATCTCCTCGTATCCTGGGAAATTCAGTTCTCTTTGCACCGTAGTCGTAACCAGTTCAGTTTTGGTTTTTTCATTAGGTTTTGAAATCACTTTGTGTTTTACGGTATCTCTGAAATATCAATATAAAAATTTATAGGCATGCTTATACATATATTCATCCTTAATACTATGCACAATCATTACTTACTCAACAAATTTGTGTTTTTGCAGATCAGTGAAGCAAAATCCAAATGTTCCCCATACGTCACCGGCAAAGAATTTGATATTTTTTTTGCGGCAAATATTATCAATTCTTACCAGTTCATCATTGTTTGCTCCTATAACTACAATCACGTCAAATGCTTCAAAAAATGTTGCATCTTTCTTACTCAATGGCTCTGCGTCGGCCGATATTTCAACCATGGGATTGAGAGCTTTGGCTCTTTCAATAGAAGCTTCAGCACGATTTGTGCCCAGAGAAGAACGTGGCACCAAGAATTGTGAACAGAAATCTTCTTCGGTAACAATTTTATCATCATTTAATTTTACAGAGTTAACACCGGATAGAATAATGTTTTTGGTTACTTCTGCTCCAACGCCGCATAAACCAGATATTAATACTTTGGCTGTACGTAGCCGCTTCTGCGACTCCAAGCCCCACAAACGTATTTGACGATCATACAACTCGTTTTCAGTCTCCGTAAGTTCTACTTCATTACTTCCATTTTCTTTTGCAACATCAACATCCATTTGTTCACCCATAATTAAATTATTTTAGTTTACAAAACTTTTACCGAAAATTAACAAAAAAAATTGCAAAAATCGCGTCTATATAATACAAAAATGCCGACTATCAGTGCTGACAATATTTACAAATTGTTTGGTACGAATCAGTGATGATAATTCAGCTATTTCATTGTAAAAATCACTGTTTTAGATATTAATCATAGTGTAATAAGAAAGTGACCTTATAAGACCAGCTGATTTACAATTTTAGATGTACATTCCGCGGGAAACTGTCAAACTGTTTTTGTATGCGTATTTAATATCTTTTGCCGTGCTTATTTACTCCTATTCTTCATTTCCTCATTTATTGTTCATAGCATTTTAACATTATGTGCAGTGTTTTTACACTAGCAAAGTACAACAATTTTTGGTTATGTGGATGTGCGTGTCTATATTAGATAATTTTTTATCAAGATGAACGTCAAAACTTACCCTGGTAATGATTGTATATGCATATATTTTAGAGTTTACAATTTTATAGATTAAACCTACAACACCAATGCTCCTATAATGTACTTAGTTTTCCCTATAAACTTATTTGAATAGACCTAATTACGTGTCTCGAACTCGAAGAACCAGCATTTAATCAGAGATAATGTTCATTAGAATATAATTATTACAATTGTAAATCTAAATCGAAAATTATATATCTCCAAAATTTGTTTTCATTAAAAAATTTTTAATTCGAATTATGGAATATCAGGCTAATCGCCTAACAGTATCAAACGATTCAAGGGAGTACTTCGGTACTTTTAACTGTTAAATAGTACCATGGTATGCATCCTTCATTCCACGAGAGATTTATAAAAAGTTAATTATTTCTCAGTTATTTTTTCCAATTTTTAAAAATATGCGACTTTATTCACAACTTAAATTTTTATAAAAGTAAAGAAAACCGAAAATATGAATTTAAAAGTTTATATCTCTTTACGATATAGACATATTTTATTGGTGCATGGCTCTAATAAAGGCAATTGAGATTACTTTAAAAGCATTAACTTAAAGATAAAATGAAGTTTCACAATGCATTTTTGACAAATTTCTACCTCTTCGATTTTAATTTTCTTTTATTTTATTGATATCTAATATCTCTACTAATGTATTTAAAAAACCGACTTTTTCTGAAAACCGGTTTTCGAGTTAGTCGATTATTTAAAAAACCGGCTTCGAATACGGTTTTACGTGAAAAACCAGTTAAACGGTTTTTATTAAAAATACAAATATTTAAAAAATTATTATTTTTAATAAAGAAAGTACGCTTATAATACATATCATTTGTAATGACAAGTAATATAAAAAAAAAGTCATATTGCTCTTCTTCAGCTCAAACCCTGATAAAAAGTGACTTTTCTATTATTTTCATCAATAATGAAAACGAAAAAATAAATATATCACATGTTTTTTAGATTTCAGTTCATTTCGTTTATGAAATCGATTTCTATCACATACCCAATTTACTGAAATTTACTGAAATTCACCTTGTTCTTGTGACAAGCGATAAAACTAAAATTTAATTCTTACCTAGATTCCGTTAATAAAAATTACGTCTGGTATCTCTGCCTCAAGATAAAAACATCGTGTTAATTTTTGCTAGAAAAAAATAATTGAATTTTTAAATTAAAAAGCGTAAAAAACTACTTAAATTTGCTTTAACTTTCTTTTGTTTGGTAATGTTTGCTCAAAAAAGAAGAAAGCATTGGGTCCCACACATTACAACCGTATCGTAGTAATAGTAATGGCAGTATAATTTAATAGTAATGGTAGTATAATTTATAAGTGCTACAACTGCATAAAGAACTTAAAAAACGTTAACCATAGAGCTGACGACTCAAAGTGCCAAGAAGTCGTCAAGAATATTTAGAAATTCGTCATCGGATAACTTCTAAATCTAGGGCGACCAGCAGAAGAACGAATGTATCATATTTTAAAGAAGACGATCATGATGACGATCATGCAGTGCACTTTAAGGTCAAGGTGGTTGGCAACAGTGCCGAGGACCTGAATGGTTAGTTAGTGCTTAAATAAACTAACAGCTTCCCTACAACACCTATGGCACGGATTGGCTGTAAGCTCTAGCCTAGTCCGCGCACACAATTTAAATTTGAACTCAATTTGGACAGATGACGAACGGTCGCAAAGAGACAAGACAGAAACAGTCGACGATTTAGTGTTGATGGGGGTCCAGCGGGACATTCTAGAACAGGAAAGTCAGTTGTTGGGCCGATGTCACAAGTCGAACTAAGAAGGAGAATGCTCGAAGTGGCGCAAAAGCTTCCCTTATCTAGCTGCATAAGATAGCTAAGAGAGGCTCTGCGCCACTTGCAGGCAAGGATAAGTACCTTGTCAGAAAGCACAGGAGGAATGTTAAAAGATTCGAACGGATCTACGGGCCTGTCAGTGACTCTCTAGGAATGTCTTATCCTGAAAGATTGGGTGAGAATGTGGACAGCACTCCAGAGGATTCTCGTAAGAGTATAGGAGGAAAGTCAACATCCTCAACAATCCGCGCCGGAGCGGAGGATAATGGTAGTGGCGTACTATCCAAACCTGCAACCATTCTGGACCATCACCGATGGTGTGACTATTCATGCACCGGTCAACAAAACTGGCAAATCGCAAAAGAATGTCAGGGATGCTAGGCCTGGACATGATCAACCATCAACAAGCAAGAGGGCAGTAGGTCAAAGGCCGACCATCTCAACCAGTGGAAGCCATAAGAACACCACTGATGGGGTGGCTAAGATCTCTGACAAGCGACCTTTTTCTGCGAGCGCTGCTGGTCAAATCCCACAAGACTTTTTTAAGGGTCCCCACAAGCTCATTGAAAATATCGCCCTTGTGAAAGGAAGGCCGGACGAGGTATCCTTCAAAGGCGGGGAATGGATGAAGGGAGTTAAAACTATCAACTGCGGTAATGAGAAATCTTTTGAATTTCTTGAAAACGCAGTTGCTAAGTGCAATTCTCTCCATCCGGGGGCGAAACTTGAGGTGATGAAAATCAGAATGAAGGTCTTGTTACAGGTCAATGGAAGATTGTGAACTCCATGACCTGTGAGGAGAACCAAGGCATAGATTTCAGATTCGCTGTGGATCAGGAGTCTCTGAAGAAGCTGGAGTCACTGGGGGAGTTGTCAATTTTGGTTTTGGGGTTATTAGATTTAGATATGCTAGATCGAATAAACCCAAAGAGGCTGTCAGTGGTGCAAATTAATTTGCATCACTGCGAAGCAGCCTCAACAGAATTGACAAAGCCCTCATTGACTCCAAGGTGAACGTGGCCCTTATCCAAAAACCATGGATTAACAACACCAGGGTATGCGGTTTAAGGGCCACGGGATATAACTTGTTCATACCATCCACATTGGAGAAGGTACGGATATGTATATTAGCTAGGAATGATCTGAATAATAATCTTATTCATTCTTTTAGCAACGGGGACCTTACTGCTGTGGGAAGCCACTGGTCAGTGATAAGCTACAGTCCGAACCAAAGAAGGGTGATATCGATGCTATAGAGGAGACAAGGTAAGATGGGCGGTAAACTCATTTGGGTCATATAAGTCACCGGGCCCAGATGCCATTTTTCTGGCCATGTTGCAGAATGTCAATGACAGGGTCATCTCGCTACTCGTGAAGATATTTAGGGAGTGTCTTAAAGTGAGATATATTCCCAGGGGGTGGAGAGAGGTAAGGGTCATTTTCATACCCAAAGCGGGTAGGATGACTCACTCGAAGCCCAAGGACTATAGACCGATCAGCCTTTTCTACTCAAGGCAATAGAAAGACTGATCGATCTGTATCTGAGGAGGAGGAGGGGAACACAGGGCATCAGCGACGCTCAACACGCCTATCTAAAGGGTAGGTCTGTTGAGAGTGCTCTGCATAATGTGGTGAGTTTATTGAACAGGGTCTGCTACACAAGGAATACACCTTGGCAGCGTTCCTCCACATAGAAGAGGCCTTTAACATTAGGATAAAAGCGATTAAGGAATCACTCGCTTCATTAGGTATTGGTGTATTCCTAATCGAGTGGATCACCCTGATGCTAAGCAGCAGGGTTATCAATTCGAGCATGGGAGACACTTGCCTAAAGATGCTTGTGACAAGGGGCACACCGCAAGTGGGGGTTCTTTCTCTATTATTGTGGTTTTTGGCAATGAACGTCATATTGAGACAGTTCGATGCCATGGGAAGGATGATCGTAGCTTAAGCTGACGATATAGTATTTTTGGTCTCGGGTAAATTTCTACCCACGATCAGCGAGGTCATGCAATATGGGCTGTGAGAACTTTCCCAATGGTCAAATAGTAATAGATTAGGAGTCAACCCTGAAAAAACTGAACTAGTTCTGTTTACCAGGAGCTTAGTTTGTCGAGGGAGGAAAAATACCTGGACGTTTACTTGGACAGCAAATTGTCTTGCAGGAGAAATACTCAGAAAAGGGCCAGTAAGGGGCTTAATGCCTACTACGAATGCAAGAACTCTATAGGGAAGAACTGGGTTCTAAAACCGGTAATTGTATACTGGATATACACATCGGTTGTGAGAAATATAATCACCTATGGATGTGAAACCTATACTCACTTATGGTGGAAGGCGTTGAGGAAAGGGTCGTATAGGAACCTTCTTTCTAAAGTTCAGAGATATGCTTCAATTGGCATTACGGATGCCGCAAGAAGTACACCTCAGACAGCACTGGACATCATTCTCCACCTTCTTCCAATTGAGAATTGAGGAGAGGTATGGCTGTGAGGGGCTTATTTACGCTGAAGGAATTAAGATTTATAGGGAGCTTCACAGCGGGGCATGCTAGCATACTTAATAAAGTCAAGTTTAATGGTCAAACATTATCCTCGGCAGCCCAAACGGACTATGTAGGTACCATAATTGACTTCGACGCTACTCCCGTTACTGAAATCCCTAGTAGGGACCTCTGGATTGGAGCGGAGAAGCTCCACGGAGGGTGTGCTGTTTTTACGAATGGCTCGAAGATGGAAGTAGGCACAGGGGCGGGTGTCTACTTCATGGAAACAGATATCAAGCGATTTTTTAGATTGTCTGATAGTTGCAGCGTTTTCCTGGCAGAAATTCTAGGTATTTACAAGGCCCTAGGATTGCTGGAGGGGAATGTTGAGAGGGACACTGAGGTAACTATCTATGTGGATAGTCAGGCAGCACTAATGGCAATGACAAGTTACTATGTCAGATCGAAGTTAGTGCTGGAGTGTAGGAAGGAATTTGGGAGGCTAATAAATGCCTACAGAATAAGACTTTGTTGGGTTCCTGGTCACTGCGATATTCTCGGCAATGAAATAGCCGATGAGCTAGCTCGTAAGGGCTCGGAGTTGTAAACTTTTTCAACTCTTGCTTAAGAAGTATTTTTTCCAACTATTTTTAAGAAGTTATTCCATTTCCTAAGGCAGGAAAGGATCCTAAATTACCGTTTAGCTATAGACCAATCAATATCCTAAGCCTATTGGATAAAGCATTTGAAAAAATAATTAATAAGAGAATTTTAGACTTTTCCAACCAAAATAATATTATTAACCGTAAGAGCGCTGGAGTTACTTTTTTTGACATTGAAAAAGCCCTCGATGCAATATGTCACGAAGGCCTGGTATTTAAACTAAATTCCTTCAATTATCCAACGTCCTTGCAAAACATAATAAAGAGTTTTTTAGATCAGCGCTCATTAGCTGTCTCTATAGACAACACGCTATCTAGTGATAGACAAATCCCTGCGGGTTTGCCGTAAGGATCGGTATTATCACCTACTCTTTATTCAATGTATATTTCCGATTTTATTGTTCGCAAGAATCAAGAAGTAGCTTTTTACGCTACTGTCAAACGCAAAAATCAAAAAATGGAAGATAGTTTAAAATCTATCTATAAATACTTTAATAAATGGAAGATACATAAAAGCTAATGTTAGTGAAACACAAGCCATTATATTTCCATATAATAAACCACAGAAACGTATTCCTACAAAACATTTATATTCTATGACAGTTTTTATTCCTCTGCAGGATAGTGTCAAATATCTAGGAATTCATTTGAATTAAAAACTATCATTTGAACAACACATACAGTATATTTGTAATAAAACGCAACAGAAGATCTAAACATAATTTAAAAAACAAGATCCTTATTTACAAAATGTGTATTCGACCAATTTTTACCCACGGATGAAAAGTCTGTTGGTTTAATAAAGCTGCTAAAACTTATAAAAGAAAATTGCAGATAATACAAAATAAAAATCTGAAAATAATTCATAACCTACACCCCAGATATTCTACATAGAAGCTTTAAGCATAAAATGTTTAATTTAATGACTCTGTCAGAACGTCTACATATGAAATAATAAGAAATTTTGCTAAACAATCACTAAGACTCTTTTTTACTTAAATAGTAATAATTGATGGTTGTTTTTAAAATTTCTTATAACTTTTAAGTATGAGTTTTTTTTTTTTTTTTTGACAACTTTTTCTTAATACTGTGATATTAGTAGTTTCCTTATTTAATTATTTAGATGTTAATTGTTGTAATACTTTTAAGTAAATTCTCATAGCAATGTAAATAATTAATTATTTTATAAAGGTTTTAATAAAGTCAATAATAATTGAAATAAGTCAGTTAAAAAATTAATAAAAATTAATTTAAATTTATTAAAAAATATACAAATCTGTTTTTAGTACGTTTCGAAATTATATTTAGAATATGCATAATTTGATTCAAACTTGAATATTTATAAAATAATAACCGTATTTGGCTTTTAATGTTAATTTCCAGTCATTCTACCAGAAGTCCCATAAAGAAAAATTAACATTCAATTAGGAATATTTGCATTTTTATAAATAAAATAATTCTATACTAAATTATATTTATAAAAATCTATATTAAATATTATTAATTAGTATAAATAAACACCAAAAACGGTTGTTACACAAAATAGGCTGGTATTTGTAAATACATCGGAGGTTTGCGAATCGGATTCTGCGTCCCAACAACATTTACAGTAGTAATGACATCCAGCACCAAGCTGTTGGCCCAACATTACTTGCACCACATATTTATATCGAGGCATAACTAAACGATCTTTGATTGCAGCATTAATGTTATCTGCAATGTCTCTAGTCCAGAGTTTTACATCTTCCGGGTTATAGGTTTTTCCTGAAAAAGTTTAATTACATTTTATACTTTTAATTATTAATTTTTAAACTTACCCTGCAATTTTTCAAACATAATTTCTCGTATTATTTCCTTAATTTTACTTCCTTTAAATGTTTCTCCCAATGATGGGCGCATCTTGTACGACGTGATATTTGTGCCAGGCTTTGCATTATCATTCTGTTTGTTAATTATTTCGTCGTGTCCCATTATTATTATTTTTTTAAATAGTTAAATAAAAATATTTTATCCATTCACAGCAGCAATTGTTTATTGTTGTCATGGAGTTGTTTGTGTTTTGTTTGCGGGAGTAGAAAAAACATTACATCAGTGTTGCAAAATGACTTTAGACTTTTACTATATTATTTTAAGGTTACCACTTAGAAGAAAATAGACTGCAGGGAATTATTAACTTGACATCGTTTATGAGACTATTGATGAACTGCCACTTGAGGCGGGAATCTAAGCTTCTAATATATAAGGTCGGTATATCAGAACTGTTTTGTTGTATGAGTTTCCTGTGTGGTTTACGATTTCTCCAACAGTCGCCAGGCAATCGTAAATATTTAAACGTATTGTTTTGTAACTATATGTGGCTCGTAACTTCGAGAAGTATGGTTATTATGTAAATCTTTATTAACTTTGCGTCAAATACACATTACACTTGTGGTAAAGTGCATAAAAATGCACGATAAAAACATTAACACTAAACATATTTTGGAGAAATGCAAATCGTCTTAAACAAAACAATGTTTATATATGAGGAATATTATTCCGTCGAATTTACTCCGAAAACCAGAAATATGAGAGTGCTCTCCATTTAAAATACCCAATAATTGATACACGGATGTTCTTAAGCGAAAAAATGATGGCAACGCTGGTGAAATGAACATAGTGTCTACGTTAGAGATTTTTTTATCAAGACAAACGTAAAACTTAACGCGAATTTGTGGAAGGTGGCAACAGTTGCACAAAGGCAACAATATGGCGTATTCATTATTGTTTTTTATATATGCGGTTTGACAACTTTAACAACCAAAATAATAATCAACTGTTTAACTAAGGTTACCTTGTATATATTCTGACTAATTTTGACGTTTGTTTTAATATAAATTTGCCTAATGTAGACACTAAATAAGAATTTTTCAATATTTAAATTTATAACTATACATACTCATTATTAATTTACATTCTTTTTATATTTTGTGCTTTCCGTTTTAACCCCAGGTATACAACTGAGATTAACGCTGATATAATATGTGAGATAACGCCGGGTACGCGTATTCTAATAAATCCTATCATTATTTTCAATCAGGCACAGAGTAAACATTTCCTTTTTATTTAAGCAATTCGCACTTTTTTAGCACAATTTTTATAAAAATGTTTTTAACATATAAAACAAAAACTAAAAGAAAATTTACAATTTTACAAAAATTACTGATTTTTAGTAATTTCCAAAATACACATGCACGCACACAAACAAAGTTTCGTGCATGTGTATTTTTTTTTTTTTTTTTTTTTTTTTTTGATAGTTCATCTTATAAGCTTTCATCACAACAGTCTCATAATACATCTTATAATACTAATATTTGAATCTACACGTGAAATAATTCTCTCAAAGAGCGAATATGACACTCTCTGACACAAAAATATTACATATTATGTTACGTCTAGACGGGCTGTAAACATTTTAAAATTTTTATGCCAGTATCTTTTTTGTTTGTGTTTTTTATTTTCAAAAAACTTCTATATGTGAAGATAGCATTATTCTTAAAGAAAACATTTCATAATCTAAGTAGTGGTTATGAAAACTGATTTTATTTGCATTAAGGACTGAATTATTTTTAAGTTGAAAACTGACTTCAATTTATTTTGTTTTTTTTTTTTTGTTAATTGTATTCTTAAAGAAAAATATTAATGAAAAATATGAAATAAAAATAAAATATAGTTTTACCCAGTGTCTACATTAGGTAAATTTTTATCAAAACAAACGTCAAAATCAGTGCGAATATATACAAGGTAACCTTAGTTAAACAGCTGATTATTATTTTGGTTGTTACAGTTGCCAAACTGCATATATAAAAAACAATAATGAATACGCCATATTGTTTTTTTTTTTGTGCAACTGTTGCCACCTTATAGAAATTCTAATGTACACACTATGTTAAAAAACGTTGGCTTTAAGCCGACCATTAGCTGCCGCCAACCTAATTTTGCTAAGCCGCCGCCGAGAATTTTTCTTGACTTTGTTTTCTGTGTATACACAGTTCTTACATAGTGTCTACATCACACAATTTTTTATCAAGACAAACGTCAAACTTACGCGAATTTGTGGAAGGTGGCAACAGTTGCACAAAACAACAATACAAAAAAGCTTTTTCAAAATTGACAAAGTTTGGATAGGTCTTGGGGGGAAACCATTACCCAAAGAGCCTCCGATTTTACTTTACATTCATTTACGTTAAGATTTCTTTTGGAGACATTGCAAAATTATATAGATCAGAACAAAAAATATTTTAGAAGTGAAAAATTATTACCACCTTTTTAGAAAATTACCCCAAAAATGTGAATTTTTTAAAGTTAAAACTTCAGAATAATCTAACTTTTTATTTTGTAAGAAATCTAGTGATTATTTAAAGAAAAAAAAAATAGAGCCCGAATTCTGGGTCCAAGTTTAAAAAACTTTAAATAAAAAGCGACCAGAAATGAGGGTAAAATTTGCTTCGACCAAAATGTCTCTTAAACTGAAAAAGATAACCATAACCCTGTATGCATGTTTTATATTATATGTAGGACTATTTATATGAATTTTTTTACTTTCAGTTCATAAATGAATTTTTGTCGAATTTAAAAAAAAATACATGCCCGAGGTGACCAACTTTGGAGGTCTACTCTCAACCCTCCTGACCCGCTAGGGAACTCTACTCGTCCTAATCAACTCGAAAACATCTCAGTTCTGACCATATGAAATTTTATTTAGATACCTCCAACGGTTCACAGGTTATAGAATTATTTACAAAAAAATCGTTTTGGGACCATTGTGCGTTGCTCTATAAGATGATGCGAAAACAAGGAAATAAAAGGTTCTTATGTTTACTTTCCAGATGGCTAACAGCCGATTTTGAGCCGCCGCCGACAATTATTGCAAAAGCCTCCGCCGTTAAAATTGTTTGGCGCAGGTCTCTGCTCTAAGTACATTATCAGGAATGGAAAATGTCTTATTTTATATTGTACCAATCATAAAAATAAAATGTCCTTTTTTGACCATAGTGGTATCAATTGTATCAATATATTTTAATTAAAAACATTTACATAGAAATTTAATAGATTATAAACATATTTTATTAAATAATTTTAGTAAAAATATATGTTGAGTTCAACTCGACACAGTAGAAAAACTAATTATAATTCTTTGTTTTGTTATGATAATAAATATTTTAATAGCAAGCGTTCGCTAACGAATGTTGAATAGATAGAATTCCTAAAATTATTCCCAATATGTCTGGAAAAAACTTAATTAGTTAAATTTTCATCAGCGGTGCTTTGACCAAAAATAGCAAATTTTTTGGAATTTGGTACTCCGCTTTATATTAAATACACTGTTCTACTCGCAAATTTTACAAGCTGGGCACCCCACTGGTAAAACGATCATATTCGCATTATTTGTTTAATTTTATATGAAAGTAGCACAAATAATAGAAAATTAGAAATAAAAAAGACTTTTTAAGTAAATTAAACAATAAATCGATTGAATATATATTACAATCATAAATTAAATTAATTTCAGCCTGATTTTTAATGTATTTACATTTTTGTTCGAAAAGTTGCTCATTGGTAACACTAGTTAGCTTACTTAGGGAATTGTGGTAATATTTTTTGTTAGCTTAAAGTTTTGCAATTTAGCATTTAAAATATATTTGATAATAAGGATTCATGGTACTATATTTCAATAGAATCATAATTGTTTGTTTTATTTAATTTTAACAACTAAATTATTAAATTTAAGCAAAAAAACAACTTAATTTTCCTAACCCCTCTGTTAGCCTTTCGAAGTGAAATATCTCAAAAACGAGTGCTAACTTTTAAAATTTTTTAACACCATTAAATTCAGCGTCATTGATTTAGTTTTACCCAATGAGTGCCCGCCCTTCTTGTTAAAAAAATATATTCCCATTTTCGAAAATATGATATTTATTAACTCAATATTTGTTTTCTTATTTGGAAAAATATGTATTTTACAAAAGGGGAACAGTTGGATAAGTTTTTATAAAATTATTTTTCGGAAATATTTCGTATCCAAAGACACCTGCCATTTTAAAATAAAACAAAATGTTTGCATAATTTTTTAAAATTTTTTTCTCAAATGTTAATATTATTTGCTGAAAAATATATACAATTATCGATATACATACCCCAAAAAATATATTCATGGTATAAAAATAACAAGGTAACGCAGCTCTCTAATTTTCGCTCTCTGACACTTAAGCCAACAAAAATTTTATTCTCTCAAATTGTACTACCGTACAAATTTAAAAAAAATTGAATTTTTTGTTTCCTTTTTTATATTCAGCAATTATTAAATATTATCAAAAATATCTTGATAAATTTTCTTACTTTTAGTAGAGCTTTTTGTTCTAATGCTAGTGATATATACATTTTAGATAAGCAACTTTTAATTTAAGAGATTTAAAGATTCAAAGTTTCGTCATATAAATATTTATATATATTTTATTTCTGAGTTTGTTCAGAAAAGTACGGAAATACATCGATACAAAGGTAATATTAAAGTTATCATATTTTATACACAAAGTTTCATGCAATCATTTAATACAAATAGTATATTTGTAAACTATTGAATAAAAAATATTTATAGTTGAAAATTATTTATTAAATAGATATTTTTAAATATTGAATAACTGCTGAAACACTTGATACTTCAGCAAAAACGCAGATGTTTGTTTTTCAAGTCCAAACAACATCATATATGCGAAAAAGTGGTAATTTGCAATATATAAATTATACATAATAAAATATAATTTAAAATAGTTTTCCCTTTTTATTTATTTACAAAAGAACGTATATCAAATTACTGGTTAAAAAAAATGTGAGAGCGAAGTGAAACTACCTCCTTATATTTGTATCATGATGTAAATGATAGAAATACATGCATTTTACATCATCCGATTACATTTCCAAATTCACAGATTTTATGAAAGCACTTATTAATAAAATGAAATGAAGATTAACTTATAGTACTATTGAATATTTTGGATTCAGACCACTGTTCTATAATATAAAAGATTTTGCTATTTAAATAAAAAATATGAAAATAAGATCATACCAAATTGTACTAATTGAGTCATGGTGGTATTGGGGTACCAACAGATATAAAAATGTACCAAAATGTACAACTGTACCATATTTGCCATCCATGACATCTATTCTATTTTTTGCGCTTTGTGTTATCTTGCATTACGAAGGTAGAAAATAAAAATTTAGCGATGAAAACATAAAATTATTTTCAAAAAGGTCTTTTATTTATAAAATATAACATTTGTGAAATATTTTAAAGTGAAATTCTGAACAATCGGAAAAGGATTTTGTGTAAAACTTACGTTTTCAGTTTCCTAGTCGGACGCTAAGACAAAGAATAAGGCGAATAAGAGAAACAGTGTTTTTTTCATTGTTTACTTTGTCTTTTAATTCGTTGCTGTTGGTAATATTTTCATTCGTCAGTTTTTTGAGACCAGCATACCGGGTTTACTTTATTTTGGCATAAAGTAATGGCGTGTTTATTCAATTAAACTTGAAAATGTAGATAATATATATTTTTTGTGAATCTACTGAGAAAAAAATGTGTTTAATTTTATATGTGTTGTATGTATGATTGCAGCGTGTTCCAGTTTACAGACGCATAACAAAATGTCGAGTTCGGTTTTCATTGAGAGCAGTTCACAGGCTGCGGATGCTAGTGAATATGCTAGCACCTCTGACTCGAACTTAGTGGTGGTATACGGTAAGAATGGAATAAGTTTTGATGACAAAGGCTTGGAAAATCTCATTGGTATGTATAAAGTACCAATCGATGTTAAACAAATCAATAAAAAACTCTTGTTTATATTTTCACTTTTGTCTCGACAGAGGAAAAGAAAATTTCATCAATAAGTGTTATACGACTGACTTCGCCAACGCCAAGCATGCAAGATGAAGATGAGGAAGCTCAAAAACTGGAAGAAATGCTAAGAAGACAAGAAATTGGTTCTGGCGATGATAGTTTTGGCTCAGAAGATGAGAGTAACAGTTCTTCAGGTGACGAGAAAAATGATACAGATGGAAATTATGATTCCTCAAATGACGATGACAATGAAGATAAAAAGGGAGATTCCGATGAATCAAGTGAAGAAGACAAATCAAAACAAAGAAAGCTACCACGTCGTAGAGGCCGTCAGTCAAATGTGGTAAAGCAGAAAAAATCATTGCGTAAACGAAAACGGGAACGACCTGAAATTGTGGGATTGCGTTTAGAAGAATTCTACCCACCAGAGGATGCCAAGGAAATTATTAAAGAAGCTCTGAGTAAGAATTAGCAGTACTTTTTTCTACCCAAGTGATCGTTTATTTTTTGACACATGACCCTTAATAAATCCATTTTTATTTTACAGAAATGGCTGGTTTGGAATCAGACAAGAAAAGCAAAAGCGACTATGAATTCCAACTATTTGTCATACAAAACGATCATTGTTACACACCTTTTACATCTCCCACACAAATGAAGGCAAAATTAGCTGCTGATAAATTAGAAGCTGAAAGGCAAGCCGCCAGTCGTAAGAGTAGTGGTTTGGCGCCTACCGCGGGCAAACAATTATTTGTTCGTAAAAAACAACTACAACAAAATAGTCATTTAAAAACGGATAGTTTAACTAAATCTAGCATTTCCACAACCACTTTTATAAAAGATAAAGGTTTCGCTGTGGTTAATAAATTTAGGAATGCTAAAGATAGAAAAGCAATTCCAAACGAAGATTTTGTTGAAGACGATAATGATATACATTCATCGTTCGACGAAAATGAAGATGATGCTGGAGGTGATGATGAAAGTAATTTAAGTGGCTCGGAAGAATCAGCCGAAACTGATAATGATCGTGATAGCGACTTAGATTTTGATGTAAACAACCCTAAAGGTCGCAAACGGAAAGCAAAACTTTTGAAAACTCAAAAACGCACCCTAAGCGTAAGTAAAACAAATCAAAAATTAAAACGTTATTGCAGTCAAGATGAGCCCATGGAATTACCCAATAAGACAACAGCAGCAACACCGGCTCTACCCACATGTAGCTCTTCTTCTAGTGTAGTGCAACGTCAGAAATCAATAGTAAAACTTATATCTGATGCTGGTCGCATTACCGTTCGTACTACACCTTCAAAAGTTATACACATGAAGGGACTAACAAATGCTGGTTTATCTCCTATAATAGCAGCGCTGCCCCCAATTCCCAAAAAACAAAATGAAAATAAACCTCATTTGAATACAAGTAATGTCTCAACAACTGTAACTTTGTCACCTAAAACATATGTTCTTGTCAAAGGTCCTATAGAACAAAAAAGCACTGTTCATTCTTCACCTCAAACTCATAAGGAAATCGTCATAAATAAGGTAAGTAAAAATATTCAATAGAAGTAAACATAAATATGTGAGTAGTATTAGCAATGTACAATTAGAAATTGTTCTCAAAATTGGAAATTATTATTAAATACAAATGTTTTGAAAGTAAACACAATTACCCAATTCACATCTTCGTTATTTGTTAAAATATTATATGAAGAAAAATAATTTTTTTTTTTTTAATAATACATTGCACAGAGGGGTCTCGCACAGTTTTCCGGCAGAAAGTTTAATTTTACAAAACTATATTCAATAGCTAATAATAGGCTGATCTTTGTCCCAAACCATTTGTAGAACAAGTTGAGCGTCTCTAAAGTAAAAGTTTTTTCAAACATTACATTAAAAAATAAAAAAGCAAAAAAAGTGGAATATAGCGTCAACTTTAAATATAGAAAATATATTTCTAGTAAAATTTTTAGTTTATTTGCCCCTATATCATAAATTATCACATATATATTATCATATATATGTATATACATATATAAATAAATATATAAATATAAATAATATATATATATATATATATATATACATAGGTATTCCAAGGGCAATTATGTTGTTTTGCCCTGCCTTTTTCAACAGTATTTTTAATTATCTAACTTGACTTTTAAAAATTTAAAAATTTTAAATTTTTTGTTTTATTTGTATACATTTTTCTATACAAAATTAATATTAATTGCTGTTTATTAAATTTTAATTTTAGACTATTTAATAATGTTAACAACAATTAAAACATTACCACTCTTCATCAATCAATTTAAAATTTATGAATGTATTATTTTCTAAAAATTATCATTCCATAGAGAACCTAACTTTGGGCCGATATTCAGAAAATTGTGTAATTGTGTAAAAAACGTAATGTGGGAAATTCATTTGAGTCCTCCTTGGAAAGAAAGTTTTGTGACAAATTGCATTAAAAATTATGCAATTTGTAACATATAATTTGATCAGAAAGTTTACATTTATAACTTTTGTTGTTTAGTAAATTATTTAGTGCCAAATTAAACACCTGACGGCTAAATGAAATTGCCTTAGTGCGTTATAAGAATTATCAAAACGTTTAAAATTGCGCAACTTACAGTGATGCAAGTTATAATTAAAAAAATTTTAGTATATTTTTACTTTTTATTATGTTTTTCAAATGTGACATATAACTTTTTTACCATTTTTGAGATGCTGAAATCATTTTCTTTTTAGCGATACCAATATCTAAACTTACGGTTTAGATAAAGCCCCAGAGTGCACAGTGAATAAATATGTTATTGTTATATCCTACACCATCATAGGTGGTTGGGATATTATCCGTTTGTGCAGATGTTTGTAACGCACAAAAATATTTTTACTAGACCCACCTTTAAGTATACCAATCGACTCAGAATCGTTTTCTGAGTTAAGTACAGGTCGCCATTTTGAAGATGTTGAAATTTGGCATGAATAATTATTTTTGGCACAAGGACGAAGTTTATTGAAATTGATTATAACTTGTCCATAAAATCACCTAGGCCTCCTACAAATATCTTCCTGGAATAGTGGTTAATCATAAATCCTTTAAGTATAAATCTTAGTGATAAATTTCATGAAGATCGGTCCATAAGTCACCATAACTCCCATATAAACCCCCCTTCTTGTTAGTATCAAGTTAATAGTCGACACAAAAAAGTTTTATATAAGTATAAATGACATTACCAATTTTATGATGATCGGTCCATAATTTACCATAGCTCCCATATAAGGCAATTTTCTAGAATCACCCAAAAGTACATAATTTCATATAAATGTTAGTATCAATGTAATATTCTGTATTCGTATGTTTTATTTTAAACTTAATACAAGTAATGGTCCATAAATGGACACAGGTCTAATAAAAGAACCCTAACCGAATTTTGGTAAACATACACAATGGTATATCTTACTTGTTTTTATTTATTTTATTTATGGTACATACATTTACAAATTTATATTCTAAGCTAATTAACCGAGCAGCGTAACGTAGACTATTAGCCCGTTATAGTGAAATAAATCTTATGTTTTGAAAAATCAAATTTTTAGTGAAAAATTACATTTTTAGTAAAAATACGTATTTTTACTGCAAAATCGAATTTTTAGTGAAAAATCGGATTTTCAATGAAAGATCTTATTTTTAGTAAGAAAAAATTAAATTTTTACTGAAAAATCAAATTTTAGTAAAAATATTTTTTTTTTGAAAAATCGTTTTTGGTAAAAAAAAAACACATTTTTAGTGTTTTGTGAATAATCGAATTTTTTTGTGAATAATTGATTTTTAGTGGAAAATTGAATTTTGAGTGAAAATTGAGATTTATGGTGAAAATTTGGTTTTTTGGTGAAATTTTGATTGCAATGATTTTAAGTTTTCAATGAAAATTTTAATTTTTTGCAAGAAATCAAACAATTTTTGAACAAAATGATTTTTAACATAATTCATAAACAAAGGTTCGACAACTTTATATTTGCCTTGTCCTGTAATTATCAAATTAACAGGTTTTAGTTAGAATTTACAGGAAAGCGTTCCCGTACTGGGAATTCTGATTAAAACTTGTAAATTTGATAAGTGCTGAAACAGAGCTAATGTTTTTTTATATTTCAAACAATTTTAAATAAACAGGTATGTGATGAGAAATGATCATTTTCAAATCGAATTGGAATTGTAAAATCTAATAAAAAAAAAAAACAAAATTTTGTAGTGAAAAATCGAATTTTTATTAAAAAACAAATTTCAAGCAAAAAAAAAAATTGATTTTTAGTTACAATTTAGATTTTTAGTAAAAATTTGGATTTTTGGCGAAAATTAAAAAAAAAATATTTTTTTTTGTAAGAAATCAAAAAAAAAAAAAATGTGAACGAAATAATTTTTAACAGAATTCATGAACATTAATTTCGCCAAAAATTAATTTAAATCTTATGTTATTTTTTCAAAAGATGACTTATTATGTTGTTCTTATATTTCCAATATTAGGATCCCTTTTGTGCACTTTTGGAACACTTCTGAAGGACTTTTTTTATCATGAGTTTCAAAATTCGTTGTTAGAATTTTTCGAATATATTACTCGGTTATTATATCCTAGTTTACTTTGAAATTTTACCGAAAGGATTTTACAAACCTTCCTCTATTTAAATTGGTCCAAAACTTATTAATCGATTTTAATTTAAAATTATTCGCAGATTTTGAATTTTAATACTTTAATTTATATATATATATATACATTTATATATATATATATATATATATATATATATATATTTTATTTTATTGTTATTTAATTTTTGATAATTATTCAGGATTATATCTTTGTAATATAAGTTTATTTTGGCTTTATGAGGCTTTTTATATTACTGTGAATGAATGAATAAATATATTTCCGTCAAGCATTACAACCACCATTTATTTATGAAAATTATGGTCAATATCGTGCTGTCCATGCGATACGCCTTTGCAAAATATGTTTTGAAAAAAGTGTCCCATTTTCATCTATCAGCGACATTTGACTTAAATTTATGGTCCTTGATCAATTAAAAATACAAAAACGAAATTTTTTGCATAATATTCAAAAAGCCCACAAAATTTTTTTATTAAATTTATTTTTGATGCTCCTTCGATGACAAAAACTAAGTTCACGCAGTAATCCATGCTATATTCTATTAGAAAATGATATCCTGACAACCTTTGAAACTACTGAGTTGACTATTTCTGGCACATCAACGAGATATAGCGCAAAATTCGCATAATTACAAGTATTAATCAGTATTTCAAAATTTTTATTTCGTTTAGGGGCGCACAGACCCCGCCTAAGGCTCAGTGGGCAGTTGTCTAATCAATATGCGACAGCTCATTTAGGTCCAACTTGGTCCCGTAAAACCGCGACCAAAAAAACATAAAATTAAAAAATAAAAAATTTTGTCATAAAAATTTGACTACCTTTTATCTAACTGTCGAAAATTTACACAATAACAAAGAAGGCGTAGAATTTATCCACAAAGTCCGATTAGTTTATATAAGATCGAATGAGATCAAAAAGTATAAACATGCGAACAAAAAATGCAGAAGAATCTAAAAAATTATGCAATTTTTAGCCCTTATTCTAAGTTTTTGTACTTTGAAACCTATGAAGCTAAAATTTTGCACTTTATTAGTTTTAAGTCTTGTGAGTTCTGATGTGTAACACATTTGTTTAAAATGGTATTACCACAAAATTTATTAAAGATTAAAGTCAGTTTCAGCCAGGTTAAAAATTTTTGATAATGACCCATATATCTTTCCCATATTCTAAATCTTCGACAATATTTGGTAATAGAGTAATACCACTCATTATTTCCTGCTTTTTTTTTCTTGCAATATTTTTTTATATCAGGACCGGATCTACCGAAATTGGTTAAATTTGTACAAAATTTAACGAATCTCTCTTATAATTTATATATGATAATAATATTTTTCGCGATTTTTTTACAAATGTAAAATACTATCTTTAAGTTTTGAAATATTAAAAAGTTTAGAGAGATTTATTTTAAAAAATATGTGTTATATTTTATAAAACTTGTTTTAACATTTATGTAGCAGGTTATGTCGAGTCCCAAAACAAAAGGATTTACTGATCTAACTACGTTAATAGAACAAACTGAAAGGCAGACTCCGATTAAAGCCATAGGACCACCAACAACACCAAAATCTTCACATACTGCTACTATAACATCTGTAGTTACATTAACTCCAACATCAACAGCGGCAGCATTAAAAGGTTTTATGCCTATTGAAACTGCCGCAAAGAATCAACTACCAGCACAAATATCAATACAAACGCACCAAAGCTCCTCTGAATTAGAGGCAGAGCATGACAAGCAATTAGATCTTATAAATTCTATTGTCCAGGATGAAATGCAAAAATCAAATGAAAAAACAAATGAGCAAATAATAAATATTAATAAAAATATACCAGAATTGGTGAAAATGCTGGAGAGTACGGAAAAAGTATTGGCAACTACTAATACACAACGTAGTAGTAATGTAACTGAAACACAACAGAATATAAATCAGGCGCCAAGTGGTAGCATTAATAGTGGTCAAAGCGATAATAAATCTATTTTAGTCAATCAAAACGTTAATTTACCTGTTGCAACAGTAACATCATCGTCATCTTCAGGGGATAATCTGGTTGGTGGTATAGATATAACAAGTGCTTCGCTTCTGGCCACACCCGAAGTAGATGGTGACGATAATGATGATTTACCCGACGATATACTTCAGCAAGTAGTAGAACTTATAAAGGATGATAAAACTCTTCAAGAAGCTGTTGAAAAACAAGTGTTTGGTACGGGTGTATGCAGTGAACAAGGAATGGGTAATAATTTGATGATAAATCAAAATCCTCCTCCTCTAGCACCGATTTCACAGCAGACCGTTAGGATACAAGTAATCATTATTTATACTACATGTGCACATGCATAAAATTAATTACATTTTAATTTAGGAAACTCCTCAAACATCATCTAAGAGCATTATACAGATGGCTATATCAAATGTGCCAACATCTTTGGGATCACCTTCACCAGCTAAGCCGAATGCTGTTATGACAACTCGTACACCGATTAAAACTTCAACGACAGGAACTACAACAGGTCAGGTATCTCATCAAACAGTTAAAACATCACCTTTGATACGTAAAGAACCAATACAAATCATAAGAGGCAATGGTAGAGTAATAACATTACCACCCATTGAGGCACCCACAACTCGAGCCAAAAGACGTGCTCAAGCCCAACCAATTCCTGTTACAACAACTACTACAGGTATAGGAAACACGACATATATGCCCACAGCTGCCTTAAGTGAATCATCACTAGATAGTTCAATGCACTCGAATTCCTCCATAACTGTGGCTAGTGGCAGCAGTGCTGCAAGTGCACAGGAGAAGAAAATTTCAGATTCTAATAATCGAAGACGTGGCTCTAAAGAGAATATTACAGCAGCGGCTGCTGCTAACTCAAATCAAAAGGCAACAAAAGCTCAGAAAACTGCAGCCAAAAAGGGTGGAAGTAAAGCAAATGCCCAAAAATCAAAAGCTGATACTGAGACAACAGGATCAGAAGAAGACGATGATGATGATCCAAATAAGTAAGTACAATTTGAATATAAAATATTGTCATTAAAAAATATATTTTTAGCACAACTTTTTTTTAGTAAAGGATTCTATTATTTCTCTTTTTTTTACATACATATTGCAGTGAATTTTTTTCATACTTTATTAATATGATACATACTTGTTAAATTGCGAAAAGGTTATACTTAAATAATTTAAAACAAATATTTTAACACTTTCCCCTAGACTTTGGTGTATTTGTCGTCAACCACACAATAATCGTTTCATGATTTGTTGTGATGTGTGTGAAGACTGGTTTCACGGAACTTGTGTTAGCATTACTAAAGCTATGGGCTTAGAAATGGAACAAAAAGGAATTGATTGGACTTGCCCAAAATGTATAAAGAAACAAGAAGAAAAGGTAAAAATCATTAATTACTTCTTAAATTTTTTCACAAAGTCTTCTACTTTTAAATTCATCATACAGAAACAACCTAAAATTACCGAAATGCTTATTAAGAAACCAACTGGTCCAACAGAACTATCAGTTATTAAAACTTCAACTCCGATAGTAATTACAACAGCTACACCATCATTGATTTCGACTGTTATTGGTACTGTGACACCCGTGCAAAACAAGCCCACAACAAGCGTTACATCTAGCAGTATAGATATTTTAAATATCTCTTCGAAAAAGGAATCTACTGCTTCAAACTTGGAAACACAACAATTTAAATTACAAAGTGGACAAATAATAAATCTAAAGGATTATAGCAGTACTAGTAATAAAAGGGCTACTATCATACAAACATCGACCTCTAATACACCTGTCATTTCTGCTGGCCAAAAGAAATTATTTGTGACTTCTGGACAAGCCAATTTAAAAATTAGTTCACAGCCAGGTACGCCAATTCGAACTATAACTGTAGTTAAACAATTGCCAACACCGCAGCAGCAAAATCAACATAATATAAAAATTATTAAAACTATATCACCTGCTACAACGACTACAGGCCAAGGTGGTAATATAAACACAACAGCTGCTAATGCTTCTACAGCAACATCAATATCTGTCTCATCAACACCAACACCCAGTTCATCAGAAAGTTCTACTTTATGTATTGTTTGTAAAAAAATTGCACGATCTAATTCAATTTACTGCAGCGATGATTGCATACGAAAACATGCTCAGAATGCTCTTAACAATTTAATGAACAAATCGCAGTCGGACACTGGTGGCACAACTAGCCCTCTAAATAAAAGTGTATCAGATGACAAAACAAAAAGAAAATCCAAAGGTCTATTCGAGGAATTACTTTCTGCAGCTGATCGTAAACCCAAAGTGGAGAGAGTAAGTGGTCTTTAACAAGTGCAAGTTTTCTATGAGTATTTTCCTTTATTTGATTTTTTTAGGTCAATGTTTATGAAAGAAAATCTGGACGTGTTATTACCGGTAATAGTGCTCCCACGGCAGCCAATCTAAAGAAATGGTTGCAAGATAATCCCACATTTGAAGTAATTCAACCAGGAAGTACTCAAGCTTTGGACTTGGAGGTACGTTATTTATTTGAATACGATTTTTTCATTTATTAAAATCTAACTTAACAAATAAAATAAGCTAAACATATCTACCCAGTTCAATGAATCGGGTAATCGATAAAAAATAACACATTTGTTTTATTTCATCTTTTTTAGAAAAAACAAAAACTACGCACACAACACTCTTCGTCACCGACCATATTAAAATCAACCACCAGTCCTCCACCACTTAAAATGTTCTCTTCAACAAGTAGTGGTACGACAAATAAAATTGATACAAATGTTGGTAGTTCACAAGGGCACTCTCCACAAGTTCAGATAAAAACAAATAAAAATATTGCAGATTATTTAAAAAACACCTCTTCAACAAGTCCTCGTCCTAGTACTCCTAAACAATTACAAAAATATCCCCAGCAAGTTGGTATAAAACCTGATAAACTACCCAAGACACCGGAGGAATCAAAGACGACATCTAAAGAGAAACAATTCTCTTCAAAACGCCAAACAAGTACTGAAAGTGCTGGAAAGAGCTCCACTAATGATGGAGAACCAATACGTTTAGTTGTACGACGTACGCTTAAAGAACAACTTTTATTGCGTATTAAAGAGGAGTCTACTTCAAGCTCCTCCACAGAAACAGAGGCAAAAGATGATACACCTAAGGTGAATAATGTACCCAAGTTGACCGAAGAGGAAGTAGAAGAGTTTGCTAAATCAACGGAGCTAGAAATGTATAATTATTTTAATAGAGACACTGGTATTAAATACAAAGCTAAATATCGTTCATTAGTTTTTAATATTAAGGATCGCAAAAATCATACATTATTCGCTAAGATTTGTGGTAAATTAATTGAGCCAAAACAGTTGGTTCGTATGTCACCTGAAGAAATGGCAAGTCAGGAATTGGCTCAGTGGCGAGAACAAGAAACTAAACATCAGTTAGAAATGATTAAAAAGTCTGAACTAGATTTACTGGCATGTGCTAAAAATTATGTTCTTAAGACCCACAAGGGTGAAGAGGTAATTGAAGGTAAATCATCCGATTATGCGAATGTTGATATTACCATACCAGTGGAAGATGTTGTATCAGCATTAAATAAATCAGATCTCCCGGATGATAGAAATGCAGCACAAATGCGCAAAGAGTCTCAAACCCATTGGTCAGATGCAGATTCCAACTTATTGGCACATTCACATTTATTAACGGAAACACACGATGATGATAAAACAAAATTATCAAGCACACACTTCAAAGAGGATAAAGAACGTGAAAAAGAAAAAGAGAAAGAAAGGGATAAAGATAAAGATCGTTGTAGAGGTCGTGACCGAGAGCGCGAAAAACGTCATAAAAGTAAAGATCTACATCATGATAAATCTCGTTCACGTAAACGTAGCCGCAGTCATTCTCGTAGTCGCAGCCGTGATAAAGGCGAAAAACGTCATAAAAGTAGTCATAGAGATGAAAAACGCGACCGTGAAGAACGCGGGCGAGCAGATAAGGAACGTGTTAAAGAACGCAACGAACGTGAACGTGATCACAGCGATGGAAGTGAGAGAAAACCAACTTCATCTGAAACAAAGAAGCCTACAGTCTCGCAGTCAAAACAGACAGCTAAAAAACATCACGAACAACAAAAAGCTGTAATAAATCCATTAGAGACTTACAATTTAATTGATCAGATTCTGGAATCTACCAAAACAGTTGAAGAAGCAGCCAATCTTGTTCCAGATAAAGACAAAGAAAAAGAAAGTGAAAATTATCGAAAAACTGCTGTTACGCCACAGCCTGTTCAAACTGCAACATCTACTGTATCGACTAGTAGTAGCAGTGCTGATTCAGCCATTGTGGTTGACATACCCGCTAATTTGAGCTCAACAGAAAGTGATCAAGAGCCTTCAAGTACCGTTTCAATACCAACACCTCCCCACGATCCATATTCCCGCTTTATTGCCTGCTCGAGCCCATCTTCATTTTCTGGTGATCTTCAATATACCGTCATATCATTATGGACTGGTAACATAAATATGGTAGATGTTACTTCATTCCAGCTTACAATTCAACCCATTGTCGGTAATTCGACTGGTTTGGCTAAATTATTGCCTAAAGAATTGGATGTAGTAGGTCGTATTGGTCCCGAAACTGTATGGGATTACATTTCGAAAATTAAAAAAAGTCCCAATAAGGAAATTGTTATTATACGTTTAATACCGGCTAATGAATCTGAAACCCTAGCATATAAAATACTTTATGAGTATTTAGATAATCGTAATCGTTTGGGTGTCATTAAAAGTACATCGTCCCAGATAAAAGATTTTTATATTTATCCTCTGGGTGCAGGAAAAAATATTCCCACATTACTACAGCCCAGTGAACCAGTTGATTTTTATGATGACCCTTATAGGCCAGATGTGTTAATTGGTATTATAATACGTGTAGTTGTTAACAAGCGACCTAATCAAATTTCATCTCAATCGGTGCTAGGAGGTGCAAGCACTTCATCGGTTTTAAATAAAGTAAGTCAATATATATTAATCACATACGCACTTTCTACAAAATAGTATTTTTTTTTTTTTTTTTTTTTAGATTTCTAACCGCTCTAATGATTTGGATACCTTTACACCACCTGGTAGCCCAAAACCGAAAAAACACCGCCAATCAATAGCTGTACAGAAAGTCGATGAAATCGATATAGATGCCATAATAAAGGCACCTATTGTAGCAAAATCTCAAAAAGGTAAGACTATAAATTTTTCATTAAATGTTTAAGTATAGATGTTAAGATAGTATTTTCCTCTCCTCAAAAGCGGTTGCAGCGACACCTTTGTTGAAACTAAACGATGCGGATGCCGATGAACCCTATTCACCAGGTGGAAGTTCTGATGACGATTTACCTTTATTACCTGTAAAGATACCCAACACTGTGGATAATATGCAAGCAGCTGAAGATGAATTAAAACGCAAAATGGAAGAAATTAATAGGCAAATAGCTGCACAGGAAATGGAAATTGCAGGTCTTTTGACAGGAGAGCCTACGGTATTAAATTGATTAAGCTCTTATTCTATAAAAATATTAACACCTATATTATTCTTTACTTTTCAGACATTTGGTTCAGCTTCTGCCTCTACATCGAACGTATTGGCTAATATATCAATACCTTCAAATTTATCCCAAATTCTTGCTAGTATTAAAACAACTGGTAAAGACCAGTCTGTAGTTCCGCCACCACCACCCTTAATTGGTTCCCTAACAAAAACACCATCAACGTCTACGACTACATCAGCAGCAGCAAATGAAGAATATAACCCAGTAGAAGATATGGGAACAACATATGAAGCAAAAAGTAAGTTCAAATTTATTTAGTGGTTCTTAAACTCGAAACATACATACATACATACATACAATATTGGATTTTATTAAATGTATAAACTTGATTATGTTTTCAGCTACAGCAGCCACAGAAACAAATTCAACTAGCCTTTTGGCAAAACTAAGTGAAGCAGAGCTTCTTAGTATGGTACCAGACGACATTGTTATACCTCCTAATAAACCAACACGCTATGAAGAACCGCCACCGCCAGGAGTTTAAAATAACAAAAACTTGTTATTTTCAAACAAAGAATTCATTTTTGCACCATACAATCACCCACACGTACATATATTTTCCGTATCTATTTAATCGGTTTGATTTTGATTTCATTTACATTAGCAATTCTAGTTAAAGGCTCCATTCTTTACTTTTTGATTATAATTTTACTGTTTGAATATTTTTTAAATTTATTCAGAGATTTAATACAAAAACAAAGGTTAAACATAATACATTTACTATAAAGTAAGCCAAAGGCTTAAGTAATTATATACATATATATAGTTTATTCGAATCGGATATTTTGTTATTTAAATACGTCTAATTAATATATATTAAAATGAATTTAGGATTTATTGAATTTATTAAATCTTGTATCCTATTTTTCTTTTTTAATTTTCTTTTACAAGATTTTCTTGTTGTATATTTTTTCATGTGAATAAGAATTTTGCAATTAGTTTTTTGTTTTTTTTTTCTGTTTAATTTTCTTTAAAATAAAATTGTAAAAAAACAATGTATCTTAATAAAAATCAATTTTAATTATATGTGGATAAAACAGTACATCTAAATATATGCGTATACATAAATGTGAATTTAAATTCTACATAATTAAATCGTGATAAAGAATATATATTTTTTTAATATCTGTATTATTACAAGATAATTTAAATATAATTTTAGTTTAAAAAAGCAACAAATACTAAGGAAAGTATCTTCAAAGCTAAACATCGTAATAAGACGCCGGTTAGTGTATACGAAGCATCGTAAAAAGGTAAATTTGTATTCATTTAATGATATAGCAAATAATTATGCAAAATTCTTATTCCTTAAGCTTGATATAGTGTAGAAAGTTATGAAATTCTTTCCATCACGTTACAATTTTAATTCTTTTTCGACCAAAGAAAAATATGCTTTTCTGTGAAGTTTTTAGGTTATATAATTTTCTATGTAATATGTAGAGCAATTTATTCACTCATGTTTTATACACATGAAATGATGCTAAGTGTAGCAATTTGTCATTCCGTTTGTTATTTCTACAATGTTCATCTAAGACTTCAAAGTATATATTTTCTGGATTCTTATTGATAAGGAAGTCGATATATCGATGTCCGTTTGTCTGTTGAAATTAGTTTTTGAAAACTCCAGTTATAAAATATATATGTTTTATACATCAAAAACAAAATCGGTCTATTAATTTGTTTTCGACTTTTTTAAGCCCCAATACAAGCTAGCGACTTCGTTTTTGTACAGAAAATTCGGTTTTTTTTTTTTTTTTTTTTTTTTTTTTTTGTATAAGCATACAAACATATGTATATAAATTTAGTAGTTGTCAGAAGCTATCAATGTTGTTTTTTAAGAAAGCATCGCTTGCAATGATAGTTTAATTTTATCTTTATAAGTATAAATGTGAAAGTATGGAAGCATACTTTAATTATTTGTCGGTAAGGTGGGGAATAGGTGCATGGAATGACAGTGGATTCGGCCATGTTTACTATTCTGGGATTCCTTAATAGCATACCCTTTCTTGCCAGAGACTCCTTTAAATTGCCTGATCACTGCAGCATTCTTCAAGCAGAGATCTCAACCATAAAGAGGGCGGTGAACTGGTTAATGTACTATAGGGTTTTCGGAGCAGATATCAAAATCTGTACCGCGATTAAATCGCTCTTATGTGTCTTTTCGACATCCAGATTGGTACATGAATCCCACACATCTCTGAATAATATGGCGAGACATTCAAACATGAAGCTGGTCTGGGTTAGGGGTAATTTTATTGCGGATGCAATAGCAGATGGATCCCTTCTTTGAGATGAAGTTACGGACCAATTGGTTGGAGTACCGCTTTCGGTCTGCTTATCAATTATTCTGCAGAATTTATCGAGGATTGCACAAGATGGATGGACAAATGAATCCACATGTTCAACCTCGAGGCAAATATGGCCCCATGAATTTCGATGAATCTCGATCTAACTTCATCATGGGACTCTCGAGGCATCGGTTAAGAATTCTGGTAGCCGTTATCACAGGGCACTGGATTGCTGGTGCGCATGCTAGGAGACTTGGGCTCTCTTTTAACGACTTTTGTAAAAGTTGTCTGGATAAGAAAGAGGAGGAAACGGTGGAGCATCTTTATGCCACTGTCCCACTCTTGCCGAGATCAGGACTGATAATTTTGGAAGTCCGTTTGTGCATGTACTATCAGATCTCGCTGATATTGACATCAGATGGATCAATTCTTTCATACATGCGTCGGGTTGGTTCGTTTCGAATGCTGTTATGGACATGTGTCATGGTTTCACAACGGGACTCGCCCCCCCCCCCCCCCCTCTTCGAAATTTGATATGAAAATTACTTGTAAAACTTTTTAAGACTCACTGTAATAGTACTTTAGATGAGAAAATTTATATTTTCTTTGTATTGGAGGTACCTTTCCTCTAGACCTATCGGTCGTATTTTCATTTCGTCAATGTGATATAATAGGATAAAGGTTCCCACGATATTTGAAGACTCTGGCTGTAATAGTCCCTTAGATATGCCATAATGAGTATTTACTTTATACGGAGAGTAATCCGATCTATTTTAAGTTAATCGGTTCATCCATTTGAGACTTTTAAAAAAGTGAGCATGGCATCCGTCAGATTTCATGTAAATATCTTTATTAATAACGTGTAAAATTAAAAAAAAAACATTTTTTAAAAGTAGGCGTAAAATATGGGTGTGAATTCCAATCGAGATGTAAGGAAGCCTATAACCACCTCCGGCACTGGTACTATCTGTGTGTCAAATTTCGTAAAAATCGGTTCAGACGAACTTACAATATATATATATATATATATATATATATATAATTTATAAAATCTTGATTCTATTTCAACTTTATATGAAAATTATTTAAAATTTTTAGTGTTTACGTAGATATAGCATAGGGAAATATATTTGTAATTACATCCAATATAACGCACATCTCAACAAGAGTGAAGAGTATATAAAATTCGGCACAGCCAAATATAGGACTCGATCTTGTTTTTTGTTTTTTTTTTCTCTTAAATTAGTATTTAAGAAATTAGGATTCCATATGCCGTGATACTACACTTTTGTAGTACAAGTCAATTGCTCTTCCTATTATCTAGAAATTTATATAACCTAAAAACTCTCAATGGGTTAAAAATGTGACGGAGAAAAACCGAAATGTTCCTGGTGATAGGAATGGCTATACCTACAATATCTGTAACATATTTTTCACGATGGTTTTTTAGTGTTGACCTGTGTTATTTATTTAATTTTTATTTAAATTCAGTAATGTAAAGCTTTAAGCGCCAAAATAACAATATTACATTGTAAATGATTCAAAAACTTGCAACTTGTCTCGATTTAAGATGTTTTGATAAAAGTCCAAAAATAAGTGTTTTTTTAATAAATGTTTTAATGTTAACTATAATGTTAAAACATCTTAGTAAGAAGAGAATTGAAAATCTAAGGAAGGTCCTAAAATAAGAAGAAAAAACACCTCGGTGATATGTTACCAAAACTCGATAGAGTTAAATAAAAAGTTTCTCAGAGTAATTCTGCAACGTTAAGGATGTAGTTCAGTATCGTTAACGAACATTCAACAAAAACTAATACCCGATATAGTCACTGAGGAGCCAAATGTCCTTTAAATGAAGCATACGGACTCAGTGATCATAAAGTCTCGTAGACCCGATTAACATCGACCAAATAAAATATTAGGAAATTGGAATTACATACCTAGATTAACATTTGGTTGACTGCTGTGAAACCAACTTGAGAAATATCTCATATAATTAACGTACATCTACCCCATAAATACATTTTTGCATTTTTCAAAATTATCCATATTTTTTTAAATTATAATAAAATAAAAACCAAATAAATTCCATATTCAATTTAAAATAATACATACATCCCATAATCCTAATTCCTCTCACAAATTTCTCAATGTCCAGTACTACCTGAGCTGTGCTTCTCATGTTTAACCACTATTAGTTTGAGACCCCAGTTCTTCCCTATAGAGTTCCTGCAAGTGTAGTACGCATTAAGCCCTTTCTCCTCCAAGACAACATACTGTCCAAGAATCCACCCACGTATAAGGCCTCCCTTAACAATCTGAGTACTATCCCATTAAATCCCGTAGACTAAAAGCCTCAACCTTATATCTTCTGGTGAACAGAACTAAATAAGTGTTTTCGGGGTTGACATTCAATCCCTTACTGTTGGCCCAAAGGCATAGTCCGCGCATAACTGATTTCATGACCTCGCTGATCGTGGCTAAAAATTTATCCGAGATCAGCAATACTACATCGTCAGCGTAGGCTGCGATCTTCCGTCCCATAGCATGGAAGTGTCTCAATATGACATTCACAGCTAAGAGCCACAATATAGGAGAGAGAACCCGCCCTTGCATTGTGATCCTCGGTACATGTTTCCGGATACAAATTGATCCGGAAACATGTTGATAACCCTGCTGCTTAGCATCAGAATAAGCCACACAATTTAGAATTCACTTATACCTAACAAAGCAAGTTTCTCACTGATTGCATCTATCCTAATATGATTAAAGGCTCCTTCTATATCGAGAAAAGTTCCCAAGGTATTTTTCCTATGCAGCACACCACGTTCAATATAACTCAATACATCATGCAGAGCAACCTCAACAGACTTACCCTTAAGATAGGCATTCTGAGACATGTTCTATTGTCTTAAGTTTCCATTGTTTTAAGTAGAATAGATGATAGGCTGATCCGTCTATAATCCTTGGGCTTTGAGTGAGTCACTTTACACGCTTTGGGTATGAAAATGACCCCTAGGAATATATCTTACCATGAGATGGCCCTTTAATTGACTTTCTGTAACCTGGCCGCAAAAATGATATCCGGATCTGATGACTTATATGGCCCAAATCAGTTTACCTTATCATCTCTATCGTATCAATATAACCATCGTCTAAACCGAACCCCAGGTTACACTGACACTACCTGTCCGCACATCAGACCACATATCACTACATCCTGGGAAGTAAGCCTCCATCAGTAAGCTGAGGAACTCTGCCCACGAGTTGTCGGTACATTGTATGTATCCAGGTGCTACAGGGTTTTGGATAATATCCGCCTGAATCTAGACTACTCTTTCACAGAGTTCACTCACAGAAATTCACCCATGATATCCGTTTCGCCCGTCTTATGTCCCTCATATAGCTGTTTCAATCAGCATCACTCCCCGTTAGCTTGGCCCTATTAAACAACCTCCTAACAGTATACCGATGGGTAACTGAGCTCAAAGCTATTCCTAATTACATCGGTGAAATTGTTCACGACTTCCTTACTCACTAACTCACCGAAAGACTTCAATCCGTCCTTCTAGAGTTCCCATAGGGCTTTGCCCCTGATTTCGCAAAGTTTAGACTGAAGGATATCGTGCTTTGGTCCGAAAAGGAATAAGCCATAACTAACTTCCAGTCTTGAAAAAACCACCCCCCCAGTTTGCTAGCGTTATGTCTATAACTGTTTCCATATCTTTCGTTCTGAATGTAGAATCGCTACCTCTATTGCAGATATGAATTTTCCAGTGACCTGTATGTGGACCCTCATTCTGATTTTCCAATACTGTCAGAATTGTTTCTACCTCTGGAATAGGTGGAGGGAACCATGCGTCACTATTGGATGCAGGGGCAACTCAGACGCCAGTATCACTTCGCCTTTGGATAGAGAGTACCGCACTTAGCAACTGCGTTCTTGAGAAATTCAAAAAAATTCTCATTCCCGCGGTTAATAGTTTTGACCAATCCGCGCCCTTGAAAGATATCTCGTCCGGTCTTCCTCTTACAAGGACGATCTCCTCAATGAGGTTGTGCTCAATCTGTCGCCATTGCCAATCCTTCGCTAATCCTGCTTGCTTGAATACAGTTCTGCAACATTGATTCCTTCGCTTTTTTTGATGTTGTTGGCTGATCACTTATTAACCCAGCTCTTTTACCGACCTCCTTATGGGGACCCTTAATAGAGCCGAATGAATTTTGACCAACAATCTTCAGTGAAGAAGACTGCATATCAGAAGTTTTTATAACCCCACTAGCGGTGCCTTTGCGGGTTCCACCAATGGAGCTGGCTGTCTTCCGAAGTGCTGCTTTCTTGCTAGTCGATGGCTAATTATCTTTAGGCCTAGCACCCCTGAGAACCTCTTGTGAGTTGCGAGATTTGCTGCATGGTATATAATCAGCCTCACCAGTTTGATACTTCTGGAGTACTGTCAGCATCCTCACACAATCCTTCAGGATAAGACACTTCCAGAGAGTCACAAGCAGTTCCTCAGATCCGTTCAAATCTTTTGACGTTCCTCTTGTGCTTTCTGACAAGATACTTATCCCTGCCTGCAAGTGGCAAATGGTCTCTCTTGGCTATCTTTTACAGATAGATAAGAGAGGCTCATATAGTTGTCACGACTTACCGAACTAAAGCACTGCCAGACGTATGACTAGTCGAGTAATCCCCCAGCTCCGACCCTGCCTCGACGCCTCGGTTCCTCTCTGAGATCACAGAGATCTCATACTCATCTTCAGATTCAAGAGTAAGAGTTTCTATGTAGCGCTAGTCCCCTCGAGATGCCCAGAATCTCATCCGTCTCTGATAGCTGGTCCAACTATTAACTTTCCTGCAAGAGAATGTCTCGTTGAAATCCTATCATCACTATATCGTCGTCCGTTTCACTCCTGTCGTCTTACGATCGTTCGACATCATCTGTCCGGATTGAATTTATATTTAAGTTGTCAATTTCTTCCCACGAGTACGCCAGTAAATAAAAGGACCATCTCGTGCAGTGACGGAGTGCGCGGACTAGGCTAGGAGTTAAAATCAACTCGTGCCATAGGTGTTGAAGTGGAGCTATTAGCTGAGTCCGCGAGAGACTCTGTGGATCTTTAGGATCAGAGATAATACATATGATCCGAACACTCATATTATGGGCCAGTACGCACCATATTACAAAATGTTCAGGTTATGTGCCTTACAACTAATCCCTTCCATCCGCCACCTGGAGACGCGTCCGATTGGAGTACATATAGCAAAAGGCTCCGCACGGAACAGAAATCCTTAAAGTTGGAGATATTTCTTATCTTTGTCCCTAAAGTCCACATTTTTCAAAGGCTTGAAAATGTATAAATTAAAGTGCATCGATTTGTATGAAGACAAAAAATATTTCAAATTAAAGATTGATATGTTATAAACTAATCAGGTATTTCCAAAAAAAAAATGTTGACCAAAAATTACAGTATTAAAAATTCTATATCTTCGATTTTTTTTTAAATTTGGGATGTTCATTAAACATTTTATTGCGTTTACGGTTCATGTTTCATGGACTTCACACTGATCAAAAGTCCATTTTTTTTTTTTTTTTTGGCAGAAACTCCAAAATAATTATTAAGTTAATGTATTTTATAAATTGTAAATGACCAAGTAATCAAGAACATATATTAATAAATATAATGTAGCAACTTTGACAGTTTGACATGACAAGCGAAAAGGAAGAAAGGTTATGTTTGGGTATGAATTTGCACGAATGCATTATATAGGTTTAAGCAAAAAATCTTAAAATCGGTTTTAATATATATTATTGATAATTTTACATAAAATGACTTCGATACAACCCCAAAAAGACACTAACAATACTTATGCCAGAAAAAGTGGATTTTTGACCAGTGTGGACATCTAAACTACGAAACCTCGGCCATTTTTGTCAAAAATGAACAAAGTTTAAGGTTAAATTACTCTTATGTCCATTATCCGGTTATAACAAAATTGATATCAATGGAAAGGACTGATATTCCTTTTTATAATAAAATCATAAAAGTTACACCTCTTCCTGGCACAATGACTTCTAAAATGAAAAATATCCTTTATCCTAAGATATTCTGAAAAAGAGTCTTTTGATTTTCATTATTTTTTTTTTACTTAATGTTTACAATTAACTTTTCGTTATAGTGTAAAAATTTCAAAATGGGATATCAATGGGATCAGAAGTTATAACATTTTGTCTATAGCAATTAATACAATTTTACTAACAAATTAATATCTTTTTAAATGTTCTGATACTTTGTTTAAATTTAATATCAAAACAAATAGGATTTTATCCTTTCCTACTTGTTTTGATATTAAATTTAAACAAAGTATCAGAACAAGCAGTGTTGGTCAAGATCAACAATATAATACCCTACATGCTTGTGTAAAGGCAATAAAACGATTGTCGGAAGAGGGCCTTATATGGGATCTATGGTTAATTGCGGAACGATCCTTATGAAATTTATTATAATAATTTTATTTTGATATTGACATTTATGTGAGATTTATGAACTCTTAAGTATTTTTCAGGAATGTGAATTATATGGGAGCCATAGTCAATTATGGACCGATTATTATGAAATTTGGTGGAGTGATCTGTACTTGTACAAAATTTAGTTGTGTTAAATTTTATCTCAATATTGATATTTATGTGAGATTTATGGAAGTTCAATTGATTTTCGGGAATGGGGATTATATGAGAACCATTTTCAATTATGGACCTTTTATTGTGTATAATGATTTATACTTATATACAACTCAAATATATATAACGCAAGTATATATAACTTTGTTAAGTACTTTTTAGGCAGCGAAACCTACATGAATGATTTGATCAATTAAGGTCCAATTTTTATAAAATTTGGTACAACGATCTATAATTGTACAATTTCAGTAGATTTTGCCTTTGTTGCAACATGTATCAAATTTGAGTAAATAATCTTTAAAATCGTCACAAATAATTCGGTGGATTTTGTAAAGTGGGTTATAGTGGTCTGTTAATGTGTTCCTGAAACTTCTAAAATAATATCAAATTCTTTTTTTGGGATGAGAAATGTGCTATATATGCGACTTATTTCAATAAATAATGATCTCTTATATAAAAACTTGAATAAGTATATCAATATGCAATAGTCAGTAAAGAAAAATTGTTGTAACTTCTTATCCCATTGAGATCCCATTTGAAATTTTTACACTATAACGAAAAAGTGATTGTAAATTTCGTGTAAAAAATAATGATAATTAAAAGGCCCTTTTTCAAGATATTTAAGGCTGTTATAACTTAATGACAAAGAAGAATCTCAGTCCTTTCTAACGATGCCAAGATTAAATGTTGCTCATTTTTTACAAAAAAGCTCGAGATGTCCAACTTTAGAGGTTTATAGAGTAAGAACCATAAGCGATATGATGCAGATTAATACGCCATATGAAGTGCATAGAGAAGTAGAATATATGTGCTGAATTTCATTAAAATCGGTAATGGTCAAAGTCCGAGCTGAATCGAATTTTTTTGGGATTACTCAATCCCCAAATTATTTCGGTTCAATTATTTTTATAGCAGGACCATTTTTAAAATATCTCCAAAAATAAGGTTTTCGATCAACAGTGTACACAATTTTTAAAACAAATTTTTTTAATTAGTATTTTATTAAAGTTTGAATATTTCAGACAAATTGGTATAACTCGAGAATTTAGATAAATAAAACTCCAATAGATGCCGACTAAAATTATCTTTATTTAAATTAATAATTATAATTTATTAATTATCTTGTCATTACTTTTTTATCCGCTCAATAGTATTGGAATTATTCGGAAATTAATGTCGAAAACAATCCGTTTTTCAGGCAAAATTGGTAAAATTGAGGTGTTTAAAAGTTAAAAATGGCAGTTTTTAACCTTCAGCACGTCTAGTTCACCGTCCATGTTTAGAACTTTATCTCGTATACACGTCTGTTAATCGGTCTAATCAGTTCCAAATTGTTGATTATTTATTTGCACATATACAGTTAAAACATAAACAATTTTATAAATTTCCAGCCATTTTATATGGTGAATGCATTTGTAGTCATCCGGCCAAGAGGTAGTTATTACAAAAAACATGACATTTTTAATAAAATGTTAGCATTTAGAGTTGCTTATTATCGATATTTAGGAAATACTAAAAAGCTCGGATTCTATTGCTGTGGATTTTTTTTTAATTCCAGTTGCTACAAATGTAGTTATCTGAGCACATAAAGGTTAATTTACAGCAGGAGTTATAACAAGATCTTGCTTCGCGACCCCCTTTTAACATTGCAATGGAAGAGAGGGTAGCTCTTGACAAGTTTAAAAATCAGATAAAATGTTATGTAAAGATTAAATAATTTCAAAAAATCATATTAATAATTGCGACATTGTTTTTGCTTCATGAGATTTTTAATATTAAAAGACTTTTTCGGATAATGCATATCTAATATCATTCTCTGCTTTCACAAAAAATCGATTCTTTGTTTTGATGGATAAAAGAGTGAAAAAGATATTTTCACATAAAAATGTATGTTGATGAAAATTGTGCTAATAATTTTAGGGCTTCAGAGCCATCAAGAGGATAAACTTTGCAATATTTCTACTATTTACGACTTTATAAAAGAGTTGTTGACATAACATAATTCCAATGAAATATTTATCTTTTTTAATTAATTGTCACATCGTAAAGTTTTCTTTATATTATGTCATTAGATATCATCACTTTCTTTATTTGATCATTGTTGCCTTTATTAAGCATATTATTTTCAATCGAAGCACGGGTTTCTTCATTAGTTTTTCTTTCAGATAGTGCTAGTTGATTCTCAAAAGAACTAATTTCAGAAAAAAAATATATTTACTTTTGTATGTTCTAATTGTATGCTCAAGTATATTTTTCAGGATCTCTTCGCGATCCCCCACGAATATCCTTACGGACCTCTTGTGGGTCGCGGACCCCCATTTGAGAACCTTTGATCTACAGGGATCAGGAAAAATGTTTTAAGTTGTATAATTATTTTTTCAAATTTATTTCGTTTTAAACCGTTAAATATATTTAAATATATACGCTATATAGATAGTTTATTATGTATATGATAGAATATATTTTTTTTTTTCTAAGATACATAAACTCAATTTTAGTTGACAGTACATGGATCATGTTTACCACTAAAATGAGCACAAGACACTTTAGAGCCGTTGTGAACACGTGGTATAGCGATGCGAAAGACAATACCTTGTGGCATACAAACACATAATTTATATTGGACACTTCCTGTACGTAGTCCCATTTCAGAATTAACAATAGGAATTTTACTAATATCTAGATAAATACCAGCGGAACCTCCTTCAAGATAAATACCACCTTGGGTGGAATTGATTTGAATATTATTTTCAGCTTGCATGTAGACATTTGCTGAATCCATGTGAATGCCCTCGGAACCTTTTATAAATATGCGATTATCGGCAGATGTTAAAATTAAAGACTTATCGATGGGACTAACAATACGACTGGCGCTATTAGTTTTAGATAATAATGTCTCGGCACCTTGAGGTATGTTGTAATGCGGACGATGTGTGGTAAAAATCGAGTCACCATTAGTAGGATCTTTAATCTCAAAACTATTTACTCCACGAAATTGTACACCCATTTTATCCATGACCATTCGATTAACACTTTGGCTATTGCGATGATGCATACGCACATAGACTGGAGCATCATCACCGGTAATGGTTACTGGTTCATCGACAAATCCCTCAAATTGTCCAATATTTTTAGAGAATATGCGATCCAGATCGGTATCACCATAAAATTTCACTACATCTTCTTCAGGTATTAATTCCATGCCATGAATTCCTTTGCCCAAATGCAAAACTCCTATAATCGTTAGAGTCAACAACAAATTACCCACTGTCAGCACCAAAAGAATGATGACAATAGTCCAGAATGCAAACGTATTGCGACCTTGTTTTATGGGCTTTGTGGGATCTTCGTAATGATGCTGTTGCTGTTGCATTTGTTGATTGTGGCAATTGTAAAAATCATTATTATCTCGTGGTTTTAATGTCTCACTTTGCATTTGATGCAATGAACCTATTGGTAGAGTAGCTGATATAACATTCTCCGTATTGACCTCGTCTGAATATGAAGGAGATGGGCCACGAACAAAAGTGTTTTCCAATGATTTCATACTAAAAAAAAAATAATAATAATAAATTAAATTTAAAATTATTTAAAGCCTAGAAAATACATACCCTGTTAATGGAATATACTTATTTTCAATATGTATAATAATTTAATTTTTGTTGACCAAATCGTTCATGGACTATATTTCTATACAAACTACACATTAAAATATATGTATAGTATATATATATTTATATACATTTTAAAAGCCATGCGCAGAATAACATAGTGTATGAGAAGACATGAAGACATTGTCTTTTAAAATAAATAGGTACTTATTTAATTTTTATTTAAATGTAAACAAAAAAGTTCAACATTCTTCAGGCAGAAATTCATGTTCGTAAAAAAATATAGCGCTGTTATAGTGCTTGGTCATGATGGTTTAATGATGGTCTGGTTGAAACGCTTTATATATATATATATATATATATATATATATATGTTATAAAAATTTATAAATTTTATTACTTTCTGATTTATTTAATTTTTTATATATTTATTTCATATATTAGAATTGTTATTGTGAAAAGGAGCTATTGCAATTAATTCGTTATTGAATTTGGTGAGTATACATTTTGAATCCACCATATGAATGTTTATTTCAATGGAATTATTTTAAATAAAATAGATTTTTATTATTTTTATAATATAGATATCAACGAAATTTTGGATTCAATACAAATGGAATATCCATCAATTTCATTGGAAGCCAAAAAACAAAGAATTTTAAAAAAGTTGTAGACGTAAGTATTTAAATATTTTATAAAATATTTTTTGTTACAAAATTAATTTCTATTGTAAATCCTTATTTCTAGAAGCAATTGATAAAAGGGGCCAAATTATAGAACAAAAAAAAAATATTAGAACACAAACGGAAAATAAATTATATCAATGAATGCTATTTAATAATTTTATGCTTAGAAAAATCGTCAGAGGAAATGATGTACATAAATAAGAAATTAAAGGCCTTAAGAGAAGCCTTCTTTATTGTATTAAAAGAGTTGATGAATTTGATTCAAGTATAGTTGTCGAGAAAGATTTTAAAGATTGCCTGGTAAAATATGTCTTCTATATATTAGGTTTGCTTCCGTACTTTTTGGATAAAGTATGGTAAAATGAGAAAAAGGAAAAATTTCTCCCACAAAAATACAACAACGTACAAAAGTACGGGAACACAAAAATCTAAATTGTTTACAAAGAAATAAAACATCAAAATTATTTTAAAAATTCGTTTGTGAATGTTATTTTATTTTTCAGTATATTTTAATGATTTTAATTTTTTAAGCAAAAATTTCCTGTTAGTACCCAGTAAAAACTTTGCTTTCCTAGTAAGCTAGCAGGTATAATTGGAAACAAAAATAAACTACTTATTTTTTGCCTGAATAATTAGCTATTTTTGTTCGAGTTCTCCACAAATTCATGTAGTTATTTTTGACTCTAGGGTTACTCAAAAATATGTAGTTAAATGAAAATAAAATAAAAAAAATGTTGCCGTCAGTGGGATTTGAACTTGGGCACAAATTAGCCATTCATTTTTAATGACTAATGTCTTACTAATACACTATCTAGCACTTAATTTTCTAAGTGACAAAAGTATAAAATATCGTTTTAGACATTTTGTTAAAAAAAATTAACAGCGTCAGAATGGGATTGAACCAACAAAACAACGTAGTCTACGATTTTTCGTCTCAGAGCAGCTTAGCTGCTGCTTAGTATCAGAGTTATCTACTCAACCAAAAAGTCACTTATATTCAGTGAAGTAGTGACTCCCTAAACGCCTCTCTTCTAATATATAAATATTAGAATAAATTATAAATATTAGGTTACATTTTTTCACATTATAAATCGCAACCATTAAGATGATTATTTACAGATACTTTACGATGATCTAAAGTTATATCTGATTAAAAAAAAAAATGCGGAACAAAATTTTAAAATTGGGTGAAAATTTTAAAAAGTGCATAAAATTTTTGCATTTTTTAATTTTTAGCGCCCCTTTGACTCGAACGTGTTATTTATTAAAAAGATCTGTTTACGCGATATTTTCTTGAAAAGCGCTATATATCAGTAGCAAAAAACATACATTTTATAAACATTTACTTCAATTATATGGAGGTTTGAGATGATGGTATCCCATGTCTGGTTTCCTAACATCAATTAGATATACCTCAAACTGTAGAGAATCACTTCACTTTTAAAATTCTATTCTCTAAATTTAATTTCACTTAGGCGCGCAAATTTTGTATAAAAAAATGCTAAATTTAAAAAAATCGTAAATTTTTGTTTTCAGTTTTTATTTTATCATTATGGTCAAAAATTTACTTTTTCTGGCATAAATTTAAAAAGCATTATTAGTGCCTTTTTGAGGTTGTATCAAAGACATTTTATTTAAAATTAACAATAATATTTATTAAAACCTATTTTAAGTATTTTAGCCTAAACCTCTATAATACATAATTTTATTACAGTAGATATATTTTTAAATATTATAAACAATTACTTGTTTGCTTTTGGTTTTATTTTAATTATTTTGTAAGTTTTTAGATTTTTGTTGATTAGTGAAACTGCCCAATAGGTTAGAACATAATATTTTCTTCAACTTGTTTATGAAAACCAAGATGTTTCCGCTCAAGTTTACCAAAATTTAACTGAAAGAAAATTGACGTTTGCAAGAGTTTGCCGAAAAATGCTGGCGTTATCCCAATTTTTACATAAGGCAGACACTTTGGCGAACACTTTTACATTTTTACATTCGTGCAAGTTCATGCCCTAACATAACTTTTAGCCCTTCAAAGTTATAAGTTACCTTGATAAACTACCCATATGACTATAAAACTCAAAAATAAAGACAAATACAATATTTAAATCAAATTTAAAATAATGGTCTTAAAATACATCAGCAATTTACATTATACAACATTGTTATATATTTTTCTGGTATTGAGATACAGCTTTTATAATTCTAGCTCCATTTTAATAAAAACGTTAAAAATAATATTAAACTACCAACTTTAATGCTTTCTCTGACTGTCAACGTTACCATATTATATTTTAAATATATGTTACCATTTATAAAACACATTAAATTTTTATAATTCCTTAATTTTTATTTTGGAAATTCTGCAAAAAAAAAGTTAATTTTTGACTAGTGTGTACCGCACAAATTTTCAGTAGATAGTAAACGGTTGCTTGTTATCCAACATATGAATTTCCCAAGTGTTGTTCCTCGATCTAACAGATGTAAATTGTCTGTATAAAACTGAAATAAATCAAAAAATCTGCGAAAGTTTTAACTCAATCTTAAATATTTTTTAGGTTTAAATGGCTGAATTTCCTTGTGATTTTAGATAAATGATCAAAAATTTTGGATTCCTTAGTTATTTTGTTAGGTCTACCAAAATTGTAACGTGGAAACAGTAAACTCAATACTACTATTTTCACGTACATATTTCTTAATATATTAATTTATGAAATTACTACCATTTCTTCCTTTTCTTATATATAATATAATTCTCATTTAGTTGATACATGACTAAGTATAAGTAAACAAAGTTTGATTACAGTCGGGGCGATTCAAACAAGACAAAAATCCGCCATATAAGTCTCAAAGATTATTTTATATAATCAGAGAGCCGACTAGATTTTGCGAAAGTAAAATTTAGTCGTATTTTGCACGCTCACCTTCGGTTGGGCCGCTTAAATAAATTTTACACGAGTGACTTCGGTTGTTCGTTCTCGCGAGTGACTTCGGTTGCTCGTTTTCTTAGTGGAATATTAACCCGTAGAATTGCATGGTAATAGTAGTTGAGAAGTAGCTATTAAGCTTTAAGAAACCATTGTACGTATTGTAGAAAAAGATACGATCTTCGATTCCCGAAGCTGCCACCTGTACCAGAAACCGATCCAGCCAAATACTCGAACCCGATTGACAGCTGAGAGTGTCGAAGCCGAACGTACAATGTCGATCTTAATTCTACTACCGAGCCAAAAATCTTCGGACGCGACGCTGCCACCTGAAACAGAAACCGATCCTGCCGCAAACCCGAACCAGTTTGACAGCCGAGAGTGTCGAAGCCGAAAGCTCAAAGCCGATTCTACTACTGAACCGAGCCTATTATAAGCCGATCAACCAACTCGATCCTAATATAAGCCGAAGTGTCGAAGCCGAACGTACGACGCCGATGTTAATTCTACTACTGAACCAAGAACCTTCGATTCCCGAAGCTGCCACCTGAACCAGAAACCGATCCCGCCGTAAACCCGAACCAGTTTGACAGCCGAGTGTGTCGAAGCCGAAAGTTCAAAGTCGAAGTTAAGAGTGTCGAAGCCGAAAGTCGAATAGCTGAGCCGAGGCTATTACGAGCCAATTAACCGAGCCGAGCTTCTATAAGCTGAATGACCGAAACAAACATAATCTAAGCCGATCAACCGTACCGATATTAACATACGCCGAAGAGCCGAAATAAGCCTGGTTAAAGAAGAAGTAAGTGAAGAAAACATTTATTAAGCCGGTGGTATCCGTATATTGTTGACGTATTCAATAAAGAAACTATTATTATTTCAACCCCCCAAGAAAGGGTAAAACAAACGTCTTATTACTTATGGTTTGTGGATCCGCAAGTACCCTGGAGGCGACTAGGTTACCTCAGCCGACGACAAAACCACGTTATAAAATGCATCAACAGTTTTCCTCTTTTTAAAACAAACTTTAGAAATACAAGACACATAAAGTCGGTTTCAAAGAGTGATATTTTCATCAATGCATAATTATGTATATTATTCATACGATCGCCGAAACATGTATTACGCATACGACCATCGGTACGTTAAATGTTGCGAATATAAAGATAATTACATATTTAATAGCAAAAATACGAAAATGTACATTTACTAAAAGAATATTCATCATGTGTTAAAAAAACAGACGGTGCTCTAAGTAAAATGTGCGTTAAGGCCGGTTAAATTTTAGATACGAAGTCATTCATTAATTTTCTATTTCTTTATACATAATAACTCTCTATGGGTTGAAAGAGAATAATGTGCGAATATCCAGTATCGATACCTTCATACTTAAACAAGCAAAGTCGATTCCAATTTGAAGTCAATTTTTCGGATTTTTACATTTTTGTATTTTTTGTTTCCCTCTTAGACTCGAAATGAAGGATTCGAATATAACGTAATAAAACTTTAAAACCTCATATTTTTTGTGGCAAATTTAATATTTAATGAAACACTGCATTTTTTAATGAAAAATTGATTTTTTTTAAATTGAAAAATCAAAATTTAGTGAAAATTTAAATTTATTTCAATTCAAGTAATACAAAAATCCTTCAATGAAAAATTAAATTTTTAGTGAAAAATTGTATTTTTAGTGAACAATTTTATTTTTAATAAAAAATTATTTTTTAGTAAAAATTGAAAAATTTAATTATTAATAATATATATATATATATATATATATATATATATATATATTTTCTTTATTTGTTAAAAAAACGGAGGTGCTCTAAAATTTGATTTTTATTTTTTAAACTTAAACTGATTTTGCAAAACGAAACGAAAATTCGTTTCAAAAATTTTTATTGAAATCACTATATTGTTTTCAGTTTAAAATTTCGAAACGAAATTTCTTTTCGTTTTATAAAATGAGTTAATTAGACTCCATAAAATTTCGGTAATGAAGGGATTGTATAAAACGTTATAAAACTGTATTTTTAGTAAAAATTGTATTGTTGGTAAAAAATTTGATTTTTAATAAAAAAAAAAAAATCGTAATTACCGTTAAAAATTTAATTGTTAATTTAAAATTGAATTTTTAGTGAAAAAGTTAAATTTTAGTGAAATTTTGGAATTTATTAAAGAATTTAATGTAATCGAAGAACTTAATTTAAGTAAAAAACTACTTTTTTGTGAAAAATTAGATTTTAGTAAGAAATTAATGTTTTAATAAAAAATTTGGAACTCATTGACCTCCCTAACCTAATTTAAAATAGTAAATATTTCCTATGATATTGTTATGAAAATTAGTTTTGTAGGTTTAAATTGACGATTTTAGAATTTCTAGTTTGAAAAGTATTAGAAATTTCTAATTTGTAAAGTCTTTTTATTTAAGTTTAAATAAAGGTCTTTTTTGTAATTTATCTCAGAGTTCTAATAGATAAATATATTCTCAGAGAAAAATAATTCACATATTTGAAAATTTTTTTCATAAATATTATGAATCGAACATGAATTTTTTCTCAAACTTTTTTCATAAAAAATAAAATTTTGTTCATAGATATTATTAAATTGTACTTAATGATAATTTTGCGAATATTGCAAAAATGCTGCTAAAATTTTAACTTAGTTTTATTAGATTTGATTCAAATTCTAAATAAAAATACTTATGTATGAAAATATTAACAATTAATCCCTTTAAATGGCTATTTTCCAATAAAAAGTTGTTAAAAAGTTAGGATTAGAAATTTGCTGCCATTTTGTATCACATGCATCAAAACCAAAAATTTTGTAAAGAAAATTCTAAACATACATTTACAAATTGAAAATATAAATGAAAATTTAAACAATTTTGACTTGATTCATTTCAAAAAATTTTAAAAATTGTTAATATTTAAGACAATATTCTTAAATATTATGAACTACAATCAATGAAAGTAAATTCTTATATTTATGCACAAACTTTTTTTTATGTTACGAGAAAAAATCGATTCATTTTTATAAATATTAATTTTTAAAATGGTATATTTTTGTTGTTTAATGGGCTAGGAGTGTAATATGGGGATCATATGAATTCTTGAAATAATCTCTAAATGATTTGATGTATACGAAAGTACCATTATATCGATATATTTTTGTTGTATAATGGGCTAGGGGTGTAAGGTGGGGATCATATGAAAGCTTGAAATGTTCTCTAAATGATTTAATGTAAAATTAATTCCAAACTATTCACTGCTCCAAAAAATGTACTCTAAATTTATGCCAAAAAATTAACTATTAATTAAAAATTGTTTTTTTACAAAAATTCCGGTTTGTTCTGACTCCTTTAAACCCTTTTTCGTAAAAATCCGTGAATTTTTTTGAGCACTAAAACATAAAAACATAAGGCATCAGTGCTATTTGCTAGAATTAAAGAAACCCTATTATTTCCTTACAAGTGGCAACGTCTTTTTCGAGCATGTTATGTAAACCCAGAAAAATTGTTTTTGTTTACTTTTTTGTGCATACACAAATTTTTTTTATTGAACTTTGTGTTTGCATTCCTGTTTCTTTAAATAGAACAGTTATTTATAAGTGAAAAGTAAATTGGAGTAGAAGTATAAGTTCGTGCACACGTTCATTTTTTCAATTAAACCGTCCATTGGTAACAATATAGCTGAAAATATGGCATTTAAAGTACGTAAAAAAGTTTTTGCCAACAAGTTCCATTTATATATTTTTTTTTCTTAATTCTAGCCCATTGATCCTAAACGAGATGAGTACAGACGTTATTTGGAGCGCGGTGGTATTATTGAATCGCTAACAAAAGTTTTTGTGCGTATTCTTAAAGAACGTCCTGAAGATCCCACTCAATATTTACTGCAAAATTTGGGCGATGCTCGTCTTCAAGCTGATAATATTGCCTATTTAGAAAGTGAATTGGAAGATGCTCGTAGTGAAATCCGACGTTTAACCGAAATTATTCGTGGCATCAATCCTGATTTGCTTGTAGAACCGTCCTCCAATAATGACTCTAGTAACACTGAAAACGACCTTAATGGAAGTAATGGTGCCATTAAAGAAGACAATGATGCAGCTCCTCTGCCAACATCGGACGAGCAAAATCATCAACCAGCTGGTGTATGTTCTGAAGTTGATGCACTAGAGGAAGGTCTTAAAAACACGCATATTACTAATACAAATGTACAACTTGCGGGTGGTGGAGATGTTGTACAAAACGAAATGATTTCTAGTGCTGAGTAAACTAAACACAGTATAGCAAGATGGACCATTTTGACATTGAGAAATCGATTGAGGATTTTTTTCAACACCCATATGTTTTAGTAATCCTTTAAAGTTATTTGATCCATTTATTTTTGGATTTAAAATATATTAATATAAAATAACTGTTTCATTTATTAAATGAATTTATCTAGATTTGTTTTTTTTATCATTTTTTTTATGCCTGAAGCCATAGTGTAATAAGAAGGTGACGTCGTAAACCCAACTGATAATGCAATTTTTACAGAAACTCATTGTTTTTGTATTCGTATGTAGTATTTTTTGCCGCGTTTATGTACTCTTCTTCATTTTTTGTTCATAGCATTTTTGACATAATGTGCAAGATACAAGCAATTGTTTAGATAGATGTGCGGTCACTTTATAATTAAATTACGAACTGAAACATTTAAATAATTGTGTTTTTGAAAACCTCCGCTGTGAAAATCTCGGCTTAAAAATGACTTAAATATATCCGCCGATTTTGGTCAAACTTTTAGTAAATTCATGAAATTCCTTAAATTGAAAACATTAACATTATTTTCTTTTTATATGCCATTTACACCAAACAAAAACTAGTCGTTTTTTGGATTTTTAATTAAAAAACGACGTAAATTTGGTTTTTTCATACAAATCAAAAACCATTTTTAATTAGTTTTTATTGAAAACCAAATAAAAACCACTAAAATAATTATTTATGATACATCCTGCTTAGCAAATTTTAGAACCGTAGTATGTATTTCACCATAAACAGGTTTTTGGCTCGCGGCGAAACAACATGGCACTCATAAGGAAATCATTAGTTTGTGGTTTCATGATGATCAGCGAGCAGAATAAGTAAAATCAGAAATTACAGTACTAAAAAAACTTATTCACTCAAAAAAAAAAGGCAAACAACTTGCTGAAAATGTCGACAAATATATTATTATTAAGTAGCTATGTTTTTGAAGTGGAGGGTAAGTAACAACATTAAACAATTGAAATTATTTATTTTATTAAAAAATCTATTTAAATAGATTATATGACTCTAAGAAAGCAACACCACATAGTGGGAGCTCTTGTAAACACTTGTACTACACGAGGATGGTCGGCTAATGATTGCAGTAAGGTATGGAATGGAAAAAAATTATTAAATTATTCGCTGGAAACTTTTTAATAGTTAAATTTCAGCCATGCCCGTGTGGCTGACTCCTTTGGAAACAAGACTTTTTTTGGAGCACGTTATAGCTGTTTTAGTATCGATAAAAGAGCATTTGATAAAGTTTTCAAATGATATGGAGTTGCTGCAGTATAAGCAACAATTTGATTTGAGGATTTCTGCCTGTTGACGAATAATTTAAAAAATAAAAACTAGGATTCTGAAAGAAATATAGATAAAATTATGGCGGGAAAATAGAAAAAAGTAGTAGAAAAAGGTGCCTAAAATGCTATTTATTCATCCTATTTACTTTATTTTGGGAAAACATTTACTGCCTGTTTTTATAACACGAGCGCAAAAACGACTCGTCTACATTAAAACAAAAACAAAATTTCAAAATTTGTTTTTGTTTTGAATGTGAGTTAGACGAGTCGTTTTTGCGCTCGTGTTATAAAAACAGGCAGTTATTTGATTATCAAAGTTAATTTGTGTCGTTTTAATAGAAAATATTCACCTAAATCCCTCAGAATTTTATGAGAAATTCGTAATGTTCTTAATTTTGATAGCAAAAATGCTTTGCTGTATCCGGAAATTCGTTGTAAGTTTTTCTTAAAAACAATCACAAAATTTTAATAAAAACTATTCTTTCCAACGGTTCAATTGGTTCTTTTCTTTCTACCCGATGGAGGAATATTTAGAAATCTGACATCGGGTAACAACCAGAGCTAGGGCGACCAGCAGAAGAACTGTTTCGTGTTTTAAGCAAGACGATCATGATTTTCCTGAATCGCCAAGACAAGTATCCCAAAATCATGGAAATTTGTATTCTAAGGTAGCTAAAAAAAAAGCTACGAAAGGGATAATAACCATGACATTTCAAACGAATAAATTATGCAAATATTTTTTGATGCTGTCGATGCTTTGCAAAGATGTCAGAATAAGTACCACAAGCTGCGAGTTTTGGGTATGATGCTTCAACATGCCATATAATTCAAGTTGTATTCACAATGTTCACGTTATGCACCGGAATGACCAATGCATAACAACTGAGTCAGCAGCTGCCCAGCTGCAATATGTTTTGCACAAAAGGAAAAATTTATATTATTCTTTTAAATTATCCTTTAAATTAGGAGTCAGAACAGATCAACCTGTTTCTAATTCAGGTAATCTAGATTTTTATTTTAATAAATTAATATCTATAGTTAACGAAGCTTTTAAGAAAATACCTGTCTGTCGTAAAAATTCTTGGCATCGAGAAATCTCTGATGTTAATAAAATGTTAAATAGTCAGAAGAATAAATACAAACGTGAATTTGAAAGATGTGGGGATTTAAACTATAAAAATCTATTAAAATGTATTTTGAAGCTTTTAAATAAGCTTATTGATTTCCACCTTATTAAGACTGAAACGAATGCTGGTCAAAATTTATCTCAAATTTGCCTCTGGGACGAAAAAAGTTTTGGAAAGTAACAAAATTCCTTAAAAGTAGCAATAAGTCATTTACTGATCTTCATGTAAATGGTGAAGTTTTAAAAACTGGCACAGAAAAACCTAATTTAAAAAATGTTTGCAGACGTATTTAGTAATTCACACACACATTACTTTAAATAATTATTCATTATGACACAGCTGTCTCAAAATTCATTCATTGACAGATATGACATAAAGGTTAATGAAGTTAAATCGTTTGTACTTTTATTGAAAAATAATAAAGCCCCCGGTTTAGATGGCATTAATAACATTATCCTTAAAAGGATGTCCGATTGCTTTTTTGAAACTCTAAGTAAATTTTTCAACTCTTGTTTAATAGAACGCTATTTTCCAACGATTTTTAAGAAGGCAAAAGTTATCACAATTCCCAAGCTAGGAAGGAATCCTAAATTACCATCTAGCTATAGACCAATCAGCATCCTAAGATTATTGGATAAAGTATTTAAAAAAATAATAAGAGAATTTTAAACTTTTCCAACTAAAATAATATTAACCCTCAACAGTTTGGATTCCGCAAGGACCTCTCTACAGTACATCAACTAAAAAGAGTCGTTAATTTTAATGCGGCCGCGCACTTTACCCCTGACTCAACAGAAGATCTAAACTTAATTTAAAAAACAAGATCCTTATTTACAAAATGTGTATTCGACCAATTTTGGCCTACGGGTGCCAAGTCTGGTTTAATAAAGCTGCTAAAACTTACACAAGAAAATTACTGATAATACAAAATAAAAATCTGAAAATAATTCATAACCTACACCCCAGATATTCTACTGTTGTACTGCATAAAAACTTTAACCATAAAATCTTGAATTCATTTGCAAGGGAGTGACTCTGTCATTTAATGAAAAATGCAGAACGTCTACATATAAAGAGTAATAATTGATGGTTGTTTTTAAAATTTCTTATACTCTTTAAGTATGTACAAGGTTTTTTTTTACAAGTTTTCATTAATACTGTGATATTAGTAGTTTCATTATTTAATTATTAGATGTCAATTGTAATATTTTTAAGTAAATCTCATAGCAATGTAATTAATTAATTAATTATAAAGGTTTCAACAAAGTCAATACTAATAATAATAAAATGAACCTTAATTAAAGAATGATGATCCAGATAAGATTTAGATCAAGATATTAATTTGTAAATAAAGCAAGACTTAAAAAGTAACATTATTATTTTCGTATAAATAAAGGTTTTAAAATTAATCTTAATGTTAGAATATAAATAAAAGGAAGCTAGAGAATGAATGGTTTTTAATACTTTCATATAACATAATAACTAGAGGTTACATAAAAGTTTTAATAAATTAATTGTTTAAAATTGGTACTAATAACAAATTTTATATAATTATATATTTTTTTGGACATATGATGCTCCAAGCATCGTATGTGCCCAACTGTTTGAGAACAAAAATTTTTTAAATCGGTCAACTAGACAAAAAGTTGTATGGGAATAAAGTTCATTGTATTTTAGACAAAACATGAAGTTTAAACAAAATTTAAAATTTATTATTGAATCCAATCTAATTAGTAGTGCAAAACAATAAATTGAATTTATTGTGAAAAGTAAAAAATTTTAAAAATGAACGAATGCCTTTAAAATTTTAATAAAAAAAATACATTTTTTAATAAAAGAAGTTATATTTCACAGCTGCTGCTTTCCGAGAGCAGCTTTTTTGAGATTCTAATGTAGGAAGACTACTTAAACATTATGTATTGATGAGTTGATTACAGAGAAATATTAAAAATTTTTAAATTGGTCTTCAGTTCCCTACCAGCGATTGAAGAATCTTAGGTACCATACATTTAGGCCAAAAACAAGTTTCGATTTTGTTTCTCTCAAAAAATTCGTAATTAAAAATTTTCCCCATAGGATTTTGATACATTTTGTGCACAAAATTTCTTTAAGATGGATCATAATTACTAAAAAAAAAAAAAAATTCAATATACTCAGGTTGCGATTTGAGTCGTTTCACTTTGTCGCTGTTTGAACTTTCAATATTTCGATTTGCGTCGCTATATAGGAGTTTCATAATTGTTAATAAGAGGTATTGAAAAAAAATCAAAATGGAATTTATATAAGTATTTTAATTTTACCTCTTTTTACAAAAAATCCACTTTTTCATTAAAAATCATCAAATATTTTTATTCTGAAACCAATTATTAGAAAATAGTGATTCGAATTGCGACGTTTCAAAATTATTTTTTGACACCCATTTTGGAAGAAAAATGAAAACTTTTTTTGTGGCTAAAAACATGGTTTTTTGTTTGATTTTATTTTTTATAGGATTTATTAGAGTACGTGTACCCCTTATTCAAGATCTAACATAATATAAACAAAATGGTTACTCTCTTCTTCCGGCGTTATCTCACATAATACATATATCAGCGGTAATCTCAGTTGTAGGTAAGGATATTATTAAGGAGTCTGATGGGAATCTTATTACACCAGTTGCACAATTAATTATTTTGGAACAAGTTTCTTAATTTTTCATGTGCATTTATTTTTTTAATAAAGAGTTATGAACATTTGTTTTACAAAAGTAATTAATTTGTTGATTGCTTGCATTATTTTGTTCCTTCGTTTTGGATACTCAGCTTTGGATAGGACTGCAAGTGAAAGCGGTGTGAGACCACCTCTGGGCTTTTACTTCAGGTTAGTTGGGGAGTGGATTCGGGATAGAACCAATCATGCATGGAATTGTAGAACGGACTGCAGATTATCAAGGGTCCTATGGCCCAAACTTGATAAAGCAAATACGAATCTACTTTTAAGCATGAAAAGGGGAAACCTGAAGACTATGATAGGTGTTCTGACAGGTCATTGTCCCATAGGGGGAATGATAGGGAATTGGGATAGGGGTTCCTCCGGTCTTTGCAGAATGTGCGAAGATAATGAGGAGCTGGAGACGGTGGAACATATTATATGTCACTGTCCATGTCTACAACTAAGTAGGCAGAAATGGTTAGGCAGTCGATTCCTTGACGAATTTGACAGTATATCGAGATTAGATCTCGATAGACTGATAGGATTTGTCATGGGAATAGGCTGGCTAAGAGGGGGTCGCTGGCCTAGAGCGAGCGACACGGGGAGGTAGTACTTCTTCTTTTCAAATTCTTTCTATTCTTTTCTATTCTTCTCTTGGTCTCGGCTCTTTCTCCACTATTTTCCTTCTTGCTCCTTTCTATATCCTATCTGTAGTTTATTTCTATTTTCTTCACGAAGGGACTCACAATGGACCTCATGGTCTCCGAGTGGATGCACAAGAACTCTTATGAGTGCTGTGCAACCCTTCTTTACCTACCTACCTACCTTTGGATACTTTTATGTGTTTTAATGTTTTTCTTAACAAATAAGTACCAGGAAGAAAACATCAATAATCCGGATAATTTGATAATCCAGATTAGGATCTGCAATTAATTATCAGAATTATCGAGTTTATTCTATAAGTAAATACACTGCGAATAATTTGCTCAACAAAAAACTTTCTTTAAAGCGATGTCATTCGCTTCGTAAAGTAATAATGGAAATCTCGAGATAAAGTATGGATGGAAGCTAAAGTATAACCATTACAATTATCTTGCCTGAAATTGTGTGGCATGCATATTATATCGATCAGAAAATTATAATTATTGTATATATAACAATAAGATTTAAGATAAACAGTCATAATATATGTATGTATGTAAAAACCATTTTTTTAATAAAAATGTTGTGTGGTGTTTATTATAGTATACTTATACATACCATGAATGTATGTCAGTATGTAGTATATATGTACAATACAAATCAGAGAAGACTATACAATATGTGAGTACATAAGTATGAGAGAGTTAATGTTGTTTTTGGTTTTATATGCCAAAAATAGCATTTGTGTTAATAAATCGGAAATTATTAGACATATTTCTAAGCGAAGTGAGTAATTCCATTGAAATTGGAAAATAAAGGATAACACAGAGAAGATTAATATCATTTACATAGATACGTACATACAGTTTTCTTTGCTATATTTCAAATTTCATATATATATTTGGAATCTTTTTGTTTTACTATAATATTGCTCTAATATTGAATTCAAAATTTAGTTTTACATCTTTTTGTTTTATTTTATTTTTATTCAATATAAAGGATATTTTTCATGTTGTTGTTTTAATAATACAGATTTTGAATATAATTAATGAATAATTTTTGTTGTTTTTCTTTTATTTGAAAATATATTTATATAAAACAAATCTTGTTTTTGTATTTTTGTTTTGTTTACATCATAAAAATATTATGGATGGGTGGAGGGTAAGGGAAGGAGGGAACTCATTATACAGATTAGGTCGATTGATCGGTCAAAATTAGTTTATACGTAAATTTGATAACAGTTATATAGGTGAGTGTGTAACTGTGTTGTAAACGATAATGAAGAAAAGTCCAATATTTAAAATTAAAACATAGTCTAACAATACAAGTACAGAAAATGTCTTCTAGTCTGCAATATTTTATAAATATTGATTCAATCTCTTACATTTGCCACACATACTCTATTGCCGATAATTGCTTTTTTTAGCATAGTTAAAAAAAATCTGTTCAAATAGGATGAAATAAAAAAGATCTTATGTATGTTAATGTTGTGTCATGTATAATATAATTTTATTTTGGCAAATACTTCTTTTTCACATTAAAAATCACTCACTTTTATTAAAAATATTATTTAAATTTAATCACTATTCAAATCCAATATTTTTTTTTAAGACTAAAATTATAGATCAATGCTCATTCATGCAATAAATGAAAATGTTTGTGAAAATTTGTAAAAAAAAAAATGGTAATAGTAGGAGCAGTTGGGTGGGTATAAAGAGCAAAACGTGTCCATTAAAAGATAAGGGAGGGGGTGGCCTCTAGAATTCATATTTATGGGAATAAAAGGAGACTACAAAAGTATTATAGCATATAATTAGAGGATGTTCTTTTTGTTTTATTCTATTTATATATTTTTGCTTGTGTTTATGTTTTTTGTATGATGTTGATGTACAATTACAAAGGAAGTATTTTGCTTTTTTGCTTCTTTTAGTATAGTTAACTAAATCAAATCATTTACTTTTTACGCTTATCAGCTGGTTTTAATATTTGGAAAGAGCACATAAGAGTATCGTCAACGGACATCATGGCTCCTGCATTGTCAAACTCACCACAATAGTTGGGTGCAGAGAAAAGTGTCACCAATTGGCGTTTGGCAAAAAACTCGTATCCGTCCTCGACTACTTGATGGGCACGACAGATCAAATCAAATTCATGCTTCTGTAGAAATTTACCCACAACTTCGGCTCCAAATGTAAAACTTACACCACGATCGTTCTCACCCCAGCCCATGGTGTCTTTGTCGGGGTCGGACCATAGCAAATCGCACAAGAGACCTTGATCGGGTACATCAGTGGGACGCATAATTCTACGGATTTGCTCCATGGTTGTGAGATCTGGACTAAGACCACCGTGACAGCAGAATATCTTCTCGTCGACAATGGCAGCTACTGGCAAACAGTTAAAGCAATCGGTAAAAGTTTTCCACAATTTGATGGTGTAACGACGTTTACATTCGTCATAGAAACCGTAGATGCGGTTAATGCTAGCACATTCGTGATTACCACGCAATAAGAAAAAATTTTCCGAGTACTTAATCTTGTAGGCCAACAATAGGCAAATTGTCTCCAGCGATTGTTTGCCACGGTCAACATAATCTCCCAAAAATAAGTAATTTGATTCGGGTGGAAAACCACCATATTCAAACAAACGCAATAAATCATAGTACTGGCCATGAATGTCACCGCAAATTTTTAACGGGGCCTCCAATTCCAAAAGTATTGGTTGAGACAAAAATATTTCGCGTGATTTCAGACACAAACCCCTTATTTCACTCTCTGACAATTGTACATTTTTGCCAGGCCTAGCCCCACGCACTTCCAAGAGCCGTGATATGATGCTGTCAATATTTATTATGTCAACCATATTTTTTTCTTTTGTTCTCTTTTTGCTGCTGCTATTTTTTTCTTTTCTTGCTTTTAATATATCGAGCGTTGGTTGGGCTTCGTTCGTTTGATTGGTGGGTTTATTTTTTCTTTCAACTTGCAAATTTTTCTATTATTTCTTCGTCGAATACTCCTTGCTTTCGATTTGTTTAAACTTGATATTTTTCACTTTATTTTCTTGCCAAAATTTTTTATGTGTGTCCCTCGTTTTCTTATATTTTTTTATATTTTTGATAGATTTTTTCACAGCTACCAGAAACGATAGGCGAATTCGAAGAACGAACGAACCAAAGATCTGCGCCGAACAATTTTAAAGGCGGCGGCGACTTTTGTAAAAATTATCGGCGACGGCTTAAAATTGGCTCTTAGCCGGCTGAAACGTAAACAAGAACTTTTTATTTCTTGTTTTCGCATCTTCTTACCTAGTGTCTACATTAGGCAAATTTATATCAAAACAAACGTCAAAATCAGTACTAATATATACAAGGTAACCTTAGGTAAACAGTTGATTATTATTTTGGTTGTCACAGTTGTCAAAATGTATATATAAAAACAATAATGAATACGCCATATTGTTGTTTTTGTGCAACTGTTGCCACCTTCCACAAATTCGCGTTAAGTTTGACGTTTGTCTTGATAAAAAAATCTCTAATGTAGACACTATGTCACCTCAGGTCTACAACTGAGATTAACGCTGATATAATATGTGAGATAACGCCGGCAGAGGAGAGTAAACATTTTGTTTATATTATGTTAAATCTTAAATAAGGGGTACACGTATTCTAATAAATCCTATAAGATATTATTATTTTCAATCAGTTGCAGAGTAAACATGTCCTTTTTATTTAAGCAATTCGCACTTTTTTAACACAATTTTTATAAAAATGATTTTTAACATTTAAAACAAACACTAAAAGGAAACAATTTTACAAAATAACATTGTTTTCCAAAATACACATGCACACACACAAGCAAACTTTCGTGTATGTTTAATTTTTTGACAGTTCATCTTATAAGATGGTTGTGTAGAGAAATCTCATCACAACAGTCTCATAATACATCTTATAATACTAATATTTGAATCTACACGTGAAATAGTTCTCTCAGAGAGCGAATTTGACACTCTCTGACACAAAAATCTTACATATTATGTTACGTCTAGACGGGCTGTCAGGTAACGCTGATATAACATGTGAGATAACGCCGGCAGAAGAGAGTTTGTTTATATTATGTTAAATCTTAACTTACATAGTGTCTACATTAGAAAATTTTTTATCAAGACAAACGTCAAACTTAACGCGAATTTATGGAAGGTGGCAACAGTTGCACAAAAACAACAATATGGTGTATTTCTTATTGTTTTTTATATATGCAGTTTGACAACTGTAACAACCAAATTAATAATCTGCTGCTTAACTAAGGTTACCTTGTATATAGTCGCACTGATTTTGACGTTCGTTTTGATAAAAATTTGTCTAATGTAGACACTAGGATAGTGTCTACATTATCGTTTTTTATCGTTTTTTCATTATCGTTTTTTATATGCAGTTTGACAACTGTAACAAACAAAATGATAATCATCTGTTTAACTAAAGTTACCTTGTATATATTCGCACTGATTTTGACGTTTGTCTAATGTAGACACTAGGTAAATAAGATGTACGCTTATTCTAATAAATCTTACAAGATATCATTATTTTCAATCAGTTACAGGGTAAATATTTGCCTTTTATTTAAGAAATTCACACTTTTTTATCACAATTTTTATAAAAATTTATAAAATAAAATAAAGATATAAAATATATAAAATATACTTTTAAATGTAAAATAACTATAAAAACCAAATAATTTTGCAAAACATTGCTTTTTAAATAATTTCCGAAATACAAATGTACGCGAACATACAAACTTTCGTATATTATAAAATGTATTATGAGATTTTCCTACACAACTGTCTTATAAGAGAACTGCCAAAAAATACACATGTACGAAAGTTTGTTTGTTTGTGTGTATGCATGTGTATTTTAGAAATTGCTAAAAAAAACAACGCTTTTTTTTTGTAAAATTGTTTCCTTTTAATGATTGTTTTACATTTAAAATACGTTTTTATAAATATTGTGCTAAAAAATGCGAATTTCTTAAATAAAAAAGACATGTTTTCTCTGTGACTGATTGAAAATAATGATATTTTATAGGATTTATTAGAAATCATGTACCCCTTATTTACATTATATCAGTGTTAATCTCAGTTGTAGATCTGGGGTACGTGAAGACATCAAGTAAAATGATTTTTATCTGGCAGCCGCATACAAAAAAAGTACTTTCCCAAAAATATGGCAACTTTATCAAGCGAAAAGAAATGCAACAGTGTAAAACAGGTATATAATAGAAACACAAAAAAACCTTTAAAATGTATTGCCATTTTTCACAACGGTTTTAAACACTATAATTGCCAACACTGTTATTTAATTAAGGTCTATTTAATAATTAACGTTGAAAATTAAACTGAATACTCTACAACTTATTAAAAAATTTTTACGTTTATAAGATGATTTCAATAAAACTGGGAGAAACTTTAATTGAAAGAGATGGAAATAAAGTATATTTTATAGCTGAGATCGGCCAAAATCATCAGGGAAATTTGGAATTGGCAAAACAAATGATTTTGGAAGCAAAGGTAAAAATTTTATACACATTTATATAATATGAAAATTTTTATTGTGCCTATTAAAAGTGGTTATTTTGCAGAAAATTGGTTGTGATTGCGTCAAATTTCAAAAATCATGTCTTGAAGCGAAATTTACTAAATCAGCATTAAACCGTTCTTATGAGAACATAAATTCGTGGGGTAAAACGTATGGAGAACACAAAAACTATTTAGAGTTTAGCATGAAACAGTATAGAGAATTACAAGAGCTATGCAGCGAAATTAATATAGATTTTACAGCATCTGCTATGGATGAGGTTAAAAAAATAATTACATTTTACCCTCATCTTTTTTATAAAAATTTAAATCATTTAGGTTTCTTTACAGCAATTGGATATTTTAAAAGTACCGTTTATTAAAATAGGTTCCGGTGATGCTAACAATTTTCTACTTTTAGAAAAAGCAGCAAAATTGAAATGTCCGCTCGTTATATCTACTGGAATGCAAACAATAGAAACGATCGAACGTATTAATGATATTATGAATAAAGCCAACAAGAGTAATTATGCTTTATTACATTGTGTTTCTTCATATCCAACGGAAGCTAAGAATTGCCAAATAGAAATGATTCGCATTCTGAAAAACAAATTTCCCCAATGTGTAATAGGCTATTCAGGTCATGAACTTGGCATAGAAATTTCTAAAGCTGCTGTTTTACTTGGAGCTAGAATTATAGAAAGACATTTTACTTTGAATAAAAAACAAAAAGGTTCCGATCATAAATGCTCTTTGGAATCCTACGAGCTGGAAAATTTAATAGAGGATGTTAAAAATATAATGTCATCTTATAAAATGGGTGTAGTAATGAGTAACGAAAAAATCCTTAAAATACTACAGAATACACCTAGTGTTGTGGAAGCTTTAGATTCATTTGATTCTGAGAACAATGGTAATAGATATATACTACCTTGTGAAATGGATTGTCGTAAAAAGCTGGGTAAATCCATTGTAGTATCTAAAAATTTAAAATCTGGACAAATATTACAACTTGATGATTTATGTATAAAGGTCAGTGAACCTAATGGAATAAGTGCAGAGTATATTGATAGTGTTATAGGTGCCCAACTTAGTGATGATGTAGATAGAGACGCACCTTTAATGTGGAAACATATACTAAAATCTTAAAGTACAGTTTATATCTAATATTGTAATAAATTTCAATAAAGAATTTCGTTTTTTTTTACAAATATGAAAATTTATTTAAAACAAATTAAATTTCAACTACAAGATTTTTTTCTATAAATGAAAATTATCTTTGACAATATTTTCTAAAACAAACTATGTTCTAATTGCTTCGTTTTCAACAGACCGATCTCATTATTTGAGATCTCAAATGACAAAGCTCCCTTCAATTATCTTACCAGTCATTTTAGATGTTGCCAATGAGTTTCATAAGGGTTCTGCTGATATCTTTCCATATAGCCAACAGGATAACAATTATCGGGCCTCGAACATAACATAACGTACAATAAACTGCCAAGATGTTCATGATAAGGCTGATTGCATTCTGTTTTCAAATTATGTTCAAGTTGTATGTTCAAGTTGTAATATTCCAAAATTTGACAATAATTTGTTAATGTTTGCTTCTTAGGAAATTACAATTTTATTTTCATTATGTTGAATGTTAATACCAAGGAAATAATTCAATATTCCACAATCCGATATTTAAAACGTTGTGATAATTCTTGCTTTATTTTCTTAATTGTTGTCAATTCATTGCCGTAGTAATGATATTATCATTATGACTTAATTTTGTATAAAGACAATAATCCCGATTTGACTTTTTAAATTCCAGAGAAAGAAGAAAATTGTTAAATTTGTTAATCAAACATAATGGAGTATTTTATCGTTTGCTTAAACTCGTTATTTTCATGTAGAAAAGCTGTCTTTACATCAAGTTAATGAAAAATATTGTTACTTTTTTACCTTTTAAAAACTGTGGTTTATTTCCTTTTTACAGCACACTTTAATAATGTACAAGACTATACAGCCAAAGCAGTTAATTTGTCTTTACTTAACGACGCTTTCAATTAGATTGACTCAATGGTGTTCTCACGGCCAATTTATATACACTCTATTACCTACTAGATGCTTCTTGAAAGCTCTATTTCTTTCTACAATGTTCTTAACGGACAAACTAGAGCTTTCGATATTACCTAGTGTCTACATTAGGCAAATTTTTATCAAAACAAACGTCAAAATCAGTGCGAATATATACAAGGTAACCTTAGTTAAACAGCTGATTATTATTTTGGTTGTTTCAGTTATCAAACTGCATATATAAAAAACAATAAAGAATACTCCATATTGTTGTTTTTGTGCAACTGTTGCCACCTTCCACAAATTCGCGTTAAGTTTGACGTTTGTCTTGATAAAAAAATCTCTAATGTAGACACTATGTTAATGTTAGCAGCTTAAACATTTAGTGTTACCATACTTACAAACAATGGTGAAAGCTCTTTATTTAATGTTGTATGTTTAAAACTATGTTAATAATTTTTACAGATATGTTAACTGCTGTTAACATAAACGGAAATGTCTAGAAGTATTGAGAAAGATTTAAAACAGCCGTTAAAACCGTTATATTTGAGTTCAAGTACAATTTCGTAACAATATATTATTGATAACTTCACATTTTGAGGGTATATCGAAAAATCTAAAAATTACAAAATTATCCAATCAACTAGACCTACAGCCCATATTAGGTAATTTCAAAAGTATATCCAATTTTATCCATTTTGTCACACAGTGTTATTAATATTGTACATATTTATTAACTTGCTTATTTACGAGCTATTGTTAAAAAAGTTGTCTTTTTTGCAATATATTTCGACGATTTTTAAGATAAAAGAATTAGAAAGGTGTTTATATAAAACAACATTAACATGTCAACTTTTTCAAGTCAAAAAGTTTAAATGTAACTCATGTGTTAAATTTGATTTTGAATCAACATATTTCAAAGCATATTAGTTGAACTATAGCAAAGTTTATCCGCTTGTTGGCTCCGATGCCTTTAGAACAATTTTCATCAATCCGTTTTATGTGAAACTATCTCTTTCGCTCCTTTGTCCATCAAAACAAAGAATAGATATTTTATTGACGCAGAGATATGCATTATCCGAAAAAGTTTCTTAATATTAAAGATTTTCTTGAAGCAAAAACAATGTCGCAATTAATAATATTATTTTTAAATTATTTTATCTTTACATAATATTTAACTGATTTTTAAACTAGTCAAAGTTGTAGGTCGCGATTTCATTGCAATGTCAAAAACTCCTGTTCTAAATAAAAAAGCTTATATAGTTTTTTTTCGAAAAAAAAAAATGTGAATTTAAAGAGTTTTATTGCAATAAAGATTTTAGTTACTTTTGAGACTTTTCTAAGCACAAAAGTGAAAAGCGATCGACCCAATTTTTGCACACATATTACTTTTTATCTCTATCTACAAGAAACTGCCGGTGGAGCAAGCAAAATCGAAGCATTTATAAATCTCATACATTTCATAAGTGGTCTAATGTGCAATGGTCTTATGGGAAAAAAATTAGAAATTTTAAAATATTAAAAAAAAACAGTTTTTTGAGTTGTACTAAAGATCTCATTCCTCCCAAAATTGTAAATCAATTTTAGATCTCCAAATTGATTTGGAAAGGAAAATAACGTAGTTTTTTTGTATTAAAATCTTTTATATGTACTCGAACTAAGTAAGTAAGATTTGATCAACATTTTTTAATTTATTTTAATTTTCTTTTTCAAAATTTTGAAATGATGTATTTTTTTAAGACGTATATTGTCATAGAATACAACTAGTTTATGTGAGAAGCACATTGAAATAAATTTTCAAAAAAAAAAAAAAAAAAAAAAAAAAAATTTGATATCATTACTAATACCTATATAAATTAAAAAAAAAAAAAAAAATGATATCATTTTCGTGTATACCTTGTAGAAAGCAACCTATATCACTTTAGAATTATAAATGATATCGTTATGACATTATTACGATATCATTTGGTTTGTTGGGTGAATTCAAATCAATTTATATTTATTTCAAATATTTACTTTTTTTTAATTCATCTAAGTTCATACACGACAAATTTTTTTTCTCATAAATGTTAGTGCTTCAAATATATCCGAGACTTTTAAAACCCAGAATAGCCGTAAAAATTGAAAAGTTGAAGTAAGTCGATAATAGTCGGAGAATGTTAAAAATAGCCGAAAAAAGTGGCAAAGTTTGAAAAAGTCGACTTTTCGTTTTACTATAAAATCCTAGTTACAATTTGAAGAGGAAAATCAATAAATTAAGAAAATTTAAACAAAATATGCATTTGAAGAAAAAGTAAAAATAGATGTATATAAAACACTAATTTTAATATTATCGTTTTAATTAAATAATTTTTATTAACTTTATATAATTTTATTCACTCAAATCGTGCTACCGCATAAAAAAACGAGTTTTTTGTTTACTTTTTTTTATGTTCAGATAGATACATTGAGAAAATATTATAAATTATCAAAATTATATGTATATGTCCGATCTTGATAAATTTTCTTACTTCAAGTAGATCTTTTTGCTCTAAGGTTAGTGGTATATACATGTTAAGGAATAAGATGAATATCATTTGAGAGTGCTTTGAAATATGTATTAAATTAAAGATCTATTAATCCGTTAAACGACAATATCTGATAGTTTATTTTTTTTTTACTATTATCCCGGAAATATATCGATATAACTGTAACATTCAAGTTATAATATTTTATAGAGAAAGTTTCATGCATTCATTTAATGCAAATGTTATATTTTTAAACCATTGAATAAGAAAGCTATTTTAAATTGAAAATTAATTATTAAATATATATTTTTCAATACAATTTTTAACACCAGGTACTTTAGCAAAAACGCTGATGTGAATCGATTCAAATCCCAACAATACCATATATGCGACAAAAGTGGTTATTTGCAATATATAAATTACACATAATAAAAAATAATCCTAAAATAGTTTTTCATCAAACGCAACAATAATAAAAAAAAGGGAAGATAGTTTAAAATCTATCCATAAATACTTTGATAAATGGAAGATAAAAGTTAATGTTAGTAAAACACAAGCTATTATATTTTCATATAATAGATTACAGAAACGTATTCCTACAAAACATTTATATTTTAGGAGATTTAGGAGGAATTATTTTAGAAAAAAAAACTATCATTTAAACATAACATACAGAATATTTGTTATAAAGCAATGCGGCCGTGCACTTTACCCCTTACTCAACAGAAGATCTAAACTTAATTTAAAAAACAAGATCCTTATTTATTAAACGTGTATTCGGCCAATTTTGATACGGATCCCAAGTTTAGTTTTATAAAGCTACTAAAACTTACGCAAGAAAATTACAGATAATATAAAATAAAAATATGGAAATAATTCATAACCAACTACCCAGATATTCTACTGATCTACTGCATATAAACTATAACCATAATTCATTAATTCATTTGCAATCGAACTGATACGAAATTTACTAGTGACTCTTTTTTACTTAGAGTAACAATTGATGGTTGTTTTTAAAATTTTTATAACGTTTAAGTATGTATTTATGTATGTATGGATGTGTATGTATGTATGTATGTGTAATATTTTAAAATTTAAATACATAATCAAATAAGCTTTAATTTTTCAAGAATTATAATGTAAATAAATATGCAAATTGTGAAATACCTTGTATAATTATTTTTAAATTCATTGAATTCAATAATAAAATGTTAATGATATCAATATTCGTAATATGTGTATTATCTTATATAGTAATTCTGCACATGCAGCAGCTAAGGAAAAGGGGTCATTCTCCGTTGCATTTTCTTAAACAAGATCATAGTATTGTGGCAAGCATTATTTTATTTTCCTCCACTAAAATTAGTTTCATTGTGTGTGTGTTTAGCATATTGGCATCTTTAGATTTAATCTTCCAAGTTAAAATCTCCCTAAGGAAAATCTCCAACCATAGTTGGGTGGACAAGTAAAATAACGATGTCCCTGCACAGAGCCATCATTCTTACCCAAGGGTTCAACATATTTAAAATGATTTAAAATCTAAAAAAAACCAATATATATGACCGTACCACGATGTGTTGGACAGCCCTTAACAGTAACCTGCAGCGTGCACCCACTGTATATGACTCAGCTTTTTGTTTTTTCAATTCTTCCTTTTCCTTATGTTTGGCTTCTTCTCGTTGTTGTTCTTAATGGTATTTTCGCATACAATTCTTTTTCAAGAAACAGAAGCAAAATACTGTAAGGTATTTTGCTTCTGATCATATTTAGCCTCGGCCAAAACAAACCTCCGCCGACTCATCACTCATATCCGGCTCAATGGGAAAAGCTCTCACCATCATGGAATCATCGGCGAGTGACGTCATTAGCTCACCTTTATAAAGATCAACCATCATGGTACCGGCATAATTTGCAATTTGTTCTTCAGTTCACCAACTGTCATCGATTTTGGAAATTTTATATCGAATGCAATGTTATCTGTTTTAGAATTTTTTATATTTATTTTAATGAAACTTGAAATACTTGTAGAAATAATTTTTTCTATTAATATAATTTTTTTCTATTAAAATTCATTATATATTTAAATACTAAACGTTACTATAACTTTTCATTCCAATTTTAACTGACAGTGAAGAAAACAATTTAAATCCAAATAAATATAAAGATTTTCTAATATTTAACCAAAAAGTGAAATGGATTGGAAGATTTTTGTGAGAAAGTTGTAACGATGTAACAAACAATCTAAATACTTATAATTACAAAATAAAAAAAAAAGAAATTGTATATTCGGTGAAGACCTCTCTATATGACATCTACACTATTTTGTATGTGTCTTAAAACAATAAATACTTGAGAGAAAGCATTATGTGAGTGCTATGGTTAATCTTATTTGAGCCAAATTTTATTAACATACTAACATTTATGTGGGATTTAAGTACTTTTAAGTACTTCGGAAGAGGACCCTATATAGAAGCTACAATTAATTTTGACACAATCCTTTTGAAACTAAATGCCATATTATATTTTTTACAAATTTATTGTATAGAATGTTTTAGGATTAAAAATGTTTTATTTGTGTAGAATTTTGTAGAAATACACTTATAAAAAGAAAGAACATTATTTGGGAACTAGGGAGAATAATGAACCAATTTTGACCAGTTAAGGAGATTCTGAGTCGATTGGTATATTTTAGGAGGCTCCCCAATAACGTGCTGTTGACAATAAAAAAATCTGTGCAAGACAACATAATGAAATAATAAAAAGGGCACCACATTATTTTACAAATGACTGCAATAAAAATTTTTTATCAATCCGATATATTTTCAAATTTATCAATTTCAAATTTTTTTACACAATTTTTAAATTAATTTATTAAAATTTAATATATGTGAGTGCTTTGGTACATGAACGATTAATTTTTTATTTTAAATCTTTAGATTTTAGAATTCATATTATCAAATGAGATTGGCTAAGTTCCTATAAAAATAATTTTTGTTTGCATTCTTTTTCTGCAAACACATAATTGTAAAATACAACCTTATTTTATATTACTGCTCGACCTAGCAGTTTTGCAATTCTAAATTGATTACAATACGGTTTGCTTTCGATATCATATCATGAGAACGTGAGAATAATTAAATTTTTATTATTAAACCCCTACAAAATTGTATCAGGGAGCCCATTTTGATAAACATTGTTCTAAACAGTTAAATTTTAAAAACTTTTTTATCCTAAAGAAAATTTTATGATGAATATTATTTAAAACCTTAATATATATATTAATATTATATTGATTTTTATATAATAACTTTGAACTTTTAAAATTTGTTTTTTTTTCCTACTTTAGTTAGAAAAAATTTTTGCCAATGCAACACTGGACATAACAAAATATAAGGTGGATAAAATATTTTGAAATAGTATTAATCAAATCGATTTTCGAATAATTGAACAATCGACTTTTTTTTGAAAAAATTCGAAAAGTCAAAATTGAGTTTTGGTAGAAAATTGTCGAGAAATCGACTTTGTTATTTCCTGATAGTTGAAAATAGTAGAAAAAAGTCGGAAAATCGGAATAAGTCGAAAAATCTACTTTATTTAAAAGGAATAGTTTTTTAGCAGTTTTTATTTAAACTACATCATCTAACTGTTGGAAATATTATGGCAGAACATATATTTGTGTGTAAAAATCACTTTCCTTCCATAGATTGTCTGGTAATTAATCAATATATTTGATTGCGTTGTATTGTATTGTATTTCATATTCTTTTAAAGTTTTTTTAAGACAAATAACAAAAAATAGTCAAAATAGGTGAAAAGTGTCGACATTATTGTATGAAATCGAAGAAAGTCGGAAAAAGTCGAAGATAGTAAAAAAAAAAATGTACTCTTTTTTAAAAGCAATAGATTCTTAGCAGTTTTTATTTAAACTATATCATCTGTTGGAAATAGTACTGAAAAATTATATTTTTGTGTGTAACCATATTTTATATTTTAAAAAAAAAATTTTTTAAGATAAATAACAAAAAATAGTCAAATGTTCAAAACATGATATAAAATCGAAAAAAGTCGAAAAATTCCAAAATTGAAAAAAGTCGAAAAATCGACAATTTAAAAATGGAAAAAGGCGAAAAATCTATAATTTAAAAATTGAAAAAGTCGAAAATTCGACTTTTGTACTAACTATAAAACCCTACTAAAAAGTACAATTTAGTATTAAATTTTGTATAATATTGAAAATCTTATTTATCATCCCTATGACCACTAGCACCCGAGGTCAACTTGAAAATAATCTGTTTGCTCTTATTACAAGACTTGGTACTCATTGAACTCCCTAACTCACTTAAAATAGTAAATATTTCCTATACTGTGCATCCGATTGCAAATATTTAGATATCAATTGAAAGCTCTTGATTGCGCATTTATAAAAAGAAAAATTATATTTTATAAAGTTCCTTTGGCATTTTTTTCAATATTTTTCTTTTGCACAATTTTTTAATAACATTTTTTTAATATGGGTTTCTTATTTAAGTACGTTTTCAATGGCCTATAACTTCGCTATTCACTAGGCACTCAAAAATTCTTACATCATTATTTATTTTCAATGACGAAAAAAAACCGGAGTTGAGTCAGAACATTCAAGCCTAGGACTTTTCTCTAACATTAGTACCAACCATAAAGCAAACATTTTTATTTTGATCCATACGTGATTTTCTGCAATCAAGAGCTTGATATTCTAAATTTGTTATATTTAAAGCACTTACCATTGAACTTCTAGAACTTATTAAACTTTTTACCAACGAAAGCTTTTTTCTGGTCTTCTTCGTTTTGGTCAGATATTTTTGCTTTCTCTGACATTAGCCTCCCTTTAACACTTTCAGGAAGTGTTAACAATCAGAAAGTACAATAATCCCAATGAGTGCAAATGCAATTTTACACGAAACTGCCGTGGCGTTAAAGTGCGGAATACTGTGAGATTCTTTTGAGTCCTGTTGTAAATTCAGTATTTAGATTTGATAATCAAAAAACAATTTCGGTTTATATTATATATATATATCTATATATATATATATATATATATATATATATGTATATATATATGTATATATATATATATATATATATATATATATATATATTTATATATATATATATATATATTTATATATATATGTATATATATGTATATATATATATATATTTAACACGAAATTAAGTTTCAACAATTTTAACTGCTAGTATTTTTTTCTCTGAATGAAAATTTTCTTTGACAATATTTTATAAAACAAACTGAGTTCGATTGCCTCGTTTTCAACATTTTTAAAAACCAATTTTTTTATAAAACCCATATAAAATTATGACACTCGGACGGGCAAAAGGCTATGTCAAAAAGTGGTTAGGTAAAATTTATGCATTTTACCTAATTTTTAAATGACAAAAAATTTTTTGGATGAGTGTTTTTCAAAGGCCTATAACTTCCAAACTATTCAATTGCGCTCAATTAAATTTTTACATCAATATTTCGTATTTAAAAGTACTATCAATGATAGAATTAAAAAAATTGTAGGTAAATCAGAACATTAAATTTATGCCTTAAAAGTATTATCAATGATGAAAGTTTTCTATACTAACCGAAATTTTTACCAATGAAAATTCGTTTGTTTTTGCAAAAAAACCGGTTTTGTGGTTATATTAGTCTTTCTTTCATAGTGATGAGTTCAACAGACACAAGTTTTGATTTTAGAATTAATAACCAAACCCTATCTTTACGCTATTAAAATATTTAAAAGAAAATACATAAAATTTTACCAAAATTTATTGATTTGATGAGAGAAAATTTTTCCAAATTAAATATTGATTCATATAAGTATGTAATTATTTTGATAATTTTGGCTGGAAAATAAGTATTATTTATGGTTTCGCTTACGCAATTAAAATTTGAATTTTGTAATAATTTTTATAATTTACTGATCGCCGGAATCTTCGTCCATGACATTGTCATTTTCCACAGTTTCCATATCCTCATCGCCTTCACCATCCTTTTTATCTGTGGGCTTTTCATAGACTCTTTCCAAAGGCGACACCACTACACCGTTCCACACTGACATGTCTTTAACAATATTTGAATTGCCTTCCATGCCTAAAATTTGTTTGTATCCGCCATGAGCTAAAATACGCAACAAAGTTTGTGCAGTCATGCAGCAAGAATCTTGCTCTTCCAAAGTCATGGCAGTATGAACTCGATTGTGTCCAGGTTCACAGGGATCTGTGATGCCAGCAGATCCCGGTAAAAACAGACCAGCTGATAGCAATTGAAATACACGCCTGAATGCAAGATTAATTGGAAGTGCTTGTCTTGAGGGATTATTCATTATAGTTAAATGAGCCATCAAATCCAACATCCATGGTGAGAGTGGAGAAAATGCCTCGAAACGCTTAGAAAGATCTTTCAGAATGCGTATTAAAACTTTTATAGAAGAGTGATGAGCGTTCTCTTCAAACCAACGGGTATGTCTTATAGCGGCCAAATGAGCTTGCATTACTTTGGGATCGGGAAACATATTCGCTTCACTTTTTCTCATATTTTGTGGTATTGTTGTTATAAGTATACGAACTTTGGCTTGTGTATTGAATATGTCGAAACCACGATCATGAAAAGTGGTATTGATGTGGTCAGCTTTAGTAAGGACCTCCGTTTTCATGGCGTTCTTTAGGTCAGATTCAACTTTTTTGCCTAATTCTTCGCAGGATTCCTTTGAGGGTACAGATTTAAGTATGACCACAATGTCAGCCACATTGTTGCCTGTCAACATTGTACCCTTCTTAAATGATCCCACCTGACGTACTTCCTCCAATTGCTAAAATTTTAAATAAAATGTTTAACCTAAACAAAAATACATTATCATGTTAACACTTACGCATTTATTGAAGTCTCCGGGGGCAACAATTAAATTATCGAGTACTGATTGCACTTTCGATACCAAATTTCCTACAGCAGTCTGTTCGGCCGGTGTTGGACTTAGATCTTGGTTTCGCTTTAACAATGCCTTAAAATAAACATGAAAAACATTTTTTATATATACATATATGTTTTTTTTTTAAACCATTTTCCATCCTTACCGCAGTTAAAGCCGCATCGTCCACCGCCGGAGACACCTTTGGAAATACGACCTCGGCAAGAGTCAAATCAAACGGATGGCGTGGTACAAATGTTTTCTTGAATGGTGGCCTAATTGGACCACGCATCGGGCGTCCGCCTCGCATACCGCCACGCACCATTCTTTTTTTCTTTAATTTATTAATTTTTACAAAATTTTATAAAAAGCGTCACAACGAGAAAACTTTCCCACTTTTGGCTATGCACAAAAATTATCGATTATTCTGTACTGAGCTGCCAGTGTGTTTTGTTTTTTATTCGAGCTGTTTCTTGCAGCGTTGCTAATAAAGACATATGTCAAAATCAGTTACCTCAGTTAAACAGCAGATTATTATTTTTATTTATTACTGCTGTCAAACTGCATATATAAAAAACGTGAATAAATTTGATTTATTGTTGTTTTCGTCCAACTGTTGCCGCCTTCCATAAACTCGGGTTAATTTGTTTTGATATGAACATGTTTTTAATTCCCTATTAGGTAGTAAGAAAAAGAGTATCTTAGGACTTGTGAAACTGTAGAAAGGTATTCTTTTTAGTAAATTTTAGACAGTAATGATTTTAACGAAACTTTACTAGCTCATAGAATTTGAATCAAAAGTATATAAATTTTCGACATTTTAAAATTTAACGAAAAAGTTCAATATTGGTAAACATTTAGAAAATTAACATTAATTTTTATATGTCTTACGATTTCATCACATTATATTCTTTAAAATACTTCATATTCACTATTAAATGTTCATTCCCAAAATAGAGTGTTGCTTTTAGAATGAATTTTATATATAATCAAAACATTTAAAATTGTTGTTTTAAGCATATATTAGCAATTTTCCAAATTCTTCAAAACATGTTTATTTTAGGAATTGATTTTTTTGGAAAAAAATTGGACCGATTAAATCAAAGGTTTTGCACTAAAATTAAAAAAAAAAAATTAACCGTAGATAACAGTTTTATAAATTTAAATTCTTTGAAAAAATCTGTTATATATCTGGAATTTTAAATCTACATAAAATTTGATAGCTTACTTCTGTATTAAAAACACAAATTTTAAATTTGATTTCTGCTAACATTAAAATATCTAAAAAATAACAAATATAGACCTTATAATTTTTAAGTTGTTTTACTTTTAATAAAAATCAGATTTTAATTTAAAAAATGAGATAAAAAGCGCTAAACTGAACCAAAATTGAAGAATTTTCATACACTTTGGAATGAGAAATTTATATGTCATAGGGCATTCAGACCGACGCGAAATTACGTAATTTCGTGATTTCGGCCGAAATCAAGTTGAAATTACGAAATTTCCCATACATTTTGACACTTGCGAAATTACATAATTTTGTGTAATTTCGGCGAAATTACACTGAAATTACGATGCCCATTTCCGTGCAACTCTGCACATGATTGGAAAAAATACTTTTTTTTCAACTATATACTGCATGTTTCAATCGTGAGAAGAAAAAAAACAATTGACAGCTGATCTTAAATTTAAACACAAATCTTAAAATTAATTATTAAAGTGATTTTGCAAAATTAAACCTATCCTTTTTACATTTTTAATTGTTGCAAATTAATAATTTCCAATTTAGTAAGTAATTGTTTCTTATTTGTTTCCATTTCAAAATACTTTATTTACCCCTATAACAATTTAAAATGTAAATAATAAGTATCAGCTGTTCACGAAATTATATCAAATGTCAAAATGCCAGTATGAACACTCTAGAGTTCATTCGTAATTTCGGCATGAAATTTCGTAATTTGGCGCCGGTCTGAACAAGGCTTAACTAGTTTTGGTTAAAAATAATCAAAATGGCATCACTGATTGTAATTACGAAAGTACAATAACTGTAAAGGATAAAACTTTTTGGGGATTATTAAAACCTTCAAATAGGAAAAAGGTTCAAAGATGTTGTATAAATGAATTGCTTATTAGGGCAAATACTTTATATCGTATAAAATCGTTCCAAAAATGACGAAACTTTGGAGATTAAATTTAGTAGTAGACATATGCATAACATATTCGGAGGAGTTGAACTTAGAAAAATAAAGAAAACTTTGCAAATATCCACCAGGGTTCTTGTTGAAGGACTCCAGTAAGAGTATGCCATTTTTGTATTTCAAGAAACAATAACAAAAACACTGAATGAATACAAATATAGGTTGAAAGCTACGAGGAACCAAACACTTCTATTGGGGCAAAATGTTTTTTGTTATTGTCATTCGCTATGATCCGTGTTGACAAGCCTAAACATTTCTGGGGCGTATTTATATTTTGTGGGAATACTAAAATTATGTTGTAGTATAATTTAATTCAGACAGAGTGTGGTGGAAACCTTAAAGTCTTTATAATTAAAAAAAGAGATATTCACACATTCATACTTAAAAGATATTCTTAAATACAGACACATACAAACGTATCTCTATTTTGTTCAAAGTGTTTAAAAATTCGGTATTTTTATAAAATAGCATAGATGTGCAACAATATTTGGTAATGAATCTGAGCTTATGAAGGACAAGCTAAAATTCAAGTTATGCTGAAATAATGACTCCAAGCACATAGGAATATTGCTTAATTGCAATAAGTGATGAATATCCAAGCAAAGAGTCCAAACTTGAATCCCACATTAAATTTGTGCCCATATTAGAGTATCCAAAAAACCTACTTTAGAAAAGAGGTTTCGGTTTAACTGAAAAATTTCATTTTAGAAAAAACCGGTTGCCCTGTTTTGGATTCTTGATAAAACCGGTTTTCAGTCATTTAAATTTTTTAACAAGAAACTATTATTTTTTTGTAATTTTTTTAAACAAAAGTCTAAATTTATAAATGCACACAAGTTTTACACTGCAAAAATAATAAATTTTGAAGAGCATATTTCAAAATTAGAGTTTCCTATTCACTTTATAATTTAAGATTTTTTTAATTTGAAATTGTTTCTATTTATTTGATTTGTTTTATTTAACAAACTTTCTTTAAAGGGTGGTCCGAAGTGCTTTTTGTCATTTTCAAAATACAATAACTCGGAAAGTAATAAATATATTTCCACAATTCTTTCACAGCCTAACTGATATAAGTCCAAATAATTATAATTCTTACGTGTACATTTGGGAGAAAGAATTTTATATATTTTAAATTCGCTATAAATTTGACTATTAATGGAAAAAAAGTAGTTAGTTCTAACTAATTGTATATTTGACTAGCTGATTATAGAAGTTTATCGAATTTATGTAGAATTTTTTATATTTTTTTTACCGATATTGTTAACAAATTAAGAGGCTAAATATTTTCGCACAAAATTGAACTAAAACATAATCACAAGATGACTATAATATAAATAAGAATAAATTATCTTAAAACCTGTATACATTTGTGTGATAATAAATAATCATCTGAATGCCTTCTAAACATTGAAAATAATTGAGCAATAAATTATTCTGAGCATGATAGCTCGTTTTTTTTTTTGTTATTTAGAGCAACTCAAGTCTCAAGATATACTATTCTTTCGATTGGTTATTTGATGGTAAGTTAAAGATAATTTCTTAATGATGCTATTTAGAGATATTACCATCAATTTGTACTAATTAATATAACAAGTATTAACTAAAATAGTATGTCTGGCGATCAGTCACTGTAGTAAATGGATTATACAATTCCAAATTTTAATTACTGTAGTTTTGATATAAAAGATATTGAGATAAGTTTTCGCTACAACAGCCAATTAAAGGCATTTTATGCTGTACATAAATCAATGTTTATTAGATTTCCGATACTTAAAGATATTGTACAAACATTTAATGTTTAATATATTTAATATTTAATATATATATATATATATATATATATATATATAATATATATATATATATATATATATATATATAATATATATATATATATATATATATATATATATATAAATTTTGATTTAACTTTTTGGGAAACAAATGTATAAAATTGACCCTTTTGCTTTAAAGGGTTAATTGTTAGTGATTTTTCAATAGTACTAGAATTGATCTTTCTAATAATTCAATATATGTTTAATGAAAATATGACAAAAAATATTAATAAAACCTTGATATTTCCCGAATGAAAAGAGATGTAAGAAAAGAGATGTAAATAAAAATATTCAGGCGTAATAATTTGAGAATCATACAAGAACATACCAATCTTCATTTCTAGAGGGGTACATTTGCAACTTTTTTTCGTAAGGCACTTTAATATATATAGCGCCTAAAATAGACTTAGAAAACACATCTGTTTGTTCAAGTCCAAAACCTTGTATACCTGCGTAATTTGTCTGGCAACCTCCTTATTCGGAATTGCTATAAATAGTAATGCATTTAATTTATATATAACACAATATAGTCCCATTATATACAACCATAAAATAATACTGTAAAGCTATATCCGCCTTTAATATTGTTTTCCTTAATACTATAATAAATAATATTAAAATTAATAAAAAGCAAAACAATTGCATTATTATTATATTTTTGTTGTTGTTGTATGTTTTAAATAATCAAAATATGTGGATGTTGAGACAAAAACACAATATTTACGTTACAGTTTTGGTATGTTAGAATAATGAAAACAATGTGTATGTAATATTGATTTTTCTAAATTAACATACATATTTTCTGGTCTACATATACATACATATAGTTAAAATGCTTTCAATGGAAACACCACAACATCAGGCCATCTATGCTCCACTGAGCCAGGCGATGACAGATTCTGATTCCGAAGAAGAAATTCACAATTCAACAAAACATCGTCAACTGCAAAAGTTGCAGGAGAAGCAAAAACAATTTCTACAACAACATCAACAAAAAGAACAACAACTCGATTTGATTACAACCGCGAATAATCGACGTAATCCACCAAATACTCTAAATTTGCAAACAAAATCGTATCATCAAAATCGTCGTAAATTACAAATTGAACGTCAACGTCAATTGGAGAGAAATTTATATCCAAATTCCATAAAATCGGGAACTATTAATACAGTAGGTATGTACAAATTTACGGTATTAAAAAATCTTTTATGCACAAATGCAAAGTGGTTCTAAAACTTTTTTTAATAATTCTGTAACTTGTGAACTGTTGAAACATATAAATAAAATTGCACATGTACATACCTGAGGTATTTTCGAGTTGATTTGGAAGAACACAGGTTCCTAGCATGTCTGGGGGACAGGGGCGAACCTCCAAAGTTGGTCATATTGGGCATATAATTAAAAAAAAAAAATGCCAAAATTTCATTTATGATTTAATTGTAAAAACATTTTACATATAAAAACACGCTTACGCTACGCATTTCATTTATTTTTATTAGATATAATTTTTTATATTCTTACGAGTTCAGAGATTCCAAATACGCAACTTTTGGTAATTTTTCATATTTTGTATAAAAAAAATGAAGACGTTATAATTACAAGCACAATGTAAAGGCAACAGAAGAAGTTAACATATCCAAAAAAAAAAAAAAAAAAAAAAGAACTGAAAGTCATGATTTTAACATTGTGTAGTTATTGGAAGGTAGTACTTAGTGTTGTAAAAGAGCTGCAGAAGTTCTTTTTTAAATAAATGGTTGTCAATGGTAGGATGTTCTTTTAAGCTTCTTGTTCATTGCTTTTGAAGTACTTGTCTTAAAACTATATTTATAAAAATTTTTTAATTTATTCAATATTTTGCAAGTTGTAAACCCGATGGGCCAATTAACTGCAGTTAATTTTATAATACATGACAAAAGTATATACTTATATTATTTCAAACTATATTAATATATATATCTATAAATTAATTATCTACATGATATCGAAATAATTACTGTTTTAACACATATTAATAATTACAAATATATATTTCATACACTTGAAAAGCAATAAATATTTTCAATATTAAGAGATATCCCTCCCATAATAATTATCTATGCAAATGCAACTATAACAAGTTCAGGTGCATTATAATCAACAACAAAAATAAATATACATAGATAAGAATGTATATGTTCCTTAAATATTTGTTCAAATTGTGTAACGGATTTAGTGAAAGTTCTTTCATTAATTGGAATAACTCTATTCCATAGTCGGGCTACTTTCACTACAAAATATCTACACAAAGTTACCGCACTGTGAATGGGACATATTAATTGTGATAATCTACTTGAATGACCAATTATAAATTTATCCATTAGGTATTGTGGGCAATTACACTTAACCGTTTTATAAAATAGCATTATCTTACGCGCACTAATAAAGTCTTCAAAATCATATCTAAGTAATTCCATCCTATGTGCAGATACATGTTCTCTCATTCTAAATCTAAAAATGTACCTTACCACACTATTGAAACATAGCTTAAGCCTCAATAAATTTCCACGTGATGTACAGCCAAAATTTTCCAAACCATACAAAAATAACGGCATAAATGATGCTAAACCTACCCGTCTTCTAATAGCAATTGGCAAATAATAATAAGCCTTCTTAAAGTCCAAGTTACCTTCTATACAACGTAGTCTATGTGATAGTTAAATCTTAATTTGTTATCAATGTGAAAACCAAGAGATTTGTGATTACTAACTGATTGAATTTCCGTACCATTAAAAAAAAAAATTATAAATTTCTGTTTATATTAATGCTACCAGGAAAAATCATCATATTTGTCTTCAATTGATTAAGATGTAAGAAATTAGACTTTGACCAACAAGAAACCCTATTTAAGTCATAGTTAACTTCAGCCTCAGAAGTGACTAATAATTGCATGTTATCTGCATAAGTGTAACATCTAAAAATAGAAAACTTATTAAGTAATACATCATTCACATATAACAAAAACAAAAGAGGTCCCAAAATAGAACCTTGAGGTACACCTCTGTATACATCTAAGCATATTGAACAACGACCATCAGACTCAACAAATTATTTACCATTTGTTAAAAAAGAATATATAAGGTTAAACGACAATGAACTAAAATTAAATTGTTCAACCAGTTTGTATGCTAACAATTCATCATCAAATGCCTTATGAAAATTCAAAAATACCATTACCTCAACAGATGTTTATCGATGTTAGAACGAATACTCTCAACTATATCTAGGACTAAATTAGTAGTACTAAAACCTTTTCGAAAACCTGACTGGAATGCGCTAATAACATTATTTTTATTCAAATATTCCATCATTTGATCCCTCATAATCACTTCAAAAATTTTAGAACAGCAAGGTAAAATACTGATCGATACGGTCGATAGTCAGCCAATGAGTTGGGACATTTACCTTCGGTACAGGCACTACACGACCTACATTCCAATTTGAAGGATATAATGATCTAGTTATATATGAGTTTATTATATAGGTAATGAAGGGTAGAATTTCAGGAAAAATATATTTCAAAGGAACTCCATCTGCACCCATCGCATTTGATTTTATTTGCAACATCGCATTGAACACCTCGGGGCCTGTAACATTCTTAAATCTAAAACTTTCTGTATTTAAACTACGTTCAATTGATGTTAACCCTGGAGATGAAGGTGGAATTATTGAATATTCATTGAATTCATCCCGGTCTACAATTGTACTATTGCTATTACCACCCATAGCTATAACTGAACTCAATTTTTGCCACATTTGAGCTCGACTACAATTAGAAACGAAATTTATGCATGATCTGCATCGTACTTTACGAATTATGGATTTAACCTTATTTCGGCACATACAATAATGTCGTATTGTATTATCTGTTCTGTTCTCTAGCATTACTTGGAATGCTATATCCCTATTATTTTGGGCATTTATTACCTCAGGGTCTTTCATTCAATCATTAGATCCTGTTCTCCTTATTCTTCGTAAAGGAATATTGTCATTAAGTAATCTAAGAACTATTCTACCTGTTGATCAGGTTGAATGATTGTTTATCAAATTTCTTATTATTTCATATGTAGACGTTCTGCATTTTTCATTAAATGGTTAAAGATTTTATGCAGTAGATCAGTCGAATATCTGGGGTGTACATTATAAATTATTTTTAGATTTTTATTTTGTATTATCTGTAATTTTCTTGTATAAGTTTAAACAGCTTTATTAATACAGACTTGTCATCCGTAGGTCAAAATTAGTCGAGTACACATTTTGTAAATAAGGATCTTGTTTTTTAAATTAAGTTTAGTTCTTCTGTTGAGTAAAGGGTAAAGTGAACGGCCGCATTGCTTTATCACAATCATAATGTATGTGTTGTTTAAATAATAGTTTTTTTTTTTTCTAAGATAATTCCTAGATATTTGATATTATCCCGCAGAGGAATAAAAAATCCCCTAGAATATAAATGTTTTGTAGGAATACGTTTCTGCGATCTATTATATGGAAATATAATAGCCGTGTTTTACTAACATTAACTTTTACCTTCCATTTATCAAAGTATTTAATGGTAGATTTTAAACAATCTTCCGTTTCTTTGATTATTGTGTTGGACACCTTACCGCAGCAAATAAAAGCACTGCTATCAGCGCAAAAAGTTACTTATTGACTCTTGCGAACAGTAAAATCGGAAATATATATTGAATAAAGAGTAGGTGATAATACCGATCCTTGAGGCAGACTCGCAGGGATTTGTCTATCACTAGATAGCGTGTTATCTGTAGATACAACAAATGAGCGATGTTCTAAAAAACTGTTACCTTTTGCAGGTAGGTTGGATAATTGAATGAATTTAGTTTAAAAAGCAGGCCTTCGTGCCATATTGAATCGAAGGCTTTTTCAATGTCAAGAAAAATAACTCCAAAGTATGGTTTTAGCTTGATAATAGATAATAAAAATCCCAATGTGCTCGAAAATGACACTTATTTTTTTAACAAGATGGGCACCCATTGGGTAAATCTAAATCGACGACGCTGATTTTAATGGTGTTAATCATTCTTAAAAGTTAGCGCTCGTTTTTGAGATATTTAATTTTGAAAGGCTAAAAGAGGGTTTAGGAAAATTAAGTTCTTTATTGGCTAAATTTAACAATCTTGTTGTTAAATTAGAACAAAATAAACAACTAAGATTCTACTGAAGTATAAGTTAATGAATTCTTATAACAAAGTATATTTTAAACGCTAAATTACAAAACTTTAAACTAACGAAGAATATTACTACAATTTCATATTACTAATGAGCAACATTTCAAATCAAAATATAAATACATTACAAACCTGGCTGAAATTGATTTAATTTGTGATTGGAGTATATATTCAATCGATTTAATATTTATAAATAATGTCCCTTTTAGCTCTAATTTTCTATTATTTGTGTTACTTGGAAACACGACTTTAGCTTTACCAGAGGGGTGCTTGTTACTTGTTAAAATTTGCGATTAGCACAGTGTGCTTTTCAATTTATGAAATTTTTATTTTCTTAAAAATTATTCACCCTTTTTCCTGCTAAATATAGATTTATTTTCACTTTTTTGTTAGTAACTTTTATTAACTTCCAAATAAGTGCAAAATATGTACTTAGTTCTACTTTTGAAGTAGTGAAAAATTTCGTTTTTGGAAGCACTTGCTCGTTCTTTTTTTTCTGTGATTGCATTATTGTTCGCGATGTGTTAACATTTTTCATGAAATACATGGGGAAAGTGCTAAAAATTACCAAAGAAGGCAGTTTTTCTTAGTTTTCAAGCAAAGATATAAACATTTGATGAAAGTATTTGGTATCATAAGAAACGTTAGAATATTGAGAATTATGATTAGAGAAAATATATTAAATGCGGACAAATTCCTTTAGACCACGACCCGAAAAACTTAAAATTTAGATTTTATGTATTTTTTAAGAAATAATGTTAATATTTGGATCGAAATAAAATTTAAACGAGTAGTGGTATTCCAATGAAATATTGGTAAGATGTAGAAAAATTTATCTTCAAATCAGAGAATTAAAAGCTTTCATTTGTTTGTACCAAAAGGTCCAAAATCACAATGCAGACATAACGTGTTTCAAAAGTTTTACTTTTTTCAATAAAATACTCACGGCATTATAAAAAAATAAATAAAAAAATTAAAATTGACGAAATTTGGATAGGGCTAACTGCTATACTGTTGCCCCAAATGCCTCTGAATTAACTTTACACGTATTTATGTATGTTCAGTTTTCTTTTGGAAACATGGAAACAATTTTATGGACCGAAACAAAAAACTTAAATTTTTCCTTTTTGGAAAAAATAGTAAAAAATGTAATTTTTTATAGATTCAATTTCAGAATTATATAATTTTTTATCGGAACAATATATTTATATGTTGTGAACGTATAACATATTTTTAATAAATTTTAGGATCCAAATTGAGTCTGCAAAGTTAAAAAATAACGAAAAAGTATGTTTAGAAATTAGTAAAATTTTTTTTCGGCCTAAATATCCCTTAAACTGAAAGAGATTTCATACACACGTAAGCTTATTTTTTGTAGAGATTTATAAGGACTATATGTGTGTAAATACAATCGCATCATAAATGAAATTTTGTCGATTTTGTCAAGATGAGCTCCAAATCGATTCAGATCAGCCCATGTGAAATTTTATTTAAATACCTGTAACGGTCCACAAGTTACCAAATTATTAAAAAAAAAAAAATAGTTAGAAACCATTCCCCAATGTTAATTTATTTAATTTTATAAAATAAAATCCTTATTCTAGTTTTACTCTATTAATGATTTTCAGGCAACGGTATACATAAAAAGGCAACTATTCGAAGTAATAGCATGCAAAATACATATCTCCGTACAGTTATGATGTCCGATATGGGCATTAATGCCGATGGCAATGGCGGTCCATGTGATGCAACCAATAATTTCTCTAGCTTTAATAGCGATTATGATGAACGCAATCAAACTGATGCCGATAACGTTGCCATATTGGGTGGCAGCGAATCAACTAAAGATATCCACATGAATGAACCGATGTCACCGGCACGTCGTTGCTGTTTTATAGCATCGCTGCTATTGTGCGTTCTTACGGTAATTATATTTGTTTGGGTAATACCGTGTAGTGAGGACGGCTCTTGTCCGGCGCCAGTTGATCGTATTAAGACCCATAATTGGTATAATAATTACACTAAAATCGAACTTAAGGGTGGAGTAAATATTGTTAGTGGACTAAGAAGTTGGGAGAATAATTTGATATTTTTGTATCGTGGTGATGCTTTTTTTCCGGAATTTCGACCGGATAATTCAAAACGAAATGGTATTTTATCTCTAATTGGTAGTTCGGGAGCAGTTGCTTGGTTTGACGAGATGACTGACGAGCCTGTAGCTATAGATTGTACTTTGTTAGATGTCGATCGTAATGGACGACCCGATTGCCTTGTTATAGACGAATATGGTGAATTGGGTGCAATAAATCCAATATCTGGTCAGTGGCACTGGAGGTTTAAAGAGAGGTCAGTTCACAAGGTGGATGCTCTTGATTTCCCAGTAATTTTGCCAGATTTAGATAACGATGGCGTTATGGATATTTTGTTGGTTACTAGTGTGACACTGGAACAAAGAACCAAACATTATATGCGTAAGGGGGATGTGGCCAACAAGAATGGTCATGCATTGGAGCAAAGAAACTTTTTAAGAATATTATCGGGTCATTTGGGTCAACCGATAGGAGATGGCTTTAAAGTCATGGAGTGTGATACTTTACGAAAACTACAATTGGAAAATGCTCAAACTGTCTCCTTCAATTGCATACACAACAACACAGAAGCTCAGCGTTCAAAAACTTTAGCTGAACTTTTCTCTCTCATTACCAACAAATCTTTAATAGGTCAAAAACTTGTCCCGGCCTCAAAAATATCCCAACATCGTCACTATGGACAACGCAAAGATATTGATTCTCAGCGTAACATTTATTCCCTAAGCGGAAGAGAGCTAGTGGTTGAAAATCGTGGTAAATGTCCCGAAGACTGTGATGTCACAGTTATTTTGAGTGAAAATCGCAATGGAAAAGTTTTTACGTTGCGTAATTTCACCAGCGGTGGAATGTATGGCATGGTGCCTACTCAGTGGCATTTTAAAAATACCAAACCCAATATGTCGGGTTTTGTTATGAAATTTTGGAAATGGAATATAAGCTCCGAATCAACAAATTCACAATCGCCTACTTCGACAGCCAATAATAATCCTCGCGGCAATGAAACATTTCAAAAGACTCAAACATCCAAATCAAAATCTAAAGCCCTTAAAACCACTAAAGACAATGCTACCAAATCCTCATTTAAACAAAATCACGTACAAACTAATTCACGCGCCGGCGGCAACAGTGAACATAAAAATGAACGAAGACGACGCCATCTATCCGACAATCAAATGACAAATGATGAATTTGATGCATTTGATCATCTTATACATCGCCGTGAATCATATAATATTAAATTGGAAACTATGCGTTTTAAGCGCAGTACTTCACCTTCAACAAATGGTACAAAACAAAAGTCCTCGGGCAATGGTGGCTTATTAATGGATAATTATAATATGCAAAGAATTACCGAATCGGTAATATTGGTATTATTCATTGGTGCTGATACCCGCATCGAAAATACCTCGCAAAGTAATATTGTACAATTTTGTCGCAGCGATCGCAAAGAGGTTGTTTGTCAACCGGATCTAAACAACCAAGAAAATTCTATGCTCATAGCTGATTTAGATCAGGATGGCTCGCAAGAACTTGTCTCCTATACTTCAACATTTGTTCAAGCCAATGATGATCCGCAGGATTGGCGCCTAGTAACTTATGTGCGTTTATTGCGTTTACAATCGGAACTACCAGCGTTTTATGAGGACGTTAAACACAATTAGAATAAATGGAAGAATTCAATCATTTAAATACTCTTCTTACTCTTTTTTTTAATGATAAAATAAATTATTACAGACATACATTTATGAATGAAAAGTACTTATATATATTTTTTGTTTAAAAAATATTATCGAAAAACGAGTTTAATAATAACGATACATTAAAATACAATATAGATTCAGCGAAATTTCATTAAATAATATTCAACACATACATAAATAGATAGATATAGAATATTTCCTTGTTTATTTATTAATAAAATTACTTAAATTTTATAAATACAAGTTATTTAATTAAAAGAACTTTACATAGAATACAACTAAAACATGTGAGAGGCACTTCAAACTAAATTTACAAAAAAAAAAAAAAAAAAAAAAAAAAAATAATAATAAAAAAAAGTAATAATAATTAAATAAATAAATAGTTTTTTAAAACACAAAAACAAGATGTACGTGACTTTGTTGCATGAATTAGGTTTTTGACAATTCGATTAGGTTTTTTTCTCTCACATAACTATCTACTTAGGAATCTACGGCATTTTAGTTTTCTTTTCTTTTTTCTATTTGATAAATCCATAACTATGTGGTTTGATACAATTAATGAAACATTACAGATTTGTCTATTGTAATAAAACAATGTAATTTTAATATAACAAATATGTAAATAATCAATTTATTGATAAATATTTTATAAATTTCATAAAGTATTCTAATAACATACAATTAAATTATTAAATTCAACAAAAACATAACTATTAAACATTGTGATTTTCTTCTCTTCGACCAAATTTCATATCTCTTAGATAATGTACAGTTTGATCATTAATCAAAGATAATATAGTCGATTTTAGAGTCAATACAGATGATAATTTATATTTAAGTGTAACTGATTGTACCAAATCTACAAGTTCACTTATATGTTCTTCCATTTGTTTGTTAATTGTATGTTGAGGACAATGAAGTTGAAAACTAATAAAAAGAAAATTATTAAACCGATTATACTTATATTTGTGTTCTGTAAGGATTAATAAACTAACCATTTTATTGCGTTTTCTATAATGTCATCAGTTATATCCACCTGTTGTAAGAAATCGTTCATATATGATCGTTTTAACTTAATAACAAATTGATAGATCAAAGCTTCTGACCAATTGATATCGTAACTATAAGCACGGCTGAGTATCAATGTTTGAGATACACTAAAAAAGAAAAAAAAAATGTAAAATAATAAAAATGATTTTTTTTTAACTTTTGCTCACACCGAACATTTCACAGTGGTCCCGAATCGATTTTTTTTTGGAAAGATTTTTGTAACTTTTGAACCGCTGAATATATTTAAATGAATGAAATTTCAGATGGTTAATGCTGAGATGTTTTTCACCTGGTTTGAAGGAGCACAGATTTTTAGCAGGTCTGGGGGATTTGTCCACTAAAGTTGGTCACCTAGGGTATTTATTTTTTTTAATAGACAAAATTTCGTTTATGGTTTGATTGTAAAAAATTTTTACCCAAAGGAAGTCCTTGTAAATCTCTATAAAAATAAGCTTACACGTGTGGCATATCTCTTTTAATTTAAGAGATATTTAGACCGAAACTAAATTTTATTTATTTATTTACTTACTTAAAGAACAGTATTCTTTACAGACTAAGGATTTATATAAACAAGAAATTATACAAATTTATATATATATATATATATATATATATATATATATATATATATATATATATATATATATATATATATTTATATAATTGTTACATATTCTGAAGTATAAAGCTTTTTTGATGCAGTAAATTGTAAAATTTGGTTATTATTTAAAGAATTAAAATAATTTAATGATCTAAAGCTGACATAGAATAAATACCTATGACGGAGTGGCATTCTACATGGCACATGAAATGGTATTTTGTTTAATAATTCTGGGCAATCAATATTTACATCTAATAAGTCAAACAGAAATAGCATTAATTGAATTTTACGTCTTTTTTCCAATGTTCAAGACGAATGGGTTGATTATAGATCAACCAAAACAAGGATCAGGCAATACGAAGGATGGAAACACAGCAAGAAAGTTCTTTTCAGATCCCGAAAGAGCACTCGAAATAATAGGTATTGATATAAATTTTATTTCAAGATTTAAAACAATTATCGATGCACTTGTGTGCAATGAACAAATTGATGCTAGAAAATTCGTCGATTACGCGAATATATACAACCAAATATCCATGGAGAAAAAAATATGTTTGCAATAGTTCACGAAATCCTTTATCATGGAGAAAATGTCATTAAACATCATTTAGTACCACTTGGAGATCTATCAAAGGAAGCCCAGAAAAAAAGGAATAAGGATTACAGTTTTTCTATAGAGCACAATACCAGAAAAATATCACGAAATTCTACAAATGAAGTTCTATTTAATATATTACTGACAACGTCAGATCCGCTCATCTTTAGCATTCGTAGTTAATGGAAGGTAGAACATCGGGATTTAGATGAAGAAGCAAAAGGGCTGCAAACAACGGGATTCATATGAAGGAGACGGATAAATATAGTCTAAGTGAGGCAGAGCATAAAATAAAACTTTGAACTTTCTCAACACGAACAATGTGAACAGTGCAATGTGGACTCGAAATAATAGCAACATATTCTAATTTAGACCTCACAAATGATGAAAACAAAAACTTTAGCGTATAAGGATCCGAAAAATCGGAGGAATTTCTTTTTGTATATGCTAGAGTTGAGTAAACTTTTGGCATTAAATAATCTAAGTGTGATTTAAAACTTTATTTGGAATCAAATATTATACCTAAATCCTTAATTTAATTTACTTACTGATACTTTCAGTCCCTAAATTGAATGTAACATTTAACGTGTTATTAGAACGTAAATAAGTAATATGTGAAAGCATTTATTACAATTAAATTTTAAGTGATTATTGGCACACCAACTATTTAAGTTGCCACTTTGTAAACATTTAGCGTTGCTTATAAATTTAATTCTCGAAAAGATCTTCAAGCCATCAGCATAGAGCGAAAAAATCGAGTATTTAAAACATAAAAATATGTCATTGATAAAAATATTAAAAAGTAACAGGCCTAACACACTACCCTGGGGAACTCCCACACAAATTCTACCATCAACTTGAAAACATTTTCAAATTGTGAAAAACAGAAATCAGTAAAAACAGCAAGATTTGTGATTGTTAATTTATCGTTACGAAATTCATGTTGCCGATTAATTATCAAAGATTTCGTATTAAAATATAAAATTTAAAATATTGTATATTCGAAAATTTTTGAAATTGTAGAAATAGATTTATAATTAGATACAACAACACGGTTACCAGATTCAAAAAGTGGTGAAATAAGAGTAAATTTTAAACAATCAGGAAATACTCCTTCAGAAATGGATTTATTTAAAATGCCTAAAGGAGAAATATCTCCATAAACCATAAAAGATGATAAACCAGTACAATGAAAGATTAAAAATATTTAGGGTTAGATTTTATATTGCTTTCCATTTTAAGTAAATACTGTTTATATAAAAATTTATTAAGAAATTTGAATTCATTTGAACAAAGTTTATATTGAGAAAGGATTTCATCAGAACCAACGCTAAGTAACTTTTATGTAATTTATATCTTTTATTTTTTAACATTTTAAGATTGTAGTATACCAGGGGTGACTAGATGGGAAATTTACTTTCATTAGAATATATTGGTAGCAAATATTCAAAAATATTTAAAAAATCATATGATATATTGACGTTTTTATTATGAAACAATTTTTTGCAATTAATATTAATCAATTCAGAATTTAATGTATCAAAATTAAATTTTTTGTAATCGAATTGTTTAAAAACACACAATTAAAGTATTTAAGAAACCTAAAATCTTCTAACTCTAAAACTGATTATGTAAAACTAAGGCTTTGTGATGAACATTCGGTGGAGAAAATTGGATTAAAGATTCATAAATTTTAGTAACAAAATGAGATTGAACAAATATCAAATCTAAAATTTTATTTAATTTATTGAAAATATGATTAATTTGTCAAACAATGAATGAAATAGATTAATTTCGAAATTTTTATTTACATTGAATAACGTTAATTTATTATTAGATTCAAACTACATTCAAACATCATTCAAACTAAAATCACCAAAAATCAAGGATCGAGTATTTAAACCCATTTTCTCATATAGGTACATAATATTATCTACATATGAAGCTTATAGTTCATAAGAACTACCAGGAGGTATATACGAACCACAAAGGCAAATTAAACCATCTGCTATATGAAGTATTACATTTAGCTGATTCAACAATTCATCCACGACAATATTCAAGCATATATACGATTTTAGAGTATATCTGCTTTAGAGCATATCCTCTTTCAAGACCAGTTCTCTGAAAAGATCAATCCTTACAATATACATTATATAAATTTAAGTCGAAAAACTCAACATCTAAGAATTCACCTCTTAACCAAGTTTCCACAATTACAAAAAACATCATAAATACATTGCGAAGAAAAATCAAACAAGCTGTTATTTTTTGAGCGTATTCCAGAGACATTTTGGAAATATATTTTTGATTTAGATAAACCATTTAAACTGCAGCTGGCAACTCTACGGATTTTCTTGGAAAAAATAAAAGGTCTAATTTTTATATCCATGGGCCACAGGATTGGTTTTATTATATCATTATAAAAACAGGGAGTAACGCCTATTTTAAAGTTCACTTTTTTCGCTTTCATTTTTTATTTGTCTTTTTAAAACAATATTTATTAATTTTGCACCTTTTTTAAAAAAAGAGCAAAATGTTAAAAGAGACAGCAAATATTAAACATTATTGCTCAACTTTGTGTTTAAACATTTATTGCGAAATAAATTGCATAATAGATTTCTTATTGGTCCACACGTAGTATTTTAAGGAGAGAGATATAATTTGATAATTGCCAACGCAAAAATGTCTGTGTGTAGACTAGGGGCATAGAAAACAACATTAGGGGTAAAAAGACCCCGATATAATGAGAGTTTATCAAGAAACCAATACGTTATGTTGACAAGTCAACTTTTAACACCAAACATTATTATGATAGAATCCAACCCCCGAATTGTGTTTTTATAATGTCACTCTTCCAATTCCTTATATACTTGCCGAATGTCCTAAATTAAAAATTGATGAGCCACTTAGTTGCCGTAATAACATTTATTTGTCCGCCATATAGAAGAGTCTACGAGAGCACAAAATTGATGACATCTAGGACCATTTTCCACTCAACATCAAATTAAATTTTAATTTTTAACTTTTTAGTCTTTTATTAATTTAAGTTTTCTTAATTATTTATATATTTTATTTTTCTATTCATTAAATTATTTTTATCCCTTTTATTTTAAATGCCAATCTTTTGATTGTTTATTTATTTTTTGATCTAGTCTTTTTTGCTATTTGTTTTCCGAAATTTTATTTGTATTTTATATTGTTACTCTTTTCTATGCGCTAATCTCTCGGCGCATTACTTGTTATATATATTTTATAAATTAACTTAAAAAATTGTTTTAAAGTGAAAAAGTATTACCTCGCATTTGGAAAAAAAATAATTTTTTTTTTAGTTTCAATTTCAAAATAATATAACTATATCAGAACTATACATTTATATGATTAATATATAATAAAGAATATTAAAAATAGGACTCAAATTGAGTCCGCCAAATCAAAAAAAAAAAAAAAAAAAAACTTCAGAAAACATGCCCAAAAATGAGTCAAAATTTGGCCTAGGTCTAAACATCTCTTAAACTAAAAGAGATATGTCACACATGTAAACGTATTTTTTTAGGGATTTTTAAGGAATACCTGTGTATATTATTAAAAATAATAAATAAATTTTTGGCGATTTTTTTAATTTGATACACGAGGAGACTAACTTTGGAGGTCTGCCATTCAGACTGGCTAGGAACCTGAAAAAAATACCTCAGCATTAACCATGGGAAATTTTATTCAAATATACCCAGCGCTTGTTATATCTTTTTGAAAAATTTTGAGAGTTGACTTTGGAACTAAAAAATATATTAAAAAAATCAATTTCAAATACTATAGTCCAAAATAGATAATTTTAAAGTAAAAAAATATATATATTTATGCACTTCATTTACCTTAATTCATTGTTAACCAACACTTTAAACTGATCTCGAGACTTGAGATTTATAACACAGATACATAAATGAAGACCACTTGATGTAGCTGGCTTTTCCATAGCTTTATTAGCCAAATCAATTTGCATGGCGGTAAGCTCTGCTTGAGAAGCGCTTTTTTGTGCTAGTAATAGTTTATTGTCCAATAAATAGTTTTCAGTAGCATGTACATAATACTCCAGTGAAAGATTAAGTAAATTAATTAATTCTGAATTACATTTAAGTTTGGATAATTTACCATCAGCGTCATCGGTTAAATTGTTTGTATTAAAAACTTTATTTAAAATTTCTTCGGCATCTTGTTCCCATAATTCGGCCAAATCTTTGTACATCAAAAAATTTAGAGCAGCTAATTTAAAAAGTTCCTTACCCTGTTGTGGGGCGCAATATTCACGTAGATAAGCTAAAATGGCTTGTCTCAAACCAATAGACTTTTCAATATCAAATTGCCCCAGAAGAGATTCAAATTGTTCGTTTTCTATTAGGGTATCGAAACAAAAGAACATTTCTCGATAGCGTCCTATACCAATTAACATGCGCACAATAAGGGACCAGGATTTAGCTTGCGATAGTATTGTATTTAAAACTTTGGCTCTATTTAACACATTTGCTATACCTTCCATTGAGCACTCATGTACAAAGGCTTGATGAGCTTTGATCAAGAGTTCCACATAAATAATGTTTTGTTTTTTGTGTGATAAAACTTGCAGATGTCGTATAGCTTGATTTGTTTCGGAGTTGCTGGGATTATTGCTAACATTGCTAGTGCTGTTATTGGGTTGACCATATTGTGCTATAATTTCAGCTAAACGCTCAAAATATATATTCTTTTCGAAAGGTTTATTATCTTGATATTTACGATACAATTTTAAAGCATCACAATATTCCAACAAACATGCACCCAGCTTGGTACGATCTGGTGTCAATTCCAGAAATAAATGCAAATCCCTATCAATATTATAACCCCAGAGATCGGCGTTACGAAACATATGTTTAGCTTGTTGATCCGGACTAAAAATGTAGAAACGTGGTCGTACAACGGCTGTGGTGATTTCATATGCCAAAAATTCGGCAATTTCTTGAGCTTCCATATGAGTAGATGTCAATATATCACTTACTACTAGTAGACGATGCAAACAACCCTCTTCTGCTATACTCTGCAATAATATTTGCACATCTTTCGTGCGCAAAACATCTAAATATTCCTTATCCAAATACATGGCAGCACGATAACAGCAAATAACACGTTTTGCAATGGTAACACCAAATTTTAATTTCGTAGCTATACCTTGGAGTATGGCCAATGTTTCCTGTTTTTCTTTACAGGGTATTTCCTCAAATTCTAAGGTTGAAAAACTATCGGATAAATAACTGCCACTACCACTGGTTGTAGAGCAAAGCGTACGTTTGGTAAACTTAGAGTACGAGGAACGTTCAACCTCAGCTAAAAGCTGACGTTCATCTGACGACATGGCATAAATATTAGACATAGATTCTGCTAAAGCCATACAAAACACCACAAAACGTAAATCCAAGGGACGTACATCAAAAAGTTCCTGCAACCTTAAAGCTTCAACAATATCACCCTCATCCAGTAAACGATGTAACAAAGATTCCAACTTTTTTTTCTGTTTCTCATTTAAATTAATTTTACTACTTATATTTAAATCCTCTATGCCAGCCAATTCTTTAAGTTCTAGAAAGGATTTGTAAAGCACACATCTTTCAACCAGCATTATTTCTTCATAATATTCAGAATGATACAAAGTGAGACTAAAGGCTTCATTATCGTCTAGCAAGAGATAGTTTATAATCATGTCATATTCAATTTGATCACGATCAAATGATTCATTTGGAAATAAATGATGATGCTTTATAACATTTAGAGCTTTCTGTAGAACATAATAGCGAGAGCGATAGGATTTTTCTGGTAAACGAGAGGAAGCATATAAAAGAAAGTTTACAAGTGTCTCAGGTGGTAAGGAGTGCGCAGAAACTTCTTGTTCGTATTGCTCAAAAGGAAACTTATAATTGTCAAAATTTTCCTCCGTAGGCAAAGACAATTGAAGTTCTAAATTGTTAACCCACTTGCTATAAACAATATCGCTTATGGGCTTGTGTAAATGTGAAGCCAAACGAACGGCTATATCGTACTCTTTGCCAGCCAATACACAGTTTAATACGCGTTCATATTCTTTATTTTCTCCTGGTTCATTTTGTATTAATTGTATAAAGTTCAGGGGAAATCTTTGTGTCACTCCATTACCAGCCAAGTGTAAAATTTCACAAAATCCTCTTAACAAACAAAAATCCAATTGACCCGTTATATCACTGAGTCCAGATTGACAAACACAGGTGAGAAATTTCATTTGATCTGTAGTTGATTCAAAATTATTTTGTAAATGTAAAAGTAATAGTCGTATTGTACGTTTCATAAGTTTCTCTCGCTTGGACCTTGTATTTAAAGGTAAACGTACTTCATCATTACTCCAGGCCAAAGCGTACACACGTAGCTCATGAACAGCTTTTTCGCCAAATTCGCTTTGTAATGTAAGTTGTAAAAAATTGAATAGATGAACCAAATCATTGTTGGGATAGAAAATATAAAAGCTTCGTACCAACGATTTTATTTGACACTGTCTTACTAATTGATCAATAAGATTCCAGGGGAATTCCTGTATATTAATGCCAACAGCTAATCTTGAAATATTACTCCATTGGTTTGTAGTCACCGATAACCATACCAGCCAACACCAATCAATATTGCAGTTATCTTTGCCACTTATTGAAGCTGCTAAAACGGCCATTATGGGTAATTGTTGTTCAGCAGCTGTACGTAAATAGTTTACCATCGTTGAAGTTGTTGTTCGATTATGTTTTTGTTGCATACATTCCAAAAACTTGTTTATATTGTCAATATTTTCCGTATCATTGGATATGCAGGCATTTGTATACAAAATAATTAAAGCAAATAGGTCTGGTCCACCATTTGTACAGTCAGCTACGAATCGATCATTGTTGGGTTCTAGATCATTTACAATACCAGCTGATTCATGACAAGAAGCAAATGAAGATGTCATTGTTTCAACCGAAGTGGTGGTAGCAGCGGTTTTACTCTCCTTGCTCCTGCGTTGCTTATTTTGTTTTAATTGACGTCTTGTTAAACTTGTACGTCTTTTAAGGCTGGTTTTGTTGCGTTCACTTGTCTGTGTAGCAAATGCCAATGCTCTTAGCAGATGATCTCCCATTGGTAGTATAGTGAAATATTTAACCAAATTCTTAATTTGATCTAATGATATTTCAAAATATTGCAATAAAACCAATAGTCGCCAGTAATCATTGGCTGCCGCATAATGTTCCATTACCAGAGATACTTGATCAATATTATTATTATTTATACTCCTTTCTATATTGTTTACATGCATTATGGCGCTAAAATCATTCAAAGGGAATATATTTTCATTTTTCAAACGTTCTATTAAAAAGCGTTCAGATTTTTGCAGTGTAGAGCCTATGTTCTGGGAATGGCGTGTATCATCATTTGTAAGAGATTTTTTTAGTTTTAAAAAACATCGCAATTGTTGGGTATCAAAGCTCAGCATTTCACAAAATGCTATACAATGCGTTATAACTTCCACATCAGTGGAGGAACATTGCAGCGCTATGTCATATACACATTCACATGCGCTGAAAAAATGAGTCTCAGTAATTTGGGCATAATTTTGTAGCTGCTCTATAAGCATCAGATAAACAGCATATGCAGAACGAGATTGTTTTATGTAATGCAAAAAGTTTAAGCGGCAAGTATACTGCAATTTTGTTTTACTATCTTCGCCTATGTGATCGGAACATCTTGAAAATTTCCCATATAAACTTGCATCCTTTTCCAAGCGTTTAAAATCGAGATCTTTGAAGGTTTTCAATAGATCATAAACATTTGGTAGACGTTGTTCGATGGAGATTGTTGTTTCACTCTGCTGCTGATGTATGATTTTAAGGTAGGTAAGGCTCTTGAGAGTGCCTGATGTGGCTGCGCATTGTAAATTCGATATGGATGGCTCCGTGGTAAGAAATTCAAAAAGCGTTGCAAGTGATTGTTCTTGTTCAAAATCTACACCAACGCTCTCTAAATATTTTGTTGTATAAAAGCTAATCTGAAATATTAAGTATTTGTAAAATGATTATGAATCGGCATTAAATAGTGTTTTGGTAAAATTTTTTAATAAATTTGGTATCTAAGGACTTTGATTTGAAAGGATAGAGGCGATAGCTTTAAAGTTATTGTGGCATTGTTAATAGTATTTTATAACTATGTTTTTATGAAATGTTATTATTTATGGGTTGTTTCATATTTAAATCCTCATAGATTTTAAACTAACAAAAAAAGAACTAACTCTCTGAATGGGACATAAATTTACATACGTATGGTAAACGATAAATATTTTTGATCTAAATTACTCAACCGATTTAAAAAAATGGAACATTTGGAAGAACTTATAGACTGGAAATCACAGAGAATTCTTACCTGCCCAATAAAATTATTTATTTTTAAATGTTTTAAATTTATGAAAAAAAGCTATTTTTGCGTGTTAATTTCATCCTGTATTGTTTAATATAACGATTTATAAATTCGAGGTGTTAGTAAACATACGCAAAGGAATTAAAATAAAATTAATATAGGTACACAGTTTTATAATATTACAGAAAACGCACAGTGGGGCATATCGCAAAAATTTTGTACGGAACCAATTTTGTACATAAAGTCTATGTTCATATACAGCAATTTATCTCTCTGAACTTTTTATGTTTACACAACCAAATTTTTAATTCAGCAAGTAAAAAAAAAAAAAACGTAACTCAGCTGTTAAAAAAAACGCATTCACTGTATGTGTTAGTACAATTTTCTTCAGAAATAGTTTATACATGTGAAGAGAGTATTTTTTTTACTGAATGAATTAAAAGAGTTGGACTTATAGTTGTTTTCTGTACCTTTTCATATTCCCTCTCGCTCTCACACGAAATTAGCATTTCAGCAAGAAAAATTGCGAAATAAAACTATTTCGCTTCATTAATTTTAGTTCATATTATTTAAAACTAATTTCCTAAATATTAAAAATGAAGTCATATTTATTTCAAATGAAATATAATCAAGAACGCTTGAACAAAATTGTTTAAAATTTCATTTACATATATTTTAAATTTGTGAAAAATTTTTGAAATTTTCTTAAGAAAATGTTTAATATTCAATGATTTTCAGCCACATATTGGAGATGGAATAATGACTTTTTAGCAATTTTATGAAAACGATGAATGTGCTGTCCAATGGTTCCAAAATTACACACAATTTCAGACACTCTTTTTTACAGATACTATTTTTATTTAGCTTCTGTAATTAAATGCAATAAAAATGAACTAAAATGTTCCCGAAATTTCTAAAATTATATTTATGTACAATTTTTTAATATTTATGTAAACATCTATATTTTGTATGAAAAAAGTTTGGGAATAAATTTGTATGTTCAATCCACACAGTTTATGTTAAAATACATAGAAATATAGAATTATTTTCTGTGTATTAATAAATTCGTATCTCATAAACTACTCAGGGATCCCGCCTCTTCATACTTCACGCATGAAAAGGCATATTTTGATTCTTAGTATAGAAGAAATGAAAATTATAACTTAAACGGTGTTTATTTTAAATAAAATTGAGTTATCAAAATTCCTTTATTTATTAAATATAAAAACTTCTAAAGCTCATAAACAATTAAAAAATATTGAAGGCCTTAAATGTTCATTATAAAAATTTTAAATTATAAACTTTTTATCAATTAAAATCGTATAGATATTTTTTCTATTAAGGCTTGATAAATTAAATTTTTTTTTATGAATAAGTCACTAAATGTAATAAAATATCTTTGTTTTTACAAACTTTTTAATATTGGAAGAAATATCTGACAAAGCACATTTTATTTCATTTTCCACATACAAACGTGATCTAAATTTGGATTTTATGAACTATAGGGCAGAAAAACAAGTTCGCATGAATATGTAGATATAAACTGTAGCAAAAGTTTTAACGCTTCATTCCCAACTTTATAATATTTAAACCAAAAATATTCAATCCGGTGGGAGTAAACAAGTTAAGACTGGGCTGGGAGAGAGGCGCTAGATGTATTCATGTACGATGCTGGAGCTCTCTCCCTTTGACGGCGTTAATGCATCTTTTATCACACCCGGTCCTGGAAACGGATAGGCTTGCTGGACTGGATGCGGTGCAATTGATGTATTCTAATTGGTGATTTTGCCAAAAGAAATGCATTCTCTGCCACTGGGTACTGTATTGGTGCCATACGTTTCCCGCGGACCAAATAAACAGGTACCATGCACTTTTAAGATCAAGGTGGTTAGTTAGTGCGAAAAGAAACTAATCGAGAACAGCTCCCCTCTGATACTGATAGCAAGGGTCAATTTTATTACAGCCTAGTCCGCGTACGCCGTCACTGCGCAAGACCGCCTATATTTTACGTACCTTCTCGTGGGACCAAAATTGAAAATAGAAATTTTATTGAGACAAATAGGTTAAGGTGAAAAAAGGACGAAGCGAAAGTAGACGAAAGGGTTCTAGTTAGGGAAGAGGAAGATACGGACGCTGTCATAGATGTAAGGGATAGGGTCGAGTTATGGATGGAGAAGGACGACGTTTTGAAAGGGGGAGCATGAAGATAAGGACGACGACATGAACTTGTTGAGACTGCATAAGGACATTCTCAGGCAACACGGACAATTTCTGACCAAACTGGCGGAGGAGGATAGCCCGCTGAATTCGGCGAAGGATCTTGTCAGATCCAGTGCGACGGAGGGGCTGGAGGACCCGACTCTTGGGTCCGATGAAGAGCACGAGATAACAGTTATCTCTGCTCTTGATCGGAGCAAAGAGCATGGAATTGCAACCACTGCGACGACACTGGATATGAAGCAGGTGAGCTCGAGGGGACATGTCCAGGCCTTTGGCCAAAACAATTGTTCGGCAGGTAGCGGTAGAGCATCCAATAGATGAGCAGATAGCAACCGACAGTCGAACGAGATTTGATAAGGCGAAAAACGGCGTTAGGAACTCCATAGCTGCACTAAATAAGTTGGCTAAGAAGGATACAGGTTTGAACGGACCTATGGCTCCATCGGAGATATCTTAGGAATGTCTTATCCCGAAGGTTTTAAAGTGGAAGTAGAGGAAGGTCCGGAAATTGCTCGCAAGGGTAAAGAGTCCGTGTCTGCCAGTACTTTGGAGCCACAAGTCGCCCCTAACAGTCGTGGAGTTGCTCACAAGCCATCCAGCGGTCTTGTAAGTTCTCGCAAGGAAAAGGACAAGTCAGCTAGGATTGGTAGTGAGACAACTCAAACTGGGAAGGGAGCAGAGAAGGTAAACCAAACTCCTGCGAGCCTCATTAAGGACTCTCAGATGAGATCCATTAGGGGAGCTCTGCCTGGAGATGAGATACCCTCTACTTCCAAGAAAGCTGGTTATGTACCATGTGACTCTTTTAAAGGTCCTGCTAAGGGAACCATAAAAAGAGTGAGGTCTGGGGATGACCAGCAGATACCATCGGGGAAGAAGGTTGGTAAGGCACCAAGTGGCTCGCTAAAAAACTTTCATAAGGGTGTAGTAAATCGGGTATTATCTGGTGATGATCAACCTTCATCGTCCAAAAAGGCGAAGGATTCCAAGTCGGACATTCTTCAAGCAACAGTCATTAACTGTGCTGATTCAGATAGGAGAATCAGTACGGAAATGTGGCGGCTGATTGACGATAGGCTCATGGACGAAATCTTCCAGGCAAGACACAGGCCGGGTGAAATAGAATTCATGTATGCAGACTGGATAAAGGGTGTGAAAACTGTTGGTTGCGGTAATAAAGGAACCTTTGAGTTCCTGAAAGCCGCGATTAGCAGGTGTGGTAGCCTTTGCCCGGATGCGTTATACTTGCATCGGAATTGCCGTTGCGACCAATAGTCACGGTGTGGATTTCACCACCCATTAAGCCGGGGGAAGTCATACTGGGAATATTGAAGGACAGAATAGGGGGATCAATACAAGTCAATGGAAGCTTGTCTCTTCATTGACTTGTAAAGAGAACTAGGGAAAGGATTTCCGAATCGCATTAGATCTGGAATCTATTAAGAAATTGGGCTCATTGGGGGGTTGTTACGTTCGGGATTCGCTATGTCAAATTTCGATACTCGAAAAATGGCAAAGCCAAAGAGGCTGCGGATGATGCAGATAAATCTGCATCATTGTGAATAGGCCTCGACCGAATTAATAACCTAACTCAGTGAGACCAATTTAATGTAAAGGGCTCCCTGATGAGTGCTGCCTTTTTCAGGCTGATATTCTCGGCATCTTGAAGGCCGCAGAATTAATCAGGCGGTACGTTCTGAGGGGTACTGAAGTTACTCTCTATGTGGACAGTCAGGCGGCTGTGAAGGCCTTGGGGGCACATCTGGTGAAATCCAAGCTAGTTGCTGACTGTAAAAAGTCACTGAGAGAGCTGATGAAACACTACATGGTGAGACTCTGCTGGGTACCTGGCCAAAGTATCTGGTAACGAATTGGCAAGGCAAGGCACAGAGTTATCTGACAGATGGATTCTCATGACTTTTTCTTTTGTAGACTAACAGTATATTCCCAACGACATTAAAACAAGGCTCAATTAAAAGTTCACCAATTGTATATTAAATTAGCATAGATATTTTGCATGAAGCTTCAAGACATTTTCTCATTCAAATGAAAGGCACCATTAGAATCCAACTTTGGCTTAAATACATATGCCGAAAAATACATAAAATACATATTATCATGTACAAATTGCATACACATTTTCGGTCTCTCTCGTGGATCCCCTGGAGTGTTGCAACGGACCCGTATTTTGGAAACTTTGAACTACTGGACGGATCGAATTTAGATTCATGATAGAGGTGTAGAGTAGTACTTTTCTTTCATAAAAGTCATCTTGTAGTCACCCTGTAATAATATGAATTAAGTACAGGTTGTCAAAATTGAACATCTGGAGTATGAAAAAATTAAAAAAAAAATCGTAGCTTCTACAAATTAAGTCAGATTTCAAAGATATAAAAAATGTTGAAGAAAAAATGTTATACTCAGCTATACTATTTTTAATGGTTAAAGAGAAATTTCGGATTTTGGACTTGACTTTTTTTGGTTTTTCTCAAATAATTTCCGTAAATTTTTTGAATTATCTCAATTCGTTTAGTCGTATAAATGTTCATGAATCAAGATCGTTATATTTGCTTTATTTGTAGTAGACAATATGTATATCAGTGGATAGATAAATATCTATTTTTATATTTTTTACATACTTTGAAGAAGTTTTGCTTAACAATTTCAAATTTTAGTATTTATAAAATTGTTTAGAATTAAAAAATCATCTGCTTAAGATATCAAAATGATTTTTGGTACACGTAAAGATTGTTATTGTATTACATTACATTACAAAATAAAATTAAAAAATATAACACTAAAAATAGGCGAATTTTTTTCTTTTTCATTTGTATTTCGCATCTAACCACACCTATCTCAATGTACTATTTGCATATACATGTTTTAGCTATTATCTTATAGTTTTGAATTAATTCTTATCAAATTGCTAATATGAGGTACCGCACATTTTTTTCTAATATGAAAGATCGCAAAAAGCCGCAATCAATATTAAAAATAGTATTTCTAAAAAAAATATATTTTTTAATAATCGGATTTCTTTTAAATAAAAAATAACGTTAATTTAAAATGTTTACCTAAAAATTTATAATAAAATAATTTGAGTACATTTATTGTTACCTACCAAAATAATCATATAATCTGCAGCGTTTACCGACATATATACAACCATACTTCTTAACAAAAATTTTAAATAAATTTTTTTTTTTAGAAATAGCAACTTTGAAAATATGCAAATATTCCCTATAGACGCTTTTCAATATTCGAATTGTTTTTTCCAATATATGATATGTTTACCAGTAAATACGAAAAAATTACTTCAATTACTAAGCTTTTATTTTCGTATTTTGTCGTTCTAATTTAGCTAAATGTGACACAGTATTAAATCTATTTTTTAGATTTGAAAAATCTGGAGTGATTTTTTTTCTAGCCCAATGAACTTGAAATTTTGTTTAAAATTTTACCATTTTCGACCAATGCTGGACGTAGTGTGCAACTCTCAATTACAAAAAATATTGAAGGCCTTAAATCATGTATTCTATGCTTGAAGCCTTGTCTTTTAAAATAAGTTAAAAAATTTATAGTTTATTTTTATAAATTTTGAGAACAAAGCGAAAGAAAAAAAAACAACATTTCTTCGTACTTAATTTAAAGCAAAAATCACAGCAAAAAAAAAAAAAATCGAAATTTCCAAATTCAAGCGCAAATATCTTTTTAATCATAAGCAATATCATAGTATGTATATATTTTTTATCTCATCAAGTACTTTACAAATTCTTGTTAAAATTCCTGATATATGTTGTGTAAAATATTGGTATATTGATCATGTCACATTGCTCCTAAAGTTTTAATATGCACTCTAATATTTTGCAGAAAATGTTTTTACAATCCAAGCAACAACTTAATTTTAGGAGGAATTTATCGTTGTTATTCTCTATTTAAAACTATTCATATTATTATTTATTCAATAAAGAGTTATTATTCATTCAGTAAAGAGTATTTACCTTTCTAAATCCTTCTAAGTTTTCAAATGTATTAGTTTTTAATGTTACTAAAAATTTTAACAGGGGTTTGTGTTCACATAATAGTTCGGCTAAATCTTCTAGTTGACGATTTTCTACAAAGTCGTATAATAACAAATAGTAAAATTTTTGATCGAACATGAAACGTGCCAATGGCAAAGTCTTTATATTGTCGTTGTTAATGTGGAAGCTATTTGTGAGACAAATTCGCTGTAATACAGTTTGTACAGAATTTTTTTCATCGTCAAAGAAGAATCCAGCTAAAGCAAAATAATTTCTTAAAATATTGTCGCTATTCTCTTGAAGACAACGTAAGGCATACTTATACATTTCAGCCTCTATAGACCACTCGAAATATCTTAATTCTAACTGCGAAAGTTGATGGAATTTTGAATAATGCTGAATTCGACACCATCGTATGATCTCTTCGATTTGTTTAGTTTCAACCAGAAAATCCCACATAACAAATTTGTTGATATGATTCAATAGTATGTCATTGTGTGTCTCAAAATATAATTCTATCATAAGTCTTTGTTGAGTGGCTAAATCCAAAGCCATTAGAGATTCCAAATTAACACGTTTCATATGTTTTTTTATGTTGGACATTATGGCTTCTGATTTTTTTAATTGCTGCAAAAGTTCCCAATGAAACTTTAAGTTTTGCATTAAGTGTTCGTAATCATCACAGGGTTCTTTCTTAATTAAATGTTCCATTATTAATTCTCTTAACTCCGGATCATTGGATTCACAAGCAAATTGATAGTAAAAACATTTAACATCCCGCTGTACATTGCGTAGTACATTTTCGGCCTTACACACTAAACGTTCGGTTAACAAACGATTCACATAGGTTTGGACTACATCATGGAAAAATAGTTCATATTCTGTCACAGACATTTTACGTTTTCGTGCCCAATATTGTATGCATAGCTGAATGTTTTCTCCTTTTGTAGCCACCTCCTTAATAAGAGCCACTTCACTAATTCCCGACCACGATTTAAGAATTTTATCACGTTCATTATTAGCCATTTTGGATAAATCTTTAATGTTTTAAAATATATAATCAGGAATATTCATATCTGTGTTTTTTGTTTTCTTTAAACAAAGTATAATTAGTTCAGTTAATTAAAAAGAACAAAAAAAGAACACAGATAAGCAACACAAAAACAATTTTATTTGTTTAAATCTTCTTCTTTTTAAGTTTCATCCATCTTTAATTGTATAAAAATAGATTTAGTGTATCTAATAAGAAAATATGGTAACACCCACATAATGAATAAGTGGAGACTTATTTTTTGCAGCATTAAATTTGAATTCTAACTAGAGTTTTAAATGATTTTTTAAAGCAAACCATAAAAGAAAATATACAAGCATTCATACCATCATAGCCCATATTTACACTAGGCGACATGCCGCAGCGACATTCATTGTTTTTGTTGCTGTTACATAACGTTATGTAACAACAAACGAGTTCCTCGTTTCTGGAAATTTTATAGTACACCTCCCACATATTCATCTACTTTCCCCTTCTCATATACATATGAATATAGGGCAGGTAGCTTTAAAACGAGTGTTATTCCTCACACAAGGTAAACCCTAATTATCTCATATCTAAGCTATTACTAAGTTTTTGTGATAATCACTTTCTTATCAAGTTTCATAATTGACATCAAAATCGGTAGGGTAGATTTAAAGGGTATATCTAAAGAACCATTCAACCGATTTTAAATTTCTGGCCAGATTCACATTCAGCATATATAAATTAGAATGTTATGTTTAATATTATAAACATAACATCAAAATGTAATTTCATGAAAACCTAAGTTAGAGGATTTTGAATATTATATATTTAGGAGATCTATTTTAAAAGCAATGCATCTCTCTTCCAGCTCTAAATATTTCCTTTCAATTATATCATTGCTCTCAAATCATTGATTTTGGAAATTCTGAGCATGACTTATTTGTTTTTCTATTAACGGGGAGGAAATAGTATTCGTTGATAACCTTCGATATTTAGGAATATACCATAGATAACGTTTGAGTGACTTGTGAATCATGTTTTTGGTAGAGTGTTAGGAACATTATGCAGGATTTATTCCAATAATATTTTTTTACCTTGTTGAATATGATACAGATTGGCTTATGGACTCTTGATGCAACATATAGTTTACGGGTTAGAGGTTGTCTCGGCTACTTTAGATTGTATATCTGCTAGGTTGTGCTGTATTACTAATGTTATTGTTAAATACGTTCATAATTTTCGGAGGTGAGAGCATATTTTGAGTATGTGAAAACTTTTCTAGAATGTGTTATTTTAGACACTTTATTAATATTAGGAATTTATTACTCTTTTATAGGGTTCTGAATTCTTATTTTAACATTTTACTATGAATCCTCAGATTGTTGTTCCAGTTTATATATAGTTTATATATATATATATATATATATATATATATATATATATATATATATTGTAAGCACTTTGCTAAGATATTTTTAAAAAATAATCAATATTGCATATGTATAATATTCAAAACGAAATGAAAAAATAAAAATAGATTATTCTGGTGAAATACATTGAAAACATATATAACTTTTGTTTAATTTTCAAATATAAATATTAAAGGTTATAAAGCAGCGGTGGGATACAAAAAAAAAAAAACAAATAAATTACGGAATATATATATATGCCTAGAGGAAATAGAAAACGTAGTGTCTATACCAGAATGCAAAGGGAACATTCAGAAATAAGGGAACTTCCGCAAATTTCTCCATTAACTTTGGGTGTATCTAATATGGGTTCTCAAGAAAATCTGGAAGAAATCGAATCGACGACACGTATCAATGCATTGGAAAGTTTAGTTAAATCTCTGAGCGAAAAACAACATGTGTCGGTCGGGGGCAACAATTTTAAAATTGATTGCATTCCGGAATTTGAACCAGGAATATTAAGTTTACCTGTATCATTGTAGTTGAAAAAAATTGACCAAATAGGTGAAATGCATAATTGGGATGATAGATACAAGATATTTGCCATGCAGAATAGATTAAAAGGTTTAACCCGTGTGTGGTTTGAAAACTTAAATGAATATGTATCTACATGGGAAGATTGGAAAACTTTATTACTTCAATCGTTTCCGGATCATCATGATTTTGCTGAAAATATGAAACGTTTAATAAATCGTGTTAAACATCCTCTCGAGTCAATGACACAATATTATTTTGAAAAAAAGATGTTAGCTAGTGTGTGTAAAATGACTGGTGTGGATGCCGTGTCTTGTATTATAGATGGTTTGCCTAGTAGAAGTGTTCAAATTGGTGCAAGAGCTGGAAGATTTCAAAGCCCAGAAGATTTATTTGGTCATTATTTATCAACATTTCCAGATGAAAAGGAATATCCGACTAAAACCAGGAAAATTTAAGGAAGAACCATTACGTTGTTACATGATGACACTGAAGATAAGATGAAGAAAATAATATGCTTCAACTGTAAAAAAAACTGGACATTATGCCAGTAAATGTCAAAACCCTATAAAAAAAATGTGAAAATTGTAAAAAGTGGGGACGTAATACTCGTGAGTGCTTAAAAAAGAAAGGTAAGTCCTCTATATTATTAATTGAAAACGAAAAAATTCGAACAAATTGCTATTTGGTAAATTGTAAAATAGGTGGTATTAGATTGAAAGGTTTTATAGACACAGGTTGCTCAGTAATATTGATAAAACAATCGAGTGCAAATATTTTACAAAAACCATTTGAAGCTTGTAATATACAAGTAAAAGGGTATGGAGGATCAGTTATATCAGTAAACTTTAAAATAGTTGCAAAATTAGAAGTATATACAGCTTCTGAAATTGTTGAATTATTAGTTGTTCCTGATTATGCCCAAGAAATTGATATCCTCATAGGGCAACCATTTATTAATAGTGAAAATGTTGTAATGATAGTCAAGGATAACACTGTTAAATTATTGACAAAGAAAACTGAATATTTTCCTGATTTCGAGTGTACATCAAAGGATAAAATTTCACTTTGGATTGACAAAACAGTAACTATTCCCAGAGACCATGCATGTTTAGTTGAAGTTGTAACAGCAAACTGCAGATTCGAGCTTTTATTTAAAAGACATGGTCGTATATAAGCCAAATAGAGAATATCGAATTTCCAGGTGTATAATTGAAAAAAAAGGGTTAGTTTTCATAGAAAACAATAGCGAAGACAGTTTAACATTTAAGGAAGGTTCACGTATAGGGAGAGTTTATCCATGTAAACTAGATTCTACATTGGAATACTCAAATTATATTTTAGAATTTAATAAACTAAAACTTTTTTCTGAAAATGAAGTTATTCCTCAAGCTAAAGAATTAAATGACGAAAATGTAAAACGATTAGTAGCATTATTAAATAAATACAGATGTTGTTTTTCACAAGATATGTCAGAATTAGGGACTATAAAAAATGCACAAATGAAAATATTACTGAGTAATGAAATTCCTGTTTCCTATAAACCATACCGGATGTCATGGTCTGAAAGAGAACTTGTTCGAGACATGATAGATGATTTGAAGAAAGCAGGCCTCATTCAAGGTTCATCATCTCCTTATTCTAGTCCTATTCTTTTAGTTAAAAAGAAAACGGGGGAATACAGGTTGTGCATTGATTTCAGAGCTCTGAATCGGAAAACAGTTAAAGAAGCTTTTCCAATGCCAAGAATGGATGATGAAATTGATAGATTAAGAGGTAACTGCTATTTCACTAGCCTAGATTGTGCAAGCGGATATTATCAAAATCTTATTAGATAAAGACTCTTCTCAGAAGACAGCTTTTATAACTCCTGATGGGCATTATGAATTTTTAAGAATGCCATTTGGATTAATAAATGCTCCGTCTGTTTTTCAAAGAACCATGAATAAAATACTGGGAAATTTAAGATTTACAACAGCTTTGGTTTATATAGATGATATATTGATACCATCTGATTCAATTGATAAAGGTTTTCAGAATTTAGAATTAATTTTGGAAAAACTAATGGAAAATGGCGTAACTTTAAAAATAAGAAAATGTTTTTTCCTTCAAAATACCATACAATATTTAGGATTTGAAATAAACGCAGATGGTGTTAGACCGGGAAAAGAAAAAATTATTGCCGTGATTAATTTCCCTGTACCAAAAAATATTCATGAAGTTCGTCAATTTTTAGGATTAACTAGTTATTTTAGGAAATTTGTGAATAAATATTCTTTAATAGCAAGACTAATTCAAAATTTATTAAAGAAATATGTTTCCTTTAGATGGGGAGAGGAACAGGAAAAAGCATTTAATGAATTGAAAAATAAATTAACTGATTGTCCCGTGTTAGTTTTGTATAATAGAAAGTCGCGTACTGAGTTGCGTACAGATGCTTGTAAATGGGGCGTTGGTGCAGTTTTATTACAGGAACAACATGATTTAACTTTGAAACCAGTAGCTTATTTCAGCCACACAACATCGAAAGAAGAACAACGGTATCATTCTTTTGAATTAGAAACTTTAGCTATTGTTTACGCATTAAAGCGTTTTAGGGTATATTTACTAGGTATAGAATTTAAGGTAGTAACTGATTGCGCATCTTTAAGAACTGCTTTTACAAAAAGAGATCTTGTTCCTCGAATTGGTAGATGGTGGTTAACTTTGCAAGAGTTTAATTTTGACGTAGAATATCGACAGGGTTTTAAAATGGCTCATGCAGATGCATTAAGTAGAAATTCAGTAAGTGTTTTACGAGTAGATATTTCAGAAATGGATAGGATATTAGCATTGCAACTTAATGATGATAGATGTAAATTTTTAATGGAAACTCTTAAGACTGCACCAAAGGATAGGGAAGATATACAGATATATAAAGATTATGAAATAAAGAATGGTAGATTGTATAGAAAAACATTAAATGGTAGTAAGTGGGTTGTGCCGAAAAATTCAAGAAGGGAAATAGTATTTAACCATCATGATAAAATTGGACATTTCTCAGTTGATAAGACAATTTCTTGCATACAAGAAAAGTATTGGTTTTCCGATATGAAAAATTATATCAAACGTTATATTTCTTGCTGTCTACCTTGCTCATACAATAAAATACCTTCTGGTAAACAAGAAGGATTCTTACATCGTATTGACAAAAGTAACATACCATTTGATACAGTACATGTTGATCATATTGGACCGTTTACGAAAAGTGTGCATAAAAATACGTATCTAATTGTTTTAGTTGATGGATTTACCAAATACGTCTTTTTAAAAGCAGTTCAGAGTACAAAAGTAGAACCTTTTATTAAATTTTTAGAGGAGTTTATTACAATTTTTGGAGTACCTAAAATAATAGTTTTTGATAGAGCTAATACTTTTACTTGTCGTAAATTTATGAAATGTGTGCGAAATTATGGAATTAAAGTTATTCATAATGCAACAGCAACACCTCGAGCAAATGGGCAAGCAGAAAGATATAACCGAACAATTTTGTCAGCATTGAGTTCATCCGCTGAAAATGAAAAGAAATGGCATGAATCAATTAGCGCTATTCAATGGGGTTTAAATTCCACGATTAATAAGGCAACAGGAAAAATACCGAATGAACTGTTATTTGGGTTTTTGCCTAGGGGCAAATATGATTCATATTTAAGTAATGAAGTATGTGAAAGTAGTTATAAGGATGCTTTAAATAGTAGAAATCAGGCTAAGACGTCAATTGATAATCTTCAACAATATCAAAAACATAAATATGATCAGAAAAGAAAACCAAGCCTAATTTACAAAATAGGGTAGTTAGTATTAGTAAGAAAAACTAAATTAATTGAAGGAAATCGAAAATTACTTCCTAAATACAATGGGCCTTATCAGGTTGTGAAATATTTAGGTAATGATAGATATGTTATAAGAGATATGACTGGAGCAAATAGATCGCAGAAACCATATGAAGGAATAACTTCCTCAGATAAAATGAAATTATATCAATCATTTGAATGTGATTAAAATTAAAAATATATGTATATTCGTTGCATTATACTGTTATTTTTTTACAGATACCTCACGAGGACGTGAGTGAGGGAGCATGGCCGAGTTGTAAGCACTTTGCTAAGATATTTTTAAAAAATAATCAATATTGCATATGTATAATATTCAAAACGAAATGAAAAAATAAAAATAGATTATTCTGGTGAAATACATTGAAAACATATATAACTTTTGTTTAATTTTCAAATATAAATATTAAAGGTTATAATATATATAAATATATATACGTATATATATTTATGTTTTTTTTATTTAGGAATTTAATTTTGTTACATAAGTTTACTGACCTCAAAAGGCTTTTTATATTAATTACTTGAAATGGAAATAAGTAAATAAATATATAAAAATAAATTTATTGTTTTTGAGTTTAAAGTATGAAATAATAAATTTTGCAAAAAATAATACCTACTATATAATTACATAAGTGTGGCAACTCCACACTACATATTTAATATTAAGTTTTTTATATTTGCATACGTTACAAACTCTCCAAATATTTTTCAAATTAGAATTGAAGTAAAATAACAAACACATTTTATTTTAAAACTTTAGTAATTTCGCATTAATTAAAAAGTAAAGCAAGCTATGGATTTAAGTGGTAATAATACATACGTGTATAAATAAAAAATATAGAATATTAAACAAGATTAAAAAAGGAAAAATTAAATTAAAAATAATTTTTACAATTTGATTAATAAGAAAATGTGGTCAACTAATTTTCTTTTAGCGTATAGTTTGCAAAAGTTAAATAGAGAAAAGCGTGAAAGGCAGCCCAACTGGACAGAGTGTGAGAAACAGTTGTTGCTATCCCTGACGCGTATGCATCAGTCAATATTGGAAAATAAAGGTAGCGATACCATGACTATAAAACGAAAATCTGAAGCATGGGATGAGATAGCTCAAAAAATGAAAGCAGCTGGTTATAATCGTTCCAAGGATAGACTTAAGCAACAGTTGGGCAGAATACGTGCTGCTGAAGCTAAAAAAATTAAAGATGCCATGGAAAGAAATTTAACAACAGCAGAAATAAAAAATGTAAATATTTCGAATGATAATTTAATAATTGAGGAAAATATTAATACAACAATGCCGCAATACATCAATGTAAAGGAAAACAAAGTTCAAATCCAAGAAACATCTATAAAGCCAACGATATTGCCAATTCCCGCATCATTGCAAGAACACCATTATATAAAAACGGAAAAGGCTTTATCCATTAATGATACTAAATGCTTCGAAGAAGAATTGCAAACAAATACAAGTACTTGTTCCAAATCAAACGTAAGTAATGATAATAATATAAATACTTGCTACTATAACCATACCGAAGATGATGAAGTTGTGAAAAATATACATTTCAAATTACAAAATGTCCAAACTTTAGTTGATACCCAACAAAATGTTGATAGTGATATTATAGTTAAAGACTGCATGAGTGAAGCGGATAATATTGCTTCTGAAATTAAAAGTACTATACCCTGCTCAACAATTACTTCAAATATTAAGCCACCTGCAATAAATTTTGAGGAAAATAACATTAGTCACAACAGTGAAAATGAAGAAAATTCCCCTTGTTCTTTCTCTGGTGCAGCTAGCAACAGTCTAAAGCAACAGAAACGTCGTTTGCGTCGCATATGTACAAAACGTATACGTACTACGCTTACGCGACAACAAAGTTTACGTCAACTGTATTCGTATCGTATAGCAGTTGAACGCGAACGTTTACGTAGCTTGAAGCTGCAACAGAAACGTGATCGTATTCTCTATCTTAAAGATGTTGAAATACAAAATTTAAAATTACAAATACTACGCAATCTTACAAATCAGAATCGCGATGCTAATCGTATAAATTTGTAAATTATGTGTAATTATATTGTATTTTAAACATTGTCTGTTATGTACATATACATATGTAAATTTGCATATGCAACATATTAAATTTGTTTTATAAAATGTTTTCAAATGTAAAAGAAATTGTTATATAGTAAAAAATAAGTTCTTTTTTTAATTGTGCTTTAAAATGCTTTTGTTTGTAAAAGAAAATAATTAACTCTATACTTTAATTAAATACTTTTATGAAATATATTTAAATCATTATTATTTTATTAATTTCATTAGTCTTGTATTTATTTTTTAAAATATCCGTTAATATGGGTAACAAGTTTCATTTAGAAATCGATGTAAAAATTTTAAATGGCATATATTAATATCCCAGGAAAAAAAGCTTTAAATACAATGATTTTAACTTACTGGGGTCATTGAAAGGAAGTACTTAGTGCTAAAAAAGAGTCTTTAAAATAATGTTATTTTTTATGATTCCTTTTAAAGTTCTCTTAAATTAATGTTTATATCGCTCATTTGCTGCATAAGTGTCATAACTCAAAAAATCTTATTTTTCAGGAGAAGCATTTGCAGTTTTCAAACTGATACATATTTTTTAAGATTTTTAAATGAGAATAATACAAAAGTTCAATTTGGTGATTTACATAGATAACATAATGATGTTGACTACATAAAAGTCGACTCACAATAAAACTAATACATTGCTGCAATTAATGCGTAATAGATTATTTAATTAGAATAAAATGCTTTTATCCCTATCCTACGTGAAATGTAAAAAGTTCGTATACAAACTGGTATTTATGTTCTTCACAAGTTACAATTGGTACAGTATTTGATTAGTTACAGTCGTTAAAATGCAAAAAGTTTATATAGCATATACTAAACTTTTTTATTCCAATAAGGTAGGGGTAGCGGAGCACTAGTAAAAATAATTTTTTAGAAGTAACTATCAATAACATTCGAAAAAGTGCAAAGTGAAGTGGTGAAAATGTTAATTTTTAGGAAGTATTATCTTTTTTTTTTGCTGAAATTAAAAACAAAAAATACGTTTTTTTAAAGTTGAATAATTTTTTGTTAGTGAATTTACAATTAAACATATAAAACAAACTTTTTTCCAATTAAAAATCGGAAGTAACATAAAATTCCAAACAAATACAGTATAAAGTAATTTTGTTATTAGACTTAAATTCATTGTTTGAACATCATTGCATTGTTTAAAATTCAAAGCAACAAAATTAAAGATATTTTTCTAATTTGTGTAATCTCAAGTTATTTATTTTGTGTGTATGTAATATGTACATATGTAAATACATTTGTTTTTTTTTTTATTGAACGCGTACATTAAGTGGATTTAGAATACGTCCAGCCATTACAGCAATATCCAAATCACGATCAATAATGAAAAACATAAACGGATGATTAACTGATATTTGTATGGGTTGTGTCTGTGCTCCATTGTTGCCTAAGAGAATTAAAGATGTGTAAAAGAAAGAAAGAAACAATGAAAAATGTTGTAAGTAAATCTTATAAAAGTATTTATGAATTTAAATGTTTTTAAGGTGTCTAGTATTCAATATGCCCTTAAACGTTTTGCTTGGTTGATTCGCTAAATGGTGTGATGTATTTTGTATTATTATGTAGCAAAAAATGCAAAAAAAAAAACTATTTTGTAATATTACTTACGTCTTAACTGATTGATGGGATTTGTACGAATATGAACATTTATAGACTGTTCGATATGTTTGACGTAGATGCCTTTTTCATCTGTCATTGGCCGAAAATCTGCACGATTTGGTTCGAAAATATCACAAATACCCAGCTGTGAAAATTACAAAAGAATTTTATTTGATAACATATTCTAACGATTGCATACCAATATTAATAATTATAGAATTTCTAAACTTTTACTCTATTTTTTACTTTTTAACAAAATTTTGAAATCTTAACCTCCGTATTCACAAACAAATTTTAAATTTAAAATGCTTTTTCAATCAAAATTTTCATATGAATTTTGTTTCTAAAATGTATTTTAAATTTAAAATTTGTTTTTGAATACGGGAGTAACTCTTTTATCAATAAGACAATTTTTTTCAATTAAGGACTGCGCACGAAAAAATCCATGCACTATTTAAGGTGTATAACTATACGTGAAAAAAACTTGTTTACTTTTGTTATTATTCTTATTAACTACTTGTGTGTTAATTATTTTTTTTTTGTAAGAAAATTAATCAAAATTCGTTCAAACACATAATTATTACTATTTTTTTAACTCTAGAAATTTAAATGGCGTAGCTACTTGGCTAACAAAATGCCAGAGTGTCAATTCCAAAGAAGCGTCCTCCGCAAAACTTCCACTCGATGTACACCTTCGTGTAGAAAACTAAAGTTCTCGAATTCAGCTCCCTGAATTTAAAGGTCTCCACCAATATCAATCTCAGTTTTATGTGGTACTGCACCAAATCCAATCTTATAAAAGTTAGATTAACAAATCCAATTGCATGTGAGAAATGTAAGTTTCGAAGAACCGTTACACGATACAGTTAATGCGGGGGTGAGACGCAAAATTCTCGAAGGACAAACAACAAAAACCCCCTGACTGTTCTTAAGAAATAATACGGTGACGCGAAAGTTGTTCCCCAATCCAGAGCTACTATACGAAATACACAAACACATAATTAAAATTTATTATCGAAACACATGTCGAACATATACAGTGGCGAAAATAACTAATCGATATACCATTTAATTTCGTTATAATTTATGTATTTATTGAATTATTTCGAGTATTCGACAAGTTGTTTATATGTCCATTTCCGATAACTATATAAATTTTTTTGTGTTTTTTTTGTTATTGATTTCACAACTAGGATAACAATAACATGTGTTTTAAATAATTTTATATGATTGTTGTGATTTTGTGTGAATAAAGGACGCAAAAAAGAAACTTCAGTTTAAGCCAAAAGCTTCATAATTAATCATTTTTAGCAAGGAAAATCGGAAAAGGTGAAAAAGCTAAGAAAAACGTTCCACTATATTATAAAAAAACGAAAATTCACTGGAAAATAATCCTGAATCAACAGGCCTTTAAAGTTTACAAAAACTGGTTGAACGTAAAATTTTAAGTAAAGTGAAAAAAATCACAAACTAAATGCGTGGAACATGACAAAAGGTGTTCAAAAATTTAGAGATATGAAAACTACATAATTTTAGAGCCAGGTCTGGCATAAAGAAGATTATAATTTGTAAGAGAATATGCCAAGAAGTCGAAAAAGTTCTGTAAGGATAAAATTTTTGCAAATCATTTTGTATGAAATATGAATGTCCTAATCAATTTTATGCCATATACCGAACTAGAAGAGAGAAATTAGGTAGATACTATAAAGTACGGTGGTTGAAGTGTTATGGTTAGGGAGCATGTGACAGAGTCTGGAGTAGGTATTTCAGTATTTAGATGATATATTGGATCATGGGTATTTTATAGAATTTGAAAATAAAATTTACATGAATTGCTGAGAAATTAGGATTTTCCGACCGATATACCTGGATATAAACTAAAGTATTTTGCCAAAAATATAAAGAAACTTAGCTTTCTCTATAACTGCACGAAAATAATAAAAAAACATTATAAACACCAGATATCAATCTAAATGAACATTTTTAGAGTTTTTATTAAAAAAAATATGTCGGAATTTCATGAATAAAAATGAAATTAAATTGATATTGTAAGTGCAATGCAACAAAATTGATCCTGAATGTAACAAAATCCTTATCAAACCTATATCAAAGCGCTTAAAAGAGTTTATAAAGTGAAAATAAAAAGCTACATGTTATTAAAAAAATGAATTTTTTGTTATTTTTCGAAACATAAAATATGATGTCGAATGCTTTTTTTACCTTGAATTTTAATGGTATTATATAAATGACTTTTTAAATTAACTTTTATTTGTATTAACTTTAAATTTTATGCAGAATTGAAATCTTTATGTTCTATAAAACTTTAAACTATTTTTTATTTAAAATTTTTGAGAAATTGCATTATTATTTTTTTAACTAACTTAGCATCGCTTATGTCGAATAGCTTTTTTTTGGTCCTTGTATGTAAAACAATTGCTAGGAACTCAGGTGAGTCACGAAATACAATTTCTTGAGTCACAAAAAATACAAAGAGTTCACGATCACCAAAAAATCCTGATAACCGAAGAAAAAGTTAAAAAAAAAATCATTTCTTAATGGAATATGATTCATTATTTAAATTTTTCTGTATTTATATCAGAAAAGTTAAAAAGCTGTCCTGAAGACCCATGAAGTAAAAAAGAGTTTCTAATAGGAACGCTAGAAAAAATGTAAAGGTAAAAGAGAGGACGAACATTATTATTATACTACCTGAAGGGAGATAAAAAGTACATACTTGTGAACTTTTTACAGCATTCTGGTCATGAAATACATATCAGAGATGTTATGGGAAACATATCAGATCATAAAAAAAGTATTTAAAGAATACTTAAAGCTGACTAAAAACTAAATTCCAAAAAAAAAAAAAAAAAAAAGGAACCGAAAAAACATTATGGAGGGTTTTCATAAAAATATTAAATATTTTATTAAAAACTAATAAAAGTGAATTTTTCTTTTAAATTTAAAACTTGAATATAAAGGCCTTTAATAACTAAAGTCAAAATTTCAAAAATATTGAGCCATTAGTTACATTTTTAAAAGCTGCATAGTATTTAACATATAAGCCACGCCCAGTCCTTATATGTTACAATTTATAAAGGTGAATAAGTTGCAATTATGAATGAAACAATACGAGGGCGGTTCAAAAAGTCCGTGACTTTTCGAACTTCCCTCGTAGCTATATGAAATGCAACACTATTCCCATCAAGTAGCACCTGTTAGTAGACTGCTGTCAAATATTCATCGTTTATTGTTTTTCCCTTTTGAAGGTAATCGATGTGGATTATCCCACTTGCATCCCAAAGAACTGTTGCCATCACCTTATTGGCCGACAAACTTACTTTGGCCTTCTTCGGAGCAGGTTCACCTGGAGAAAACCATTGTTTAGACTGCTGCTTGGTCTCCGGAGTACAGTAATGGATCCATGTTTCATCCACATGAAATCGAGGGTGCAGAGTCCCCCTAGTATTTATGGAGCTTTCCCTTGTTTTGATTGACGTTTTTTTTTCGCAAAAAATAATGTTTAATGAGCACTCGAAATTCACTTTTTCCCATTTTTAGAAAAATACACGAGGTTGTATGTTTTGAAGAGCTGTTAAACGCAAAGTAAACGACGAAACTTGATCAAAATTTGACAGCAGTCCATTAACAGGTGGTATTTGATTGGAATAGTGTTGCATTTCATATAACTATGAGGGAAGTTCGAAAAGTCACGGCCTTATTGATCCGCCCTCGTATATTATACTTTTTTCTACAGATTTATTACGCGTAACAATAAATGATAAATTAATGATTAGATATGATTTTTTTTATTTTCTTTGAAACTTCTTCCATTATTAATTCGATAGTACTTTGCGTAATTTTTTTGAAATCAGCTATCCACTTGTCTAACTTAATTTTCTTTTGACAAGGACCCAATATTTTTCAATTGGCCGAGGTTCTGAGTAGTTTAGAGGGTTAGCATTTTCGGAACAAAATTAACATTACGTTTACTGTGCCATTCTAAAGTACTTTTACTGTAATGGCACGATGCCAAATCAGGTCAAAAGAATGTTGAGACACTATGTTTTCTTGTAAATAGAGCAGACTTCTTTGTAGATACTCCTTGATATAAATATCTAGTTTATTGTACCCGATGTTACATATGATATACTTCTTTCACCACAGCTGCATATAGCTTGCCAAAAAAGAAACTTTTTGGAAAATTTTGATTGCTTTTTGGTGCGGTACTATTCTGGAACATTTCCTCTAACATCTACTACATAAAACTTTTGTCCAGGAAGCTGTAAGAAGTCAGAACTGATACAACATTTAAACTTAAAAAAATTGGTTCTTTGCTATCTTTTTAGCTTCAGTATTTTTCCTTGTGTTCCTGTATGGTACTTTTTGCACTTCAAATGTTTTTAGTAAAATGGTGGGTTTAACTTTCGCACATATCGTTCAGAACATTTGACACGTGTAGTTATTTCGGTTCCGGAAATGTTTGGAATACTTCTTAAGAACGGCTGCACACTTTTGGCTTTGTATTCGTTTTGTGGTCTTTTATTTTTTCCTGTTCTAGGTTTCAGATCAATTGTAAAGTCATTGTTTAACTTTCTTAATACCCTAGATACTAATTGTTTCCAATTTGGATGAGTTTTAATAGTTTAAAATTTTTTTTATGTGTTTCCCCTTTACTCTCCATTGTGAAGCAAGCACAAAAAATATTTTAAAATTCGTATCATTATAAAATTTGGGGTATTTTTAAGGATATTTTGATCACAAGAAGAAAAATAAAGTTATTAGCAGACAAAGCTATAGACAAAAATATTTTATTCGAACGCGCACCTTATAATATGAATTATATACAGAAATATCTAAAAGAATACTTACATTTTGTAAATCATTTGTTAAAAACATAGTTCCATGCAATCTAAAGTCTGGTATTGTAGCTTGTACCCATTTTGGTTTTAATTGTTTACGCATTAAACGTAACTTTGGACCAGAACGTAACGATGATGCAGCTGAAACTAAATCTATATTATAATCTGGAAGTAAAATAATTAAATTATAATCTGGTGTATCCAATTCCAATTCTAAAACACTCAAACGTAAATGCTCGAAATATTTATAATACAAAACGGCATTATAAACTTTAAATGTAGTATAAATAACATGTTGATTATTTAAATAGAAAACATGACTGATTACATCAGTATTATAATTTTGTTTTAAGTTTGACGATTGCTGAGAGGATGATATAAAATTTGGATCCGTATCAACTTCATAATCGTTGGATACTTGAACATATGTAGGTAAACCGGTTATAGCTGATCCAGTGGTTAGAGGAGTGTGAAATTGTGATTCAGCATTGAATAGAGTTACGAATAGATTAGTATCGAGATTTTTAAAACCAAATAAATGACGTTTATTACGACTTGTTAAACGGCTGGCTTTTCTTTGGACTGGTAAATAATTAATCTGAGGTTTTGGTTTGGAAGTCAAAGGTGCTTGTAATTTGGCACTGGGCAAACGGGTAACTCGAGCCTTTTGTATGCGTAAAAATGGTTCTGAATTTTCTTCGGCTACAAATGAGGATATTAATTCAGCAGCTTCATTTGTTTCCGGTTCTGGTTTTGTAATTGTTGTCATTTCAGTGGTTGATGATTCTTCAGTAGTTGTAGCAGATTCTGTTGTACTTTCTTCATTTGGTTTATTTTCACTCATTACCATTTCTGTCGTTTCTTCTGGCTTCATAATTGTAAAATTTTCTTCAGTATTTGTTTTAATAACTTCATTAGTAATTGTTGTTGTAGTTTGTGCTTCTGTAGTTAGCTCTATGATGGTTGTTTTAGGCGTTGCAGTTACAGTTGTAACAGGAATTGTAGTACTTTCCATTCTTAAAGTGGTAACAGTTGTCACATCAACTGTTGTATTTTCTGTAGAAGTTGAGCTACTTGTGGTATTTATTTTTGGTATAGTAGTTGTTGGCACTGCTGTGGAAGATACCATATCGATGCCTAAATCATATCCATAAAACATTAATATCGTTTCATAATCTCTAGTAATGGTAACATTTTCCTTATTTAAACTCAAGCCTTTTAGTGGATTATCGGAGTCAAAGAAATATGTCTAGGAGAAAAAAAATAAGGACTTAATAAATGAATAGTGATTGTATTTTATATTAATACATTTATTTTTTTTTTAAATTTGTAATCAACTATATATTTTTTTGGAATCAACAACAAGTATAATTTTAACAAGTAAGAATAATGTTACATTCAGCTCGGCCAAATCTTTAATGACCACTAGCATTACAGGAAATTTTAATTAGAAAATCAACGTTATATGAGAGGTGGTAGGCGAAGTAGTTTACGAGTTTATATTTATCCTTGAACAGGCGTAAATACACGAGGGGGGGGGGAAGGAAATTGAACCCCGCCCCTCCCTAAAATGAATTTTTTAACTAAGAGAAATTAAAAAGATAGAACAAATTTACAAATGGAAGGGAAAAACAAAAATTATTTTGCAAAAAAATAAAAAAATAATAGTTTATCGAAAATATAAAAAGGCAGAATGATTTTTTTACAATATAGAGGAGCTAAAACCATTTTTAGGAAAAATTTCATATTTTTTCGTTTGAAATTTTGAAACAAAATTAAAATGTTTTAAAATTTGTCATTTAATTAAATATGTAGGAAACGCAAGTGATTTTTGAAAATTTTTAAGCAACAATATTTTTGTACGTTTTTATATTTTTCCAAAAGAGAAAAGTTTTTTAATTTCATTTCTTTTTCCTAGTTTAAAAAAGGTAATTCCAAATTATTGAATAATATTTCTTTAAGTAATATTTTAAACAAATATATTTAAATTACACTAACAAATTTTATTATTCAGTTTCATGAAAAAATATTTTTTATAAAATAAAAAATTTTGAATATACTTTTTATTTTATTTTAATAATTTTACCGCCTGTTTCTCCATGTCGAACGAAAAATTCATTTCGAAATTTTTTATGGAAAATAACAATAAAAGTTAAATTTATTTCTTGTTTTCTATACATTTTGATGAAACGAAATTTTCTTGGACTTAGATGGATCTAGTTGTATTTCAAAAATTCTACAGCATGTATTTACATCATTTAAAAATCATTGTTCTGTCCCTATTACGTGGCTAAAAAGCATTAAAAACTAAAAATATTCCCAAGAAAATTTCAAACATTGCTTAAGAAATTGAAAAGAAATTTTCCATATTATTTACCTACATGCATTTTCAGATTTAATCTATTTTCAAACATCTGCATTAGATCCGAAGTAATCAAAAGGATTAGTACTTATGTATATAATTTTGTTTAGTTTATTCAAAAACAAATAAATAGATAAATAAATATGTATTTCGGAAATGTTTAAATTTTTTTAACTTAAATCAATGAAAGTAACTTAAATTATTTAAAAATTTTACGTGAATTTTACAAATTTCAAACTGCAAATCAGAATTTCTTTTAAAAAATTCAAAAAAGTTGTATTTTTCCATAATTTTTAATCCATTTTTAGTAGAGATTCCCTTTATCTGACTAGCTTCAAATTCTATATCAATAATTTTAGAAATTTGAAGTTCTTAAGAGGATAACAGTAAGATAATAATGCAATTTATACCATTAAAACCTTTTCAATATTCCCAGAAATATTTCTTTTAAAAATCATAATTTTATTTTTTTGTTTGTATTTGTAAAAAATAGAAAGTTGATGTGAAATATCGAATTTTTTGTTCGACAGAAATATACAAATTTCATAGCTCAACAATGCGATTAAAAATCTATTCTTTAAAAGGTTTATAATGGCTAAATCAGCAAAGTTTTAGTAATTAAAATCGCGAATTTTTCGTAATAAAACAATTTTCAAAAAAATGTTTTCCCTAAATGCTGTGTGAAATTACGTTGTTGTTAGGGTTTTGGGGTGTCCTGTGATATTTCTTTTAACGAGAAACGCGAATAAAAAAATCCAATTTACCGGGAATTCCAGGAAAATTGAATTTTTCATGTTTAAAAAAGGAATATTAAACAACATTATAAATCATAAAATTAAATAGTTAAATAATTTTAGATATTTCATAACAATAAAATGAGCACCTATTGTAAGTTATACGAGTATTAAAAATTGTATATCTGAGATTTGAGAAAATCCGTCATTCCCAAACGGATTTCACTGAATTTCAATAACAAGATTTTCGAAACTATATGCCACCTATGTGTTGAAAAAGAGATGTATTTATTCGACTATGGGCTTCCAAAAATTAATTTGAACATACAAACTGATAGACATCCAGACGGACGGACGGACAGACATATGTATATTCTCAAACGTTATTTTTAATCATAACAATCACGAACAATCAATTTGAGGTTCTGGATATATATTTCAAGATTTTCGTATAAAATGACAAACTTATATATATCCCTAATTCTATGTGAAGTGTATAAAATATAGGATATACGAATCGTTTTACAAAAGAGGACTATATTAAATTTAAACAAATATTTTTTAGAACAAACTGTTTCGATATGTTACAAATCGACCACTGTTTCCTAGAGACTTATTTGTAAACTTCCAAAATACATTCGTTTATACGATGTAGTAATAAATGTTCAAAAGCAATATAAATGAATTTTGAAGTATTTGCATTTAGTCAATATAAATTTGTTATCCAAATAATAAAATTGCAAAAATGAAATACCTCATTTCTTAGTATTTTTCCATGGCCTAATTCGCAAAAAATTTATTTATTTTACCGACATATATACACGTACTTCCATATAGGTTTCATATAAAAAATAAAAGATGGCGGATATCGATTGTCAAGTTCTTTTTTTTTTTTTTTTTTTTTTGGAAAATCAAGTTCGTTTTCCAGGAATGTCAAGTTAGATCGCAATTCGAATCTGGCGACCCTAGCCCACATACTTCATAGATTAATATGTTGATATGTTACAAACGGAATGACAAACTCAATATACTCCCCATATTTTTGGATGATGGGTATGAAAATATCAATACATTTTAAAGTTTTATTTGTGATCCTTTTGTTTAGAAGTACATTTCATGTTTATGTCAGTCTATTTGTCTGTTCTTATATTTTATGTCCGTCCGTCTTTTTTTTTTCTTATTAGTGAATATGTTTTTATATCGAGAATTCATCAGGATCTAATTGCTACACATGTTTTTTAATGGCATGAAAAATTGTGCTTAATTCAGGAAATTTTGTTTCATTAATTTGAGCACAAACAAGTAAAAAAAGTAAATTTTGCAATTTTAGGATATTTTTTGTTCTTAAGCGTCTGTCTGTCAGTCATTAATTGACAAAATTTTTGTTTAAAGTAGAGATGGCAGTTTTTAAGATAACAACCAAATTGTTCATATATTATATCTATAGTTTTATTTCACTATTTTATATAGCTCCCATACAAAAATACTCCCGAAATATGGGCTTTTCCATATGGATATATGCAGATATTGAGAAAAAATAAAATTTCCACATCTTTTATGTGCACAACATTATTATTGCAAAATATAAAATGGCCCTAGCACCCATAGCTTATAGATCTCTTAAATATGTGATGTAAATTAAAAAGTGAAATCTTTTAAATAAAAATGTTTATTTGAATAGGTATAAATTAAATTAAAAAAAAAAAAAAAAAAAAAAAAAATTATTTTATTTAAAGTCTGAGGCACATTAAAAAATGTCTTGAAAATTTGTAATAACATGCCATTTTTTTTTTTCTGTTTACTGATAAATAGTTATGTGTTGATTACAATTTTGTTGTAATAAAATGAAAAATTAGTATTTGATAACTAAATTTTTGAAGAAACTGTAAAAAGGCAAAATTTGCCCATATACATAAATCCATTTTTAAATTTTAGATTCCATTCGAAACGGTTTCACGATATCCGATCACTCTAGTAGTTTGAATATTTTTAATACCCAAAGAACAATTCTATAGGAAAATAAAATTAAAATTTCATATTTTCACACTTTTGAAATGTTCATTTATATAATGTTTTTTCTAAATATTTGTCTTCAGATGACCTTTATTTTTAAAAATAAGGTGAAATATCTAAAAAGGGCGCAATATTTGTGTGGTATTTTTTTTAACAAGCTAAGAATGTGTATTTTTTTAAAATCTACATATCTAAGCTAAAAATGTGTATTTTTTTAAATCTACATATCTAAGCCCAATACCACTCAATATAAAAAAGTTTGGTCTATCAAATACCAAAAATACCCCAAATTTGGACTTAAAAAAATAGTTAAAAATATTTACACATAATATCCAGAAATAAAAACTTACTTTTAGCTACGTTTAACGATTCCATTATAAAAGTTTCAGTATATTTTGTCAACTTTGATAACTGACGACTACAGATAAACTAAACAACACATATGTATAGCATTTATACGCACCTCTTAATCACAATTAAAAATATTGCGATATGAAATTTTTGCCGTATAAACTGTGTTAATATTTTATTTGCAAGTTAGTAACTCACGAAAACTAATCGTTATTAGTGAAATTAATTGCAAATAAAGCGTACGACGTTGAAACTTCCTTTTACGTTCATAAAAATTTCTATGATAATAGTTGTATTTTTCCCATCCGGCACGACAAATATGGAAGTATATTTCTTTATGAAATTTGGGTATAAAAAATTTGGGGATTCACATAATTTCATAAAATCATATGTCATATAATAATAGCATGAAAAAATACGACTGTTGTAAACAATCCCTCATAATTTAGTGTGTTATTTTGAATTTAAATCAGCCAAATCTAAGTAAAAAAAAAAAAAAAACAAAATAATGGCCAGTTTGTGCGAAAAGTACATTTCAGATTTTGCGATGATAGACTCAAATAAATAATAATATTTTTTTATTTGTTTTTGTATAAAATCATCTCTGCTGATCAAATACGAAAGTACAATAAATATAGCATACAAAGTTCTATTATTTTAGGATAATTTTTGTTTGAAAAGCAACAACAATATTTTTAAATTGTAATAGCATATCTTGTGAGTCCCCCAAGTGAGTTATTTAATTGCAAGTTATTTTTATTTGCAACAATCATGAGTATAAACTTAATAACATGATGTAAAATTTTATCTAGTTTCACCAAACACCAAACTATTATAAAAACTTAATTTTAAAAAATCAATTAATCGACTCTTTTGACCAATTTGAAACCAACGTGCGCTGTAGCGAAGTCTCATATTTTTTATATAAATCTTGATAATTTCTTAAACACATCTCTTTTGAGGCATAAAATTAGGAATGATACGTGATACGTGCTAGAAAATTATTGCCAGGGCAACTAAAAATATGTAAAATATTTGTCCTGCGCTTCAAATGAACAGAACTATTAGTTTCAAACAATTTTAAGAATATTGGCAACTATTTGTTACAGCATATTTTAGTCTTAACAGCATATTTTTACATATTTTAGGCTTAGCAGCATATTTAGTCATATTTTCATAGAAAATTTTCGTTTTTCAAATCCGATTTCCTAATAATTTTCATGTTATAAATTTATAGAAAATTTGTAATTTCCTGATGCAATGTATTAGTTTTGCATATTTTTAAGTGCAAAAAGAGAATATTTTTTAGCAATAGCTAATAAAAATAGTTTTTATTTTTTTTAGCACGAATAGTTAATAATTTAAAAATAAGTCAGAAAAAAAAATATTTTCCATATTTTTTAGGGCATATTTTCTGATATTTTTTATGATCCTAAAACACTTTTCAGAGCATATTTTTGATTTTTCTAGTTATTACATTTTTCGAAATTTTTGATTCAAAAATAATTTTCTATATCGCTTTTTAAATACAATAGCAAAACAAGCATTGAGCTTAATATTAATTTACTAACTAAATTTCTATGGGTATATGAAAAAATTGTTATGGTAAAACAAATTAAAGACAAATCAATTCATTAGTTTATATACATTAGTTATATACACTGGTGCATATTCCTATAAACGCACATCATTTTTTTTAATCAACTTACCAAAAATGGGGCTAAAAATAATTAAGGTGCTATAAATTAATTTTTTAAATTATTTATTGACCATTTCAAAAATTAATAACAAACAACTTTAAATGTACATTATTTTTTTTCATTGTAATTTTGTAGTAGTTTAATGCCATTTTTTATGGCATTTTCCTATATTCGCGCTTAAACTAATGAACCAATTTAGCATTATTAATAATGTGTTGAACCTTTCTTTTGGATAACTTAAAAAATTCGGTCTGGCATTGATTCTACTAATTTTTGAAGAAAATTACTGTCAATTTCTTCTTCCAATGGTGGAATACTATGTTCAATAAACCACGATTTAGATTGGCTCGAGATATAGATTGCAGTGTTATCCTGTTGGAATATGCAAAATGCATCCATTTTTTCATCCACAAATGAGAGGAGAGCATCTTCCAAGAGTTCATAATAAATTTCACTGTTCAATTTAGTTGAATTAAAACATATTTTTGATTCCTGCAGCAGAAAAGACTGCCCAAACCATAACACTGACTCCACCGAAATTGCGTTTCGACATACGAATTTCGTTCGACCTCAAATCATGCCAATAGCAATAATATGAATCGGGATCGTCCAATTTAAATTTTCTTTAATCAGAAAAGATTACTTTATTCCACTCATCTGTCTATTTCATGTAAACGTAAACGATTTTCCTTATGATGCTGTTTAACATTTTACATTTTGGTTTCTTCCATTTTATGTTACCAACTGTTCGCAAAATGTATGTAACATGTTTGGAAGTTACAGGAAGGCAAAGCTTATTTTTTATTTGTGTAGCATTTAATTTATTGCGGCTGGCGTCTTCTTTTATTTTATTAACCTACCTTTTTGTTAATCTTTGATTACCTTTGGTTGGTTTCCGCTCTCCGTATTTCTGCCCTTTCTTAAACTAGTGTCTACATTATGCAAATTTTTATCAAAACAAACGTCAAAATCAGTACGACTATATACAAGGTAAACTTAATTAAACAGCTGATCACTATTTTTGTTGTTACAGTTATTAAACTGCATAAATAAAAAACAATAATGAATACGCCATATTTGTTGTTTTTGTGCAACTGTTGCCACCTTTCACAAATTCGCGTTGAGTTTGATGTTTGTCTTGATAAAAAATTGTCTAATGAAGACACTATGTAGTGTAGTGTATATATTAGACAAATTTTTGTCAAGACAAACGTCAAAATCAGTGCGAATCTATTCAAGGTAACCTCAGTTAAACAGCTGATTACTGTTTTTGGTAGTTACAACTGTCAAACTGCATATATAAGAAACATTAATGAATTCGCCTTATTGTTGTTTTTGTTTCTGTTTCCACCTTGCATAAATTCGCGTTGATTTTGACGTTTGTCTTGATAAAAAAAATTTCCTAATGTAGACACTATGTAAGAAAGCCTCGAATATCTCTTTTCATCCAATTTCTCTGTTGAAACAGCCTTGATCACGAAAAAATTGAATTTGAATTTTTTCCTGGTCTGTAAGAAAAGTTCCTTTGGACATCCTTTAAGCTGATGAAATTTCCCAATTAAAACAAAAATATTTCCAGTAAACAGAGAAGTTGTCATCAGAAACTTACCTTAAGTGAAACAAACAACTAAAACTGTTAAAATTTTTTAATATATATATATTTTTTTTGCAATAACTTTTTAGACAAATTTTTCTCTACTGCGTTTATAGGAATATTCCACTGAAATTATCACCAATATGTTTTGATTGCTAACCCCAGTTCTACAACTGAGATTAACGCTGATATAATATATGAGATAACGCCGGTAGAAGAGAGTAACCATTTTGTTTATATTATGTTAAATCTTAAATAAGGGATACACGTATTCTAATAAATCCTATAACATAACATTACATTAATCAGCCAGAGAGTAAACATGTCGCACTTTTTTACCACAATTGTTATAAAACTGTTTTCTAAAATGTAAAACAATAATTAAAAGGAAACAATTTTACAAAAAACATTGTTTTTTTTTAGTAATTTCCAAAATACACATGCACATACAGAAACAATCTTTCGTATATGTGTATTTTTTTGACAGTTCATCTTATAGAGAAATCTCATCACGACAGTCTCATAATATTTCTTATAATACTAATATTTGAATCTATACGTGAGATAATTCTCTAAGAGAGCTAATTTGACACTTTATGACAGAAAAATCTTACATATTCTGTTACGTGTGGATGGGCTATAAATTAAAGAAAACAACAAAAGCAAGAAACACATATTTCCCAGCAAAAACTTTGCTTTCCCGGTAAGCTAGCAGGTATAATTGGAAACAAAAATAAACTACTTATTTTCTGCCTAAATAACTAGTTATTTTTGTTCGACTTGTCCACAAATTCATGTAGTTATTTTTTGACTATAGGGGTACTCAAAAATATGTACCTAAACGAAAACAAAAATATAAAAAAAAAACAAAAAAAATTTGCCGTCAGTGAGACTCGAACTTGGACACACACTAACCATCCTAAGCGACAAAAACTCTATTTAGTTTAAAATATCTTTTTAGATATTTTGTTATAAAAAACTAACAGCTTTAGAATGGGGTTGAACCAACAACCTTCTGGTTGTTAATCCGGCGCTCTAGCCAACTCATCCACGTGATTGCAGTATTACTGCTCTATTATACTATTGAGTACTTATTAATGTAATACAGAGAAGGCAAATAATAATGACACCTCATTACCAAGAAACTACTTTAATAAGTAGTTGTTATTACCGAAAACCAAAAAGTTTTTGCTGGGTTCTTACAAAAAAAAGTATCGTTGTATTGCGAGTTATTGTAACAACAGAACATTGTTTTTTGGTTAAGAGAAACGAATATACCTAAAAGAAAAACAAAAATTTTAAATGCGTTTATAGGAATATGCACCAGTGTACATACATATGCTTACTTTTATTATAAACCACAAAAATAAACTAAAGTTCAATGATCTTTCCATAAACGTAGTTATTCAAAACAAACCGTTACTATTTAAAAATAAGTAATTATTGTATGAGCAATTAGCCTGTGGCATAAAACTTTTAGATGATATTTTTCTTATATGCGCCAAAATTGTATGTAAACACGTGACTATCATAAAAGATTTTATTTATTTAGTTAATAAATGCAAAATTACTTAATAATTAAATTCGTCTAAAATCGTACTTACTCTCAAACGACGATGAATATCACGGTATCCTACACGTATTACATCATGATTATTGGGCAGTTGTAAAACATTTTTCAATTCTGTCATACTTCTACCAGACGATCCTTCATAAATGGCCACAAGAACACTCATTAGAGCAGTCGGAGAAAAGGCAAAATTATTACGATTTAAAATGGAATGATAATGTAATATTCTATAGGCTAAATCATTGGTCAAATCCACCATATATTCGGATGGTGTTAATTCCTTGGCGGGTAAATATTCTGGAAACTCATCGAGTGTATGTGGTACTGGTGGCGGTAAATGTGGTCTGGGAAATCCATCTGAACGAAATTCATTATGATCGATGTGTATTAAATGTGCATTATTGCATGGAATCGATTTTAACGACATCAACGTAATGAATAGAATTATTAGAAAGTTTAATATTTTAAATACGCAAGTGACATTTTTATCGCATCGATGCTGTCGATGATTATTAGCCATAATTTTTGTTGGCATGTAATTGTTAACAATTATTTTCTCTCTATGCTTGCGTTAATTGTTCAATTTGTTCATGAATTTTAGTGAGTGGAAGTTTAAAAGATTAAAACAAACTTTTTAGTGCAATTTCTTTTTAATACATATTTGTTTATAAATTAATTTAATTTCAATTATTTTATATTGTTATTATTTTTCATAATATTTTTAATAATTTTATAATAAAAATTAATGCACTTTTTTTTTTATTAATTTATATATGTATGCAATTAAATTAGTTGTTGTTTTATTCAAGGCTACTTTTTTCAATTAAATTTAATAAGGGCATTTTTTAGTGTTTTAATCCGATCACTTGTTTGTTACAATTGATGTTGTTAGGGTGTTTTGCGAAGCGTTAAATTTTTGATCAGAACCTCTCTGGATGATTGTTTTAAGCCAACTAAAAGTTTTGGTATGCTGTGTGAAATGTATTTGTTGCACGATGATGAGCCAATACATTGTACATATATATATTTTGTTTTAGTCAAGTTAAAAAATAGTTTAGGAGTATAATTGCGTTGGCTAACATTTAATTTGCAGTACTATTATTGTGTTTCTAAAATAATTTTGTTGTTTGTTAGCAAACATAATTATACTTATCGAATTTTTCACTCTATATTAGAATTTTTAATTTAGATTGATTAAGATCTATTCGGAGTATTGATTTATAACTATCCTAGCTTTGTATGTCTTATATCCGATTTATTTTGGTTAATGGGATTTAATTTATTATCATTTTTTTTAAATATTGCCCTCATAAAGTCGCACCTTTTTAAATCAGACTCCACCATAGGTGGTGCACCAAACGGCTTAGAATCACTTTCTGGATCCGTCCGTGCATGTAAACTTTGTAATTAAACTACAGGTCTTAATTTTAAAGATAATTTGATGAAATTTGGTAACTGGGCCTTGTTGCAATTTTGAAGATAATTTGATGAAATTACGTAGATAGACCGTGTATGTTCTAAGGAGAAACCCTATTGAAATTAGTTCAAATTGATCCAATTATTTCACCTAACTCTTATACAAATAAGTAGAAAGATAGAAGACGGAACCTCCACCATAGGGTCATGTCTGCCATTGATAATTATCTTGAAAACGAAGTAATAATTTTTGTGGCACTAATTGATTTTCTTTTCCTTTATCGCATATCTTTTATTAATTAAATTTTGATATTTTCAATTTACATTTCATTGGAGGCAGACGTGATTAATTGTTTTTTCAATACTTTTCCAAATATTTTGGTGTGGGTATTTTCCGTGATAACTTTCTTATTTTTGGAATTTAATCATTTTGCTTCATGTTATAAAACAGGAATTGTCAGCAGGTGTTTCAATAAATTAATTTAAAGTATGAAAAAATTATCATAAGACTCTTACTGGGGATCATTCGCAAGACTTCACATAAAATTCAATTAAAAATATTTATATTTTTTTGTTTTTTCAATTGAAGTATTAAAAAAAAAAGCATCATACATATATAACTAAGCGATTCTGCTCCATCATTTTCTCCCCATTGGTTGGGGTAGTTTTGAAGTTTTGGGTCACTTAAGAAATTCATAAAAAATGAACGTAACCTACAGATAGTCTAAATCAAAAGTACTTAAATTACAGCCAACATATCTAAGTCTTTAGTACAAAAGAAAGTTTACAGATTTCATTTGCGTTTATTAGAAGAGATCACTTTTGAAAAAAAGTGGTGAATGCTCCCCTTCTATTCTATATTAGTACTTCTAATAAACTCTACCAGATGTGTGTCCAATTTTGTTGTTGTGTTTATTAAAGTATTTATCAAGGAAAAATTACAATAATACACTTGTAAACAAAAATCTTTTTTTTGTTTTAGCTAAGTTTAAAAATATTGGTGAAAATCGGATGTTCCGTAAATTTTTTGCGATATTTCGTGAAATTTCCAAATGTTGGTGCCCAATTGAATTTTTGATGAAAAATCGATTTTTTTTTTATTTAATATCATACTTTTAGTAAACATTTTTTAGGATTTTTTTATTTAGGATTAAGTATTGGATTTCGAAATTTTTATATTTCGAAAATTTATCGAAAAATCTATTTATAAAGCACTAAAAGAAGAAAAAGTCTGTCATTAATAAAACCATATAATTAGTTAAAGCTCATTTAAATTTGTTTGTTGATTAATTTAACAATACGTTAAACCAAGTTTAACTAAAAAGTAAAAAACTAGCTATTAAAGTATTATATATTTTAGAACATAAAAAAGAACAAAAAGTCAACACTTTCGCCAGAAAACATCATTAAAGATTTTAAAATTTTTGTTTGACGCTTGGGGAAGGGCACGGAGTAAGACAGAAGAATGAAGTTGGTTTTTCTGCGTCGCAAAATATTTTATCAGCATTCATGATATCTTTCTACTTACTTGGATTTCGTTTAATCTCTGCCACCTTATGGTCTAATTAAAAAGGATTTGTAAATTTTGGATGCAGATTTGGTCCGTCTAGTTTTAAAATATTGAATACAAGCTCTCCGAAACACCCTTTAAATTTTAAAATATTCTGAAAAATTATTTTTAAGGGTAGTTACTGCACTAAAAATCTTGTATATTTCCTAAATTTTTAGATTTTTAAATTTATTTTCCGTTTCTTTATAAAAATTGTTTACTTTGATGTAATTTTTTAATTTTTTTCTTTAAAACTGCACCTATTATTATTATTATTATTTTTATTAATATTATTATATTAAGATTGTTCTATTTTACCTAAAAATATAGCATGCAAAATATTAGAGTGATCTGATGTCGCTAACACGTGCATTGACCCCGAATTTTGTAGGCTGCATTTGTATAGGAAAATTTTGTATTTTTTACAGTTTTTTGAAAAAAAAAAATTTGCTAATATCAACTATTTTTTTCAATTACATGTAAAGGAACCGTAATCTGGGCATAATTATCTATCAAACAAAATAAAAAAGTTAGAAAATATTAAAGTTATTAGAAATTCCCCAGACCATTAACATGTTTTCAAACACTTGTGTAAACAACGTACAGAATTTTTAATTTTTTTTTTAGAAATGTTGAAAAAAAAAACATGTTGAACAAATAAGTCAAATTTGAACCATAATTACTGAAGAAAAGTTTTGAACCCTGCATGCTTCATTTCATGCTTTATTAAAAATATTTTGATTTTTATTATGGGTGTTTCACATCACCAATTAAAATTTTAGCAAAATTTTGTTAAACAAATTTCAAAAAAGCTAGGACTATACTGCTTTATAAACAACACTACAGAAAGTAAAAATAAAAAAGAACTAAGTAAAAATTTGCCTTTAGTATATGACTAGAGTTTTTGATTCGTGGACTTTTTAACTTCCTGTAAAACGGAAATAAAAAGTCCTGTTCTCATGGATTCCCGGGGAAATGTTAAAATGAAAAGTTACATAATTTTGGAATGGAAATTTCACAATTTTACACAATTTCTAATAATAATCGGATGAAATAAAAAATATGTTTGTTTTATTTTAATATTGTTATTTTTGTCTTGCGCAAAAATATAAAAGTTATTCTTTATTAAAATTTTCAATGAGCTAGATTTTTAATAATAAAATAAAATTTCAAATTAAAATGCAATAAATTTTTAAAAAGTGTATAATTTTAATTTAGTGTTTTCAGTGATATTGTTTTGTCGAATATTTTAGAACAATATATTTCCGAAACGAAATTATTTATTCTGTATAATTCGCAACGCACTTTTTACAATAATTAAACTCCTTCTGTAATTGTACCACGTATTAATTTGTTAATGTTATTTTAAAAATTTTTTAGTTGTTCTGAAAATTTTGAAATGTAGACTTAAGTCGTTTTATCAAAAGTCCACAGAATTATTTTTTTCAAAACAAAAAATAATTTTAAATTATAATATTGCACTATATATGATACAAATGCATAAAAATATGCATAAATAGACATTAACAAGTCGATGTGATTTTAAAGCAAATTCTTTAATTCGAAAAGATATGTAGTTTACTCTGTTCAAGGAGTAAAGGCATAAAACATACATTTGAGTATATATGTAAATTTTTCTCAGGAACATTAGTTGATGACCTAGACACTTAAATTCTTATGGTCGAAAATCCTAACTGGTCGCCTTTGCAGAACTGTTTAGAGTTAGAAATACGTAATTTTTTTTTTTTAAACATAATTCAAAATTATGAGACTCTATTGAACATTTTTAACACTGATTTACGTTATCCTCTAACAGGCCTTTTACAAACATTATGTCCTCTTGCAAGTTTTTCCCTATTCATTTTTTAACAATACTTACCACCAGTGTTGCAAAAACCTAAGTGGAAAAAGTGCTAGAATTTAAAAAAAAAAAAATAATAAATAAATAAAAAAAAAATGCTCGAAAGTGTTAAAAATAAATATATTTGTAAAAAGAGATATATTATTTATTTTCAGGTTTGAAGTTAAAAAAAACATTAAACAAAATGTAAAAAAAAAAATATTCTGAAATTTATTCTTTAGAAACTTAAAAGTAATAATATTGAATTTAAACAAAATTTATGAGTGGAGTTTTGTAAAATTCTAATTTAATCAAAGTTATCCAAGCTAACGTTATCTGAATTATAGTTCTTTTACCGAAAATTTTATTTTTAAAATCTCGCTTATCAATAAAATCAGATACAGTATAAGCTCAACAATACGGGTAATTGATTGCAGACCCCAATCCGGATTATCGAGGTTTTCTTCTGGTAAACTTTTGTTAAAAAAACTATTAAAATATATAATTTATTTAATATGTAAAACAGGGTATCAAGTTCAATTTTTTTCATCTAATAACATTGCATACTTTAAGTTTTTTTTTTTTTTTAACAATTTTTAGTTTATCAAAAAAAAAAAAAAAAAAAAAAATGTATACTATTTCTACTGTGGAATTTTTGTAACAAAAATTAACAGAAAATGATTATCATAATTGTATCACAATTCTTATTTTATTTTCCAAATTAGACTTAAATTTCAATAAAAAAAGGACTTTTTATTATTCAACCCGGATTATAGAGTTAGGAGTAAGTTACGAAATGCCGTCCGAATTATCGTGTTTATATTATATTCATGAAATTGCTAAATTTCCAATAAAATTGTCTTTTTAAATGAACCAAATCAAATTTTTATTCAAATTTGATTTTTTAACGTAAATGATATTTAAATAATATTAAAACATAATTTTAATTAAAAAAAAACAAACTTTTGAATTGGATAATAAGTTGTTCAATTATGTATAAATATTTTAATTTTCAAGAAGATTCGAAATTATTTTAAATTTACAACTAAATTGCAAACTATATTAAAGAAACTATATTAAAAAATTAATAAGTTACTTTATCGTAATTATTCCTTATAACCAGGGACAGGAAGTTCATGCATTTAAAAAGTGTGTTTATTAAAAAATGCACTAAAAACAAATTAAAAAAAAAACATAAATTTTTAATTCAGTATCATATTAAATTAAAAATAAGCAAAGACTTTAGACTGCTTTTTTAGATAGAAGATTACCGTTCGACATCAACGGATGTGATGGATGGATGGATTTTTAAATAATGTGGAAAGATTTTATTAATTCTGTGTTTGAATCTAAAATTGTAACAACTGTATTGGCAACACTTCTTTCGATGGCTGTGGTCATATTAATAGATCGATTTTTTTAAAATGATTTTAACTGTAGCTCTATACAGCTTATTGTGCTCTCAGACACCAATCTTATTGGTAGCTTCTTTAATAAAAATTAATCAATTCTTGATGTTTTACAAAAACGTATGACAATCAAAACAAATGTTTCATATACATAACTCGATATTAAACGAACTCTTTCTGTCTTCAAATAAATGACTGGAAAATTGACCCTGAAAGTCTGTATCTCTATGTTTTAGACTATCCAAGGGCTGATGTACCAAAAACTTTTTTCAGTGATATTGTTTTGTCGAATATTTTAGGACAATATTTTTCCGAAACGAAATTATTATTGTTCTGAAAATTTTGAAATGTAGACTTAAGTCGTTTTATCAAAAGTCCACAGAATTATTTTTTCAACACAAAAAAATAATTTTAAATTGGAATATTGCACTATATATGATACAAATGCATAAAAATGCCATTTTGAAACAAATCCTTTAATTCGCAAAGAATTGTAGTTTACTCTGTTCAAGAAGTAAAGGCATAAAACATACATTTGCGTGAACTTCAGGTCCTTGCTTATAAAAAAGAATTATAGTTTACTTAACAGTTATTTGACAGTTAGGTTTGCTTTGCATTTTGAATTTTTAGAAAAAAAAGAAGACTGATGATGTTTTTATATTAAAAAACTACAAATTAATAAAAAATATGTACAAAAGATGCTAAAAAAAGTGCAAGAAAAGTGCCAGGTGCTATATTAATTTTTTTTGGTGCTAAATGGGTTTAAAAAATGCTAGATCTATCACTAAAAATACTAAGTTGGCAACACTGCCTACCACAGTGGCGAATATGTTAAGCATGAAAAAAAACATCCGCTTAATAATTTGTTTCTGCAATTTTTTATATATGCATATAATTTTTTCAATTATTATTTTATTTCAATATTTGTATGGTAGATTTTACATTTTTATTGAATAGTTTTTTATTTATTTTTAACATTTTTTTTTGGTAATTAACATTTATATTAAAATTTCCAGTAGCTTAATAAGAAACTATTACTGTTTTTTCTTTTTGTTTTCTCTTGTATTTATTTAATACAAGTATAATATTTTTCATTCAAAAAATGTGTCTTTTATTTATTTTTTAAATAATATATATATATATTTTTTTTGTTTGTATACACAATTTACACAATAATGATATTTAAGAACGTAGACATAATCATTTTGTCATATATTGAGTTGTTCATTTGGGGTTTAAAGTTAAACGTACGTACAAGATTATTTAAGGAGGATTCCTTGACTTTTGGTTTTATTTCAAAGTTATTTATTTTGTGGAATTTAAAATTTAAAAGCAAAAATGATTTTGGAAAAAAAGCAATTAGAGTATGATTTTTTTTTTTTTAGATTTTAAATTTAAGTATTTGCAGCAGGTAGAGTAGTTACAAGTTCAGAGCACAGATTGCAAGTGTGTATGAGTTTTATTTTTGTATAAGATTATGTATTTTACATATTGTTTTCTTGTTTTTTTTTGTGTAATTTTGTTTATAGTGTGCTTTTATTTTTAAAATGTACAGGTTATGTTTTTACATGTTTTAATTGAAATGTTTGCAAAATATATATATATAAATTTTATATTTTTTTGGAAATTATTTTACATTGTTTTTTGGTTTTATTATATGTAGTTTTGTTGTAGGTTCAATTATTATTTTTTACATATTTTTTTTTGCAAAAATAATTTTAAGCTTTAATTATGTTTAAATTTCGTTATTATTTTGTTTAGTGATATTGAATTTATGTATTTTGTCTTTTTAATGTTTGTACATTTTACATGTTTTACTATTTGTTGTCTACATACTCTAAATGGCATAAATTGTTTTTGTTTAAATAATATATTTATAATATTTTGTTTATTATTTGTTTATTGCGAATACTTTTTGTTTGAGACGTACACAAAAAGTATTTTACTTATGTATGTGTGTATGTATGTTTGTATGTATGTATATATGTGTATATGTATGTATGTATGTATTTATGTACGTATGTATGCATGTATGTATGTATGTATGTGTATATGTATGTATATATGTATGTATATATGTATCTATGTATGTATGTATGTATGTATGTCTGTATGTATGTATGTATATATGTGTGTATGTATGTTTGTATGTATGTATGTACGTATCTATGTATGTATGTATGAATGTATGCATGTATGTATGTATTCCCAGGAAAAATTTTAGAGCTTGTTCTAAAATTATTAGGTCTAGAATCAGAACCACTTCAGATTCTTAACATCCTCAGAACTAGTGCTGTCGCAACCTATTCTGGCACACATGAAGTAGAATCGTATTGCGATTCTAAGTTGATTTTATAGAATGTTTTTGAGAACTAGTGATTAAGAACTATTTCTTTATTGCTACTACATCACTTCCCTTAACAAATTACTGCTTCCCAAATGGCTTTTTAAAACTGTTTAAAAACTTAAATAAAATTTTTCAAACAAGTAAAAAAAGAGTAACAAAATCAAATTTATTTAAAATACTGATCTTTAGGAAATGGCTCATTAGAATGAAAAATAAAATCAAACAAAAAGTCATTGACTTTAATAACTGGTTTTTGAATCGTTCCCTAAAGCTTTTATAGAACTAGTTTTTAATATTACAATTTCAAACAAAAGTCATTGATTAAAGAACTAGTTCTAGAAGCGTTCCATAGAGTGGGTACTGGCTAGGTAACACTTGCGCAGAACAGAATTTCGAAAAAAAATCATTGGTCGTAACGCCAAAATAGAATAAGTACAGACTATTTTCATGTGTTCTAGAACTAATTGTAGAACTAATACTTTTTTCCTGGGTTTTATTATTTGTCCAAAATATTATTTTTTATATTTTTTTATTTATTATTAATGATTTGTATTCGTTCATGTCTTTAATACAAAAAAATTAAATTATATATGGATACAATGATTTTTTTTATTTTTAATCAGTTATAATTTGGCGTTAGTTATCGCAATTATTATGTATTTAATTGATAAATTAATTATTAATGCAGTGAGCGAAATAAAGTTGATGTTTGCCTATATATATAGTGAAAAGAAATTGTAAATTTGAAACAATTCTTAATTCTACGTATATTAAATTTTTTTTTTTAAACTTTAAGCAAATCGCTCATTGTATTAATAATAATATTTTTCACAATAAAATATAATTCTGTTTTAAAATTAAACAGAAAATATTTTAGGCTTTAAAAATGAATACCCAGCACTTCGTTTTATCATTTAAAATAATGATCAATTTAAATTTAGCATAATGCATAATTGCATCCATAAAAAATTTAATACATTTTTTAATGTCTTTCTTACCATATTTTATATTTATATAAAGATCAACACCAACTTATAATTAATTGAAAATATATTTGAAAAATTTAAATATTTTCAAATATTAATAGATTATTTTTTTTTTTTTTGCAATTATTATATTTTAAAGTTATTGTTATTTTATTATTAATTAATTATGTAGACACAAACTTATATTAATACAATTTTTAGAAAGAAGTCATCAAGTACAACCAGTTTTACTAGTTAAGAAAGTTAATATATGATTTATAAACACAATTTAACAAAGATAATAAAGATTCACTTTAAAAATTTAGATAACGAATTTTATGAAAAAATTAATATTTTTAAAAAATATGTATTTTATAAAGACACAATATTAGAGAAATGGCGATTAATAGATTTTTTATTTAAAATTGTTATTTAACAAAAACAATTTGGAAATCATATAACAAAATTAACTTTTGGAAGAGACAAATAAACTTAAGAAAAAAATACATTACTCCCATCAATAACTGTTATGAGTTACATATATAATTAAATAGCTTGTTTTAATAAAATTAGTACATAATAAGTTGAAGACATTTTGTGGCTTATAACTACTATATAATTTAAACAAATTTAAAATCAGTAAGGAAGTTATTTTATTCGTTTTGTTTTTAATATAAAAAAATTATGTACCTTCCAATTGGGGATTTTTTTTTAAGTTTAATTTCTTACTAATATTAAAAAAAATGTTTTGATTTTTTTTGTTTTATATAAAAATTTTGAAATAATATTTATATCAGTCATTAAAATTTTGAATACTTATACAAATTACTAAAAAAAAAAAAACAAAATAGCTAATAATAACATCAATTTGCAATACACATCTATTTAAATACTATAAATATTTTTAAGATTTGTATTTGATTGTTAAAAATTTGAAGTATTATTGCTTTTATTAAAAATAATTAAAAAATAAATCAACTAAATTAAATTGGTGTAAAGTAATTGATAACTTTTTCACTTAAAAAATAAATTTTTGGCAGTGTTTTCAAATGTTTTTTCTTTAACTATGTATCTTAAAAATAGATAAAATATAAATGCTCTTAAATGTATTAAAAAAGAAATTGATTGAAAAGTTTTAAAGATTTGCGCTCCTAATAGAATTTCTAATTCTTATAATGATTTTTTTGTCTTTTTGCTAACTTATAGCCAATCCTAATAAAATTCCAAATTTAAACATTAAAGCTAAGTCTTAATTAAAATTCCTACACGTAATAAAAATGCAGAAATTCTTGCGAATTCTTATTAATGTTAACATTCAAGACGTTTATACGTCAGCAGTTTTGTAAGCAAAAATAATTTGTAAATAAAACTGCCTTACAGTAAAATATCACTCGAAGTATTACATAATGTAATAGGCCTTCTTGAGGACATTATAAATTAGTCCAAAAAAATTTCCAATACATCCTTAAAATTATGAGTTATGATAAAAAAAAATCTTTTTCGATATCTTCTTGTATTAATAAAACTCCAACTCTATTATTGTTTTCTTGATTTTTTATTTTTAAACTTACTTAGGAAGTAGAAGAATAAGCATTTTCAACCATAAAAATTTAATTATGTCTTAGTTAAATATTAAGAGCAAATTTTTAAACAAAATATAAAAAAAAAATTCCACAATTTGTCGAGTTTAACTATAATTTACAATAAATTTTGCTATTGAAGCCTATACAATGATACCACAATTTAAAACATAAAATCTTATTATATGTTTTTTCAAATTGAACAAAAATTGTTGAACTTATTCCATTTTTAACATAAAATATAATACTTTGTCTTAAAACACATAAATAAATTTATTGATGAACTTCAGAAATTGTTTTATTATCAAAAAAATAGTCTTATGTTTACTCTTAAAGAAAAAAAATCAACAAAAATTTACATCAGAGCCGAAATTTTAAAAAATAAAATTAAAATAACTTTAAAAATGTTGAATACTTATTTTAAATATATATACAAATTTCGATGTATTTAAAATGCTATGTTCTGCTTTCTAAATCAATTTGAAAATATAAAATTGGCTTATAATTTTGCGAACTACAAGATTTTTAGTGCAGTAACTACCCTCAAAATGTGTTTTTTATAATATCTCAAAATTTAGAAGGTATTGTAAAATTTTGGAAATTGTTATATTATATCTTCAAGAATATCTACAGGTCGTTTTTCGATTAAAAATAAAAAGTCTTATTTTGTAAGAATAAACAAATAAACATTATGAGTAAAATGTTTATTTTCAAATAAGGCATACGTATAAACATAGTAGTAGTTTCATTTAACTTACTTAATACTATACCGACTCTTTGTAATCTATAAAAAATCAACTTACATTTAAAATTTTAAAAGGAAATATAAACATTAGTAATATTGTATTAATGTTATTGAATAGGTTAAAAAAAAGTTTTAAATATGAACGAAAATTAAAGGATAGAAGCATTTTTATTATAACTTTCTTAATAATTAAGATACATAGTAACTTTACTTAAGGCAAATAACAAATAAAATTAATTAATTACAAATTTATTGAAAACAATCAAGCTTTGGACTTGAAAACCTAAATTGCATTTTAACATCTTTTTGGATATAAGTAAATCTAAAACGATTAAAAGTGAAATTAAATAAAAAATTTAAAATTTTTCAATTATTTTACTTCATCTTAAATTAGATTAATATAAATAATTTTAATCTGAGAAATACAAAATTTTATATAATTTCACTTTTATTTATTTTTACATATAATGTAAAAGGTACAACCAAAAAGTTAACGAGAACTTAATTTATACACTACGTTTATACGGACCTCTTACTTGCAAATAAAAATATTACAAAATGAAAATGTTACCGCATAAACGGTGAGTTCATATTTTATTTGCAAAAAAGTAACTTATGAAAACAAATCGTGATTAATGAAACTAATTGCAATTAAGCGTTGTCACTTCTTTTTGCGTTCATAGAATTTTCGATAATATTTGAATTTTTTCCCATCCGGCGCTACAAATAAGGAAAATATTTCTCTATGCAATTTGAAGTATAAACAGTGAGTTCATTATTTGTAAATTATTTTTACTTGCAATAACTGGACGTATAAACGTAGTCATAGTATATGTAATAAACGCACTTATCAATAACATTTTAAATATATAAGTAAGTATATATTTTTGTGTTTTTTTTTGTTCTCAGTTTAAAAGTCTTTTTTCAAATATTTAAATTTAATGTTTAAATATTTATTAATAATTATTATTTTCTTATGATATTAGTTAATAATTTAGATTTTTTATTATTATCATCAATTTTTGAGATGGTTAATAAAAAGTTTTCTGCTACATTTGAACGACAGACACCAAAATTTATTGGGAAAAAAATTCGCAAAATTTGCTTATAATTTTAATTATTAATTAATTATTTTTTGTCGACCTATACAAAATAAAATTTAAAATTTATTTAAGATTTATGAAATTAATTCTTTTATAAACCTTATAAATAAATTTTAAATTGTTTTATGTTTAAAGCCTTTAAATGTTTAAATTAATATTTTAATTTATATATACATAGTACATATTTAAGTGATTTTTATTTAGATATATAGACAATTTTTCTTTAAAAAAAAAAAAAAAAATTATTATAAATCGTTGGTAATTTGTTAATAACCTACTTTATTGTAAGTATTTATTATTAGTATTCTTATTATTATTATTTGTTAATACCCAGGAAAAATTTTATAACCTGTTCTAAAATCATTAGTTCTAGAATTGGTATAATCAGAACCACTTTAGATTCTTGGATAGCATCCTTAGAACTCGTGGTGATGCAACCAATTCTATTACTCATGTATTATGTTTTTAAATTGGGTTTAAATAATGCTTTTTAATAACGTTTATATAAAACTAGTTTTAAATGTGACAATTTCGAATAGAAAAATCTAGAATTAGTTCTAGAACCGATATATAGAATGGGTACTGGCTAGGTAACATTTCCACAGAACTAGTTCTGGGGGTGACAATTTCGAGCAAGTCATTGGTCGCAACGCCAAAGTAGAACGAGTACAGGCTATTTTCTTGCGTTCTGAAATTTGTTGTAGAACTAATACAGTTTTTCCTGAGTATAGTTTTCTTTATAATTCTGCTTCAATATAAATGTCTTTTTCTTTTATTTTTATTGGGTGCAAAAAACATTTTATTTTTATATATTTCTTTTTAAACATATTTAATTATTTATGTTTTAGCAATATATTTTGATATGACAAATGAATATATTTACTTAAATAGTAATAATTATTATTACTTCTTTTTTGGATTAAAAAAAAAAAAAAATGAACTAATCAGCCTTATTTGGGGAAAAATGTATTTGTGTTTTTAATTGTCATTATTAGTTCACTTTTGTTTTACTTTTTTTTCTTAATCATTCCAATTTAGCATATAAAATTAATAATAATTAATAATATTTTAGAGATGTAATAATATTTAAAAAAAAGCATTTGAAGGCTTTGCATTTTTTTTCTTTTTGCAAAATGATTTCAGTTTCAAATAATTAGACCAATAATATTTTTATTATAACACATTTATATAATTTATTTATTTATTTTTTAAATTATGTAAGTATTTTGATTTTTTTTAATATATTTTCTTTCAAATATAATAGTTTTTTGTATGTAAGTATATATTTTATATTTTTTTTTTAGTGTAATAAATGTACCGCGCTTTTATGAATTTGAATTTCTTCAAAATGAAGAAAAACTCTAGCTTAATCCTTAAAAATTTAACATATCAATCTTTACTTTTAAATCTACAATTGTTTTCCAATATTTCATGTAAGTTATGTTTAATTATGTCAGTATGTTTAATAAGTTTATATACATATTTATATAGTTTATATAAATACGAATATTTTCAACTATTCTATTTGATTTTTTTTTAAATATATATGTATTTTTTTATTTTTTATTATTATTTTTGTTTTTTTGGTTTGTACAATATTTGTGCTTTACTTTCAACTCCAATTTTAATGGCTCTTGTCTATATACAACATCTTTTTCCATTTTTATTTTAAATCATTTTCAAGTTTAACATTTGCGTGTTTTTTCTATTTATTTTGTTTCAATATAGTTTATTTTATTTTATTTTTTTTTGTATAAGCCGTTTTAGAAAAATATGTTTATTTTGTATTTGTCTTGAATTTTTTATTTGTTAAAAAATGTAATTTTATTTTTTTTAATATATTTTAGGAATTTACAGTTAAGTATCTCAGCTTTCTTCATAGGGACATTTTTTCTAGATCGTTTTTATTTTTCGTTACACTTTTTTTTTACAGTATTATTTTATGTATTGTATTTGTACCTAATATTAAATAGTACTCTGGATTTTGTGGTTTAACAATAAGCTCCATTTGTTTTATTTTAAATGTTTTATATAGAAAGTTTTGTTTGCTTAGAAACCATGTTGAAAACCAATATATTATTTTTATATTTCATTCATTTTCATTTAATAAAGAATCATTGTTCTTAATCATTGAGTCCTTTTAGTAGTTTTTAAATAAATTGTTATTAGTTATTAAAATAAAAATAAATATAATAAATTAGATAAAGAAATAGTTAAAATAAATCTTAAAGAAATAAAAATAAATTTATTAGAATTTGCTTAATAATTAAAAATATGTATATGTTAGAGTTAATTTAGGTACCAAAACGTTATACTTTAAAACCTGTCAAGTACTTTAGCAGCTGTTTAATTAAAAGGAGGACATCACATAACAATTTTCAAAAATTTCGAAAAACCCTCAAAATTTTAAGAGATATACCGTAGCTCCGTAAACTTTAAATCAATTTTATATTTTCAAATTGATTGAAACCAGAAGAATGTAGCCTTTTTTAACCATATTAAAATTGTTTTTAAATAATTTTCTTTTTAATTTTTTCCTTTTTTCAAAATTTTCTTAATTTCTTTTCTTAAAACTAAAACTACTTTTATATATAACTTTAAAGGCTATTTTGTTTAAAGAAAAACAAAATATTATTAAATATTTCCCAAATTTAATAAAAAGTTAATTTTAATTTTATTTGCAGTATACTTTTTGGGGCCAAAATTAAAAAATCGTCTATGCAAATAATAAACTCCCTGGTTATACCGAAAATTCATAAGAGTAAGTATAATAGAAAGTTTTAGTAAATTATTAGAGATAAAATTGAATAAGTTGTACAGTTTTTGCACAATTTGAAAAAAATAAAAAATATATGATTTTATACAAATATATTTAATTTATTTGAAATTAGACTCTAAAAATTCTTTAATTGTTTTCTTTTTAATATTGTTTAAAATTTTGCTTTTATTATTTAATCAACATATTATTATACACTTAAAAAGCATAATTCTTATACTTCCCAAATCGGTTCACAAATAAAAACAGAGTTAGGGATATATTAATACAGGAGGCTATCAGAAAATACGTTTTTCAGCATACTTTAAAATTTGGAAGGGGTGTATTTGAAATTTTTAAGACTGATTTCTGGTGTCTTCAAGAAGGTTCGTTCATTGTGATTTTCGAGTGATTTTTTCACTGTAACACAATGCACAGTGGGGCCGAAAAAGTGTATAATTTTAAGTTTGGAAGGAGTCCCACAGACCCCTCAGGAGAGAAGCTATTGGGGCTTAAAATACGGTACCTCTGATATAGACAAATTTTAACCGCTTGTCAAATTTTTGTTTCCTATCCGATTTCAAATATTTTTGCATCTCCTTAAAACTATCGGCAAGATCTATGAAAAGCATGTGCTGTTTATCTCTTAAAATTTTTCAATAAAAAAAAATTTGAAATTTCAACTATTTCGATTTTGCGAAATCTTAGTCCAGCTTTTTCAATATATGACCCAATTTTTCGTTCGATTTTGCATATGTTAAAGAACAAAATTATCTACCGAATAAAGGAAATTTGAAGTTGATTTCTTTTCCCACTCCAAAAATAAACGATTTTGTTTTTTTTTTTTTGCCGAAAAAGTGTCTACACTCTTTTTTCTCTAAATTAAAATTTTATTTAAGAATATATAAAAGCTTCACGAGAATGATTTTAAACGTGGTTTAACGGATTTACAACAAATGTGGACAAAATTCTAAAAATTCCATTTTTGGAATTATCGCTGATATTTTAGGAATTGTGGGATTCTTTTTAAAAATCCTTCATTTTTTTTACATTCTATCATTTTAAATGACACGATCACCGATCAAAGATTTTTATTATAGATACAATATTTATAGTTTCTTCAAAAATCAATTTTTTACAAAAATTTTCTTTTAATTCCATAAATCAGCAAAGCTACGGACTTAAATTTTTTTCAAATAAAATTTTTTGCCTAGTTGATGCAGTTCTTAATTACTACGCTACTTCAAAGTTTAATTAATGCATATTTAGGTCACGAAAAATTGCACCTTTTGCGTAAATTTAAAATTTATTATTTATATTATTGCGTCAATTGATAGTTCTAATGATTAGAATACGAAAAAAAGTTAAAATATACATTATGTTTTTAATTTTTCCTCTAAAGTATAATAACAAAAATAGCTGTCCTGAGGCAGTCTTGACCGTTAAAGGGTTAAAAAGTTGAAGCACTTGAAAGTTTCGTAATTGAATATTAAAACAACATTTGAGATGACTGTTGGATTACAAGGACATTAAATTTTTTCAAATATTTCCTATCTCATAATGTATGTTCCATTGAATTTGAAATTTTTATTCATTGACTCAAAATTTATCACAACTATCAAGCAAAAAAAAAGATACTAAGTTAATTCGAAACAATATTGTTTTATTTCAATCCTTAAGACCCTAAAGTTTTTTCTGACTTATCAATTATTCAAATGTTTCATTATAAAATTTGTCTTTTAACTATATAACCAAAAAAAAACTTAAAATTGGAAAGAAAGTAATCTTAACAATAAATAAAAGAAATTAAAAAAAAAAAAAAAATTACCGATTTAAAATCAAATCAAATGAATGAAAACACAATAGATTTAGGTTCTTTTTATAATTATAAATAACAATCGTATATTTTTTTTCTTTAAATAAGATTAATTGCATTCAAAATATTTTGTTGTTGTTTTCATTTTTTAATGTATAATAATATTATTTGTAAACATATTAAAAGATCATTAAAACATTGTTAAAATAAAAGTGATTGATAATAATAAAAGAATTTCAGGGAAGTTCAGGCATGTGATTTTTCACATTTTTTTTATTTTTGTATATTTTTTATTTAAAGTACTTTATTTTACTTTTTTTGCACGCAATAACATTTTTTTTAAGATCATTTTGAGTAAAATTGCAAAACATATGTATGTAGGTAAAATAAAAGAAAAAATAAAACAATTAAGATCATTTATTTTGAAAGTAAAACTTAAATTCATAAATATCATTAAAAAAAAAATTTTTTTTATCGTAAAAATTTCTCTTAAATTTAAGAAGAAAAAAAAAGGTATAAGAAATATTATAAAAATAAACAATTTAAAAGTTATATAAATTTTGACCAAATAAAATTTAAGCTAATAGTAAAACAATAATAATAATAATAAAAAAAATGGTATAAACAAAATAAAGAAATGGCCACTATCACGAATTTCATTCAAATCACGGTATAAATAACAACAAATGACATTTTTTAAATAATTTTTTTAATAAATTGTAACATGAGATTTCTTTGTTGCAAATATTTTTTAACAGAATATCTTTTAACATTATTGAAAAAGTAAGAAACTTTTTTTAAGATTTTGTTTAAATTTTAAGAAAATTTAAAAAAACATGAAAATTTAACAAATTATGAGGCACAGTTTTTAAGTAAAGAGTAATATATATATATATATATATATATATATATATATATATATATTTAGCCCAGTTTTTTCTTCTTTTTCTATTATACAAAATAAATTTTAAAAAATATATTTGTTTAAATATTGTTTTGCTTTGTTTGCTTTTGTTGAATAAAATTCATAATAGGTTTGAGGATTAGTTATTATAACAATTTTACTTCTAAATTATATAATTTGTTTTCTTGTTTATTAAATAAATGTTAATTTAAATTTCTGAAATAATTTTTTTAACTTTTTGCACACTTTAATTTATATTTTTAGTATTGAAACATAAAATTTTGTAAAATAATAATTTCTTAAAAATTTTTAATAAAATATATAAAAGAGCTCTTGTTTTATTTTTAGAAGTGTATAATATTTTGTTTTTTGTTTTTGTTATATTAATTAATTTTGCTCAGTGTACCTTAGTTGCAATTATCATTGTGTTTGCTTACATTTTATTCTTTTTTTTTAATTTCTCTTTCGAAAATGGTTTTTTTTCTAATTCAAGGATTTTATTATAGTATAAATGTATATTGTGTTTGCGAATAAATTGTTCTATTTATGTATTTTTTTTTTCTTCATTAATGTTTGATTTAATTATTTAAGCTAATCATTATGTTTATTTTTGTTATATGTTGGTAATTATTATTAATATGAAGTATTTATTTATGTATGTAAGTGGGTAGATTATTTCTTTATACACAGATAATGTGGTAAATAATTTTAATTAATATTTTTGTTTAAAAACTGTTCTTTTTATTCTTTAAATATTTTATTTAATATCTTTTTTATATATTTTGTTTGTTATTTATTGGTTTTTGTAATACTTATATATTTGTTTTGTTTTTATTATTTTTATTTATAAAATTTACAATAAACTGTTTAAATGTCTGTTTTATTTTAGTTTTATAATAAAATTGATCTAGTTTTTATTTATTTTAAGTTTATTTCTTAAGATTTGTGTTGTTGGGATTATACTCGTAATGTATAGTACAATAATATATTTTTGTTTGTTGACTTAATGGCTATTTAACTTGAATTATTTCGGTTTTTTTTCTTATAATTTTTATATGCAAGATGCTCTTATATTTTAAAAATATGTATATCTATTTTTTTGTATTTTTTATAATTTTTTTTAGCTTAAAAACTAAAGAAAAAAAAATTGTCTAGAATCTTAAAAAATAAATTCATAAAATAATTAAAATATAATAATATATGCATGTATATGGTGTAAACAAAATTAAACGTTTCATTAAAAATAAAAAACAAAAAAAAAAAAAAAAATTATATATATATATAATAAAAATATAAAAATAAAAATAAATAAAATAAAAAAAAAAAAAAATAAAATAAAACACATATTAATGTAAATATTGAAGTAAATGTTTTTTTTTCTATCGACAAACAATAAAACAGTTAAACAACTTTACTTAATTTGGTGTAGAATAATCAGAAATTCTAATAATAATAACAACAATTTATAAATAATAATTATTATTGGCATCAATTTGAACAAAATTATCAAATATTAATCGATATGTTTGAAGTAATATGAAGTGAAATTGAACCCACAGAATGAATAATTGCAATTTGGAAAAAAACAGTTATTTTTTAATTACGCACTTTAAACTGCAGTATCTCATGTTTTTAAAATTTTTTTTTATTCGAAAAAATTATAGTCATCTGGTTTTCTTTTTTGTTAAGTTTAAATGTGCTTAATTTGAATATTATTTAAGCCTTTATTTACATTTTTTTAAAGAAATGGTATACAAGGTACAGACAATTAAAACAACATAGATTCTGTATTTTGAAAAAGTAACCATAATTTTTTTTTTTTCAAACTAAACATTGAACACGGATACATTTTTTATTAAATAATTTTGTAAAATTCAAAGCTACATAATTGAGAAGAAATTAATCATCTGAGGGATCTTAAATAAACTTGTCGCAAAAGCTGTGAAATGTATCAGTTGTCCCGTTAGCGTATTTATAGTGTCCCTGGCGTATTGTATGGTAATGAATAGAAAGAAGCCTTCTATGACTTGTAACTTGTGAACATAATAAAATTTTACATAGGCTTGGCTGAGGTATTTTCAAGTTGACTTGGTAGAGCAGAGGTTCTTGGGGTGGACCTCCAAAGTTGGTTACCACGGGTAACTAATTTTTATGTTTTTTAATTCCTTTTTTAATTTGGCGGTCTCAGTTTGAGTCCTATTTTTTTAATTACTCCCTGGATTTTGTACAAAATTCTAAATAATATTGGTGTAAGAATATTATAAATAATGTAATTGTAAAAGAAATGCGTTTTTTCAAAAAGGTGGTAATGTTTTTTACCTTAAAATTCATTATTTCTTCCGAATCGTACAATTTTGTTCATAGTTTCAAAAGAAAACTTAACATGAATGCATTCATTTTTAAAAACAAGTTTTCCCCGGGATTAGGATTTTGGATATTTTGGTACAAATAAGGAGTTTGTTTAATTCCCTGATTTTAGAACAAGTTTATCTATATTGTGCCAAAATTTCTTTGGAATACCTCTACTCGTTTTTGGTCCAAATATTAAAATTATATATTTAAAAAATATGCTTAAAATCTAAATTTTAAGTTTCTTGGGTCACGCTCTGCCTAATTGAAATTTTATTTTGGTATCTACAACGGTTAACAACCTACAGAATTGTATAAAAAAAAACATTTTGGGCCACTGTGAGCAAATTAACATTATTTCTCAAAAATTTTCATAAAACCTATGTGAAATTTTATTTTGATATCTGCAACGGTTCACAAGTTACAGAATTATTTATTTCCAAAAAAAACATTTAGGGCCACTGAGAGCTGATTAAGAAAAATCAAGTTTTTATAATTAAGAACAAAACTTGAAAATTTCCAAGGGAACAAATTCGATTATTACCGATTGTTTGTAACTGAACACTGAGCTACAAACAGATCTCGATAGCGAAATTCCCAAAATAACAGTTCTAGCATTAAAATTTTCTAAACCTTTGATACAGCTTATCACTCGTTAAGTACATATTTTAAATTGCAACAAAAAAGTAAAATTAATAATTAATGTAGTTAATATTTAATATAAAAAATATTTAAATATTTATATTAAAAACGACAACAAAATAGTTAAGAAAAAGATTTTACTAATTTGTACTCAATTAAGAAAATTAATACTTAGTTTAGAAAAAAAGTCAATAAAAATATTAATTTTAATTTGTTGGTATTTAACATTGTAATAGTACCACTTCTTGTTTTTGTGATGTTGCTGATGATGTTGTTGTAGTTGTTGTACTGTCATTGCCACTTGTGTCTAGAGTCTCAGTCAAAACATAGGCAGGAGGAGATTTTAATAGAATATGTCTTGTAGTTGTGGTAGATGTGGTGGTGTTCTGAGACAAATGTTTTTCTTCTAATTTACCTAATTGTTGTGTTGTTATCACTGTCATAGTATTGGCCAAAAGTTGCTGCTGTTGTTGTTGATGATAATGATTATTGTTGGATGTTTTACTTAAATTATTTGTTGGTTTAACAATAACCGAAGTAGCTACTGCACCACACAACTTTGCAGCACCCACAAGTCCTGATGTATTGTTATTATTGTTGCTGTTTGTGTTGGTGGTGGTGGTAGTAATGTTGCTGCATTTAGAATTGTTGTTATTGTTGCTATTGGTGGTGGGAATTGTGTGCATATGTGTGTTCACTAAAGTTGCACTTGAATTTGTGTGTAAAAAATTTTTTGATTGTTTGCTGGGTAACGTCTTTGTATTGTGATTGTTGTTGGCATGACGTTTAGTTGTAGTCTTTGTTGTAGTTAGAGTGGCAACATTGCTGCCATTCTCAAAAGATGTTGCTGTACGTGCCGCCATATTATTATTAAAATTTGAATTTATATTGTTATTATTACAACTACTATAAATACCACTATTATGGTTGTTGGTACTATTAGTAAATGTTGTTGCTGTTGTTATTGTTGATGCATTTGTTGCTGTTGTTGGTGTGGTTGTTGTTGTTGTTGAGGGATAAATGTTTGTAGCCGACGTTGTTAACAACGTGGGCAACATAACATTTTCAGTCATTATTGTCGTACTCGTACTCGCACTCGTCGTAGTCGTAGTTGTTGTCGTCGTCATTGTCATCATCGTCGTTGTCGCCGCTGCTACTTTCGACGATTTGGGCCTTTTTCAGTCACCAAAACGACTGCAGGCCTTTTTCCATCTGCATTGAGTGCACCACATATCGCGACGATCCATGCCGTAAACTTTGCGACATTTTTTATTTTCGCCCCTTGTGCGACGATTCGGTGAGTTGGGTGTTTGTTTGTTAGCATGTTGCACAGCAACATGTTGTTGATGAACATGATTACCCGTATTTGTTGTTGTTGTCGCCGTTGCAGCTGACGCCGACGTAGCTATACCGGATACCGAGCTAGTGTTTGCATTGGGGGCAACCATTCTATGGCTGGCAGTGGCTGTTGTTGTTGGCGATTGTTGTAAACGATGTTGTTGCTGCTGCTGGAGTTGCTGATGGTGCGTTAAGGTGGCGTCTTGATGATGGACACCTCTTGAGTGTGTAGTATAATTTGGTGTTATGGTAACAGTGGCCAACTGCTGCAGTTGTTGCTGTTGGTGGTGGTTGTTGTGGTGGTGTTGTTGGTGGTGGCTGTTGCTATGATGTGTTGTTGTAACTGTAACATTTTGTTGCGACAATTGTTGTAGCACACTGTTGGCACTGTTGTTGTTATGATGAACGATTGATGTTGTTGACGCTGCTGCTGCTGCTGCTGTTACTGTATTATTGGGACTAATTGGTGCCGGACTGCTGTAATTGTGATGTTGATGGACGTATGTTGGTGATGGATATGGCGCTGTAGATTGGGACGGACGTGGTGATGCCCGAGCATGTTTTATAAATGTTGCAGTTGTCGTTGGCTGTTGTTGTTGCTGCTGCTGCTGTTGATGTTGTTGGTGATTACTATGATAATTACTTGTGGCTCCAGCATGTTGTTGATGATTGTTAGTATTATTACTGTTAATATTTGAGGTGTTGGTAACGGATGTGGTAATCACTGCTGTGGCTTTGGCCGGTGGCCATGTATAATTATGATGGGCTAATGGCGATGTTGGTATACAGTTGGTGTTATTGCTTTGTAGTTGTTGCAATTGTTGATTACTGGCCACATAAATAGTATGTGTTTGATGATTATGATGATTGTTGTTATTGTTGTTGTGGCTGTTATTGTGATGTGTAGTTTTACCATTAAATTGTTGTATGTTTTGTTGTTGTAATTGTGCTGCTGCACGATCTTGTCTAAATTTTATTTAAGAAAAAATTGATATAAGTAATTTGTAGGTTTCAATAAATCTTTGATTTGTTGCATTAAACTCACTTGAAATTCCCGACAAGTTGTCTTTGGTATTCAGGATCTTCGTGGGGTGGACGTGCCATATCGCGGTGGCTAAGTGTAGGTGGCGATGTCGGACTAGGAGTTTTGCAGTCATCGTCATCATCTTCGACTTCTGTGTAATAGAACTCCTCTTCATGGCTATCACTGTCATGACTGTCACTATCTAAATGATCAGCCGTACGACGTAATTTCTTATGACTAAAATGATAAAATATAATCGAAATGTTTTTATATTAAATTTTTAGTAAATTCTGTGTATTTTTCACAAAATATCCATATATAATTTTTTAATTTAAACTGCATTTATATTTTAATTAAAATAATTCCTTTAAAAATTTAAAATGAGAAATAATTATGTTTGTGTATACCCTGTATTATCCTTATAATAGCAGTAACATATTTATAGAAAATGCGTAATATGTAAGATTGATAAATAGTGTTCATTACGTAAAACTGCTCTATCATTTAAATAAAAAAATATGTAAAAAGACAAATAAAATTCCGTAATCTGTATTATTTTCCACTTCCGTTTGTTTTACTTGTTACCGCGCTTAAACTGAACTGTATTACCATTCGAAAACCATTTTAGATTCAGAGTTGTCTACAAATGTCACACCATAACAACTCTGTTGTTATGTAAAAATACAACCTTGTGTTAGCTACTCGTTATTTTTTGTTAATCGTTTGCGTTTTCTTGCATTTTACCAATTCGTTCGTTTCCCCAGTGTTTGTGTGTTCACTTTGCAAGATTTTGCAAATTTCTTAATAAAAAATAACTGTGCTGTTAAAATAAATTACAAAATTTACAACTTAAAGTAAAAGTATCCAAGTTATTATAAAAGTTTCCAGAAAAATACAGAACTATTAATAAAATAACCATAAAATAAAAAACGGGAAACGTGTTTTGTCATTGCAACAACAAAATACAGCCAGCCAGTCACAGACAAACAATTACCCAGCCAGCAGCCAGTAACAAAATCCCGTACAACACACTAGCAAAAATTACAACAAAAGACACAAAAAGTAATTGTTGATCGAGCTTTTTATTGTCTTGGGCAACGGAAAATTATTGGAAAATAACAAAAACGATTTCAACTCTAAAAAAAGAACAATCAATAATTCATTATTTATATTACGCTTGAGTATGGTAAAAATCGCAAAGTAAAAATTGAAACGAAAAATTTTCCTAAACCTAACCCCTAAAAATTGTTTAAGTCCTAAGAACGAACAGAACCAATACTATACTATTTTTAATTCTCTAAGAATTGAGTTGGCAAAAGTTAAAAAAGGAACGTAATTTGCAAGAAAAAGTGATTAAAGTCAATTACTAAATTTAAGTGCTTCATTTTTTAGCAACAAAACATCTCTTTAAACCAGTTTAAATTCTAAAAAATTTAAGTTAAAAAAAAGAAATGTCTGCTAATTCCTCGAATACTAGTATAGCGAATAATACAACCTCCGGCACCACCACCTCTTCTACAACATTAAATAGTTCAGCAGCTGTTATTGTAGGAAACAATGCCATTGTGCCTGTTACAAATGCAGCAACTACAACAACAACTCTTATCGGTGCATCATCTGCCGCCAACATTTCTGGCCTGAGTGCTAGTGGTACTTGCACATTTAATAGCGTTTTAATTAGTGAAATTTCTGATGAATCTAAATTAGAATTTAGCCCTAAATACAAGGGCATTTCAACATTACTGTGCAGTTATGATTCGCAGGGTGTACTTCTTAAAATTGCATTGGGTAAGTAAACACACACACCTGCATATACTAATGTGCACACACGTGAAGTGTAGCAGCAAATTAATGAATGAAAACAAACTACAGAAAAAAAGCAGAGTTGTATAAGTTGGTACTTTTTGTTTGGGTGTAATTTTGTATCGAAGTGAATTTTTAATTTTTTTTTTTTTTTATTTTAAGGGTAGAATTTTGAAATTTTTTCGTTTGTATAGCTTTACTTGTGAAATTCATTTTATTTTAAATATTTGGACAAGTTTATAGACGTTTCATGTGAATTAAACGAATTTTTTCTAACACCAAGACCTTTCCCAGTTTTGGTTAAATAAAAAAATTGTTAATTTTTATTTAGATAAATATTTTAATACTATTTTTATACCTTTTTCATAATTAATTTTGGAAAAAGTTTTTGCTTAAAAAAATCTCAATTTTATTGTTATTAAAAAATTTGGAAAAAAGAAAGCCGCTTTTGGCCATACAGGGCTCGCCTGGCCGAAGGCCGGTTATTAAATTACAAATGATACTAAATTCTTTTAAATAAACAGTAAAGGAAATATTATTTAATATTTATTCTAAAATTGTATTTACTCTTTTAGAATCCTCACCCACAGCTGTACTTAAAGATTATTTGGTATCCTCAGATACAGATGCTGCTCAACTTGGACGCCAAACATTTGCCATATCATTTGGTAATGATAACTTTTTATTACGTTTTCCCTCTGAACAAGGTAAATAAAATATGGAAAAGTTTTATAAAAAACTAAATATAATATTTAATTTATTTCACATTAGAACAACAAAGATTTCGCAAGTTGATTGATCATGTTAAAAGACTACGACCTAAATCAGTATTTTCTCAAAGAACTGAAGAGTCTTCGGCTTCGCAATATTTCCAATTTTATGGCTATTTATCGCAGCAACAAAACATGATGCAAGATTATGTACGAACTAGCACTTATCAACGAGCCATTCTGGGAAATTCCATAGATTTTCATGTAGGTTTTTATTTAATTTTTTGCTATATTATTACACTGTTCTATTAATATTTTTATTCTAGAACAAAGTAGTTTTGGATGTGGGTGCCGGTTCTGGTATTCTTTCATTTTTTGCTGTGCAGGCAGGTGCTGCTAAAGTCTATGCAATTGAAGCTTCTAATATGGCTCAGTATGCCCAACAGTTGGTTGAATCGAATCATGTTCAGGATAAAATATTTGTAATGCCGGGTAAAATAGAAGAAATTGATTTGCCCGAACATGTAGATGTTATTATATCAGAACCCATGGGTTATATGTTGTACAATGAACGCATGTTGGAAACCTATTTACATGCACGCAAATGGTTAAAACCAAATGGTAAAATGTTTCCCACTCATGGTGATTTGCATGTGGCACCTTTTTCGGATGAAGCTCTCTATTCGGAACAATACAATAAGGCCAACTTTTGGTATCAATCAGCATTTCATGGTGTGGATCTAACTACTCTACATAAAGAGGGTATGAAAGAATATTTCCGCCAACCTATAGTTGATACATTTGATATCCGCATCTGTATGGCTAAATCAGTGCGACATGTTTGTGATTTTCTTAGAGACAATGAAAATGATTTGCATAATATTGGTAATTATAAGATTTTAATACAATAATAATAATAGAAATTTTGTAAATTTTTCTTTTTTCTATTACAGATATTCCTTTGGAATTTCAAATCCTACAAACTGGCATTTGTCATGGTTTAGCCTTTTGGTTCGATGTAGAATTTTGCGGTTCTATACAACATGTTTGGTTGTCAACCTCTCCCACAGCTCCCCTTACACATTGGTATCAGGTACGATGTCTGCTACCCATGCCCATCTTTATTAAACAAGGACAAACTTTGACCGGCCGTGTATTGCTTGAAGCCAATAGACGCCAGTCATATGATGTTACCATTGATTTACATATTGAAGGCACTTTAATTTCCTCCAGCAATACATTAGATTTAAAAAATCCCTATTTCCGCTATACTGGTGCCCCCGTACAAGCTCCTCCCGGCACTTGTACACAAAGCCCCTCCGAACAGTACTGGTCCCAATTAGATACCCAAGGCCAGCGTACAAGTGAGCATAGTTTTAATTTTAACAAATAGTTTTTCTTAAATATCATCTAGAGCTTTTGTAAACAAACACTTTTTTGTTTTGTTTTTGTTTGTTTTTAGCTGGTAATATGGTTAATGGCATGACTGTTAATGGCCTGACTGATGTTACTATGGACATTTCACATACGCTTATGCATCCTCAGTCGTAAATTATAAAATAAATAACTAGAAATTAAAATAGAAAAACACAAACGAACACCCCTTCAAAACTTTCCTTCATAGACGACCGCATTTTAAAAATATTAACAAAACAAAAAACCTATTTTTATATAGAAATGTCTTATTTTAAATGTCTATATTTTCTTTCCTTCCTTTCTGTGCTTTCTTTCTTATTTCATTATTAAGTTGTAAGTGTAAACATTAATATTTTTCTTATTTTAATTTAATTTTTACAAAACAGAACTATATTTTTATACATATTTTTTTTATATAGATTTCTTATATTTAGAAAATTTTTTTTATTTAAGAAAAAAAAAATCTTTAAATTACAGAATTTAGTTTTAGTTTAAATTTAAAGAAATTTGATTTATTTAATTTTAATGTTTGTTATTTTCAAAACAGAAATCATTTTGTTTAAAACTTTTGTAAAGTCTTGATTTATTATGTTGTCATTGTCAGTCTGGTAAAAAAAAGCTTTTTCTTTTGTCTTTGTTTTTGGCTTTTTCTACTCTTCATTTTTTACATAAGATTTAAAGAAACTTAAAAACACTTTGTTATAAAAATTGAATAAAATTTTCAATTTAAAAATTCGATAAGCGGAAATTTTGTTATTTTACGTTTTATTAATTGAATTAGTTATAAGCAGGGCAACCAAAAATATGCTCTAAAAAAGTATTTCATGACATAAAAAATGCTCCAATAATCGGAAAATATGCACTTAAAGTTTAAAAATTTGCTCTTAAAATATTCATGCTAAAAATAACTAGACTTTTAAAAATAATAAAAAATATTTCCTATTTCAACTTAATATTTAAAGCTAATGTAATAAAATTACAACATGAAAATTATTAGGGAATCGGATTTGAAAAACAGTAGAAAGAAAATTTCATTAATGGCAAATTATGTAAAAAATTCCATTTATTCTAGTATAAAATATAACAAATTATGCTCTTTAGTGTAATATACGCCAAATTATGTTCTTAAGTATGAAATATGCAAAAATATATTAATACGGCATTGCCAAAATTGGATTTTTTATGAAAATATGACAAAACATGCCACACAAAATTGTAAAAATTTTGCATATTTTTGGTTGCCTTGGTAATAAAAGTAATTGGATTAAAAAGGGAATATTAAACAATATTATGGTATAGTTTTTTTTAATACTAAATTACTAAGTTAAAATTTTATTGAAATTATTTTTATTTCATTTTTGTTTGGGTTTGGTTGATCAAGAGAATTTCAAAGTTTAGCAAAATACTATGTTCTTTAGATTGATTTCATTATTTTGAAATAAAACATACGAAAGTAAACATTGTGTTCTAAAAATATCGTTCGAATCGAACTTTTTAGTAGACCTACTACTGCTTATTTTTAATTTTACTGATATTTTATTTATTTAATTTTTATTTATTCTTTGACAAGCAATCTATTATAATATTCTTATTAATATTTAGATACCTACATATAATAAAATAATATAAAAAAAAAAAACAAACAAACTATGTTTTAGCATTAATATACATACATTAAATTATAGCAAAACAATTTTTAGAATTGTAGAAATTTAAACAACTATCCAGGTTTTTATAAAACAATTTTTGAATAGCACTTTCAAGAATCATATTAAACGCTTTTTTAAAGTATAGATTTTAAACAGTCTGCTGTAAATGTTATAACTAAAACACAATCAAGAAACGAATTATTCTTTTTAGAAAAAATAGTTAGGATTTATTTAAAAAATAAAACTAAATAAAAAACAAACAGCCATTTAATAATTACATTTAGAAGGAAAAATTAAAAAAAAAAAAAATATATATATATATTAAAATATAATTTAAGTTTGCTTTTTTATCCGTTAAGGTTAGTTTTAATATCATTTGTTTAGAAGCTAAATTATTAAAGAAGTTTAATTTATTTTATTTAGAGATTTTCAAAACAAAGGAAATATTTTAACTATAAAATAAAAAGAAATCATATACAAATTAAATCAAGTTTATTTTAGCAAGAGAAACAAATCATTTATTATCAATGATTTGTATAAAAATTTACATATACATTACATTTATATATAATTTACAAAACTAAAAAAAAAAAAACTATAAACATTCTCTATAGTATTAAAAAAATTATATATGAAACATAAATACAATATTTGTAATAGTGTAGTAGTGTTTTTGCTATAAATAATAGAAAAAAATATATAAGGACAAAAAAAAAAAAAAAAAAAAAAGAATTATATATATAAAAATAAATAACAGAAAAAACATAAACTCTATATACATAAAAAGAAAATAAAAGATGTTTTAATTGTAAAAAAAAACTATTTCGTTATTTGGAAATTTAAAATTTTATAATAAATATTTACTTTTAAGATTTATTCTATATGCACTTATCTTAACATTTACTAAAAAACCGTCGTAAAGTTTTGAGGAAAAAAATATTCTTACAAATTTTGTATTCAATTTACTTTTTCTTTTTATAATTTTATAAACCTTGGCCTCAAATCCTAAATTGTTAACTTTTGCACCGGTAAATACAACAAATACGAGTACATATGTACATGACCATTTTATATATCATGTTGTGTTTTTTTTTTGTTCTCTATTTGTTTGCTCTGAATAAAAACTAACCTACTTTTCGTTGTAATATCATCATAGTAAATAACTGGTACAGTAGAGTACAGAACAGAACTATTTGTAACATTGCTCTAAGGATATTCAATGGTTGCAAAAAAAATCTGCGCGCGCACATTTAATTTTTAAAACAGTTTTTTCTGCGTTCGGTTGTTGGTCAAGGTAATAATAATATTGTTGGAGGTGCACAAATGTTGTAACATTGAGAGTAATACATACAATAATATGTATGTATGCCTGTATGTTTTGGCACTTGTTAAATAATACATATTGTATGTAAACATATCTTTTATTATGTACTTGTATAGTTAAAATCGTCACCTGAAATGTAAAAGCCGGTAACCACTGAAAAATTAAATGTTGATATTTTACTGTATTATAATGTACTGACCTAAACTTCATTTCGACAAAAAATTTCATATATATATCTTCAAAAATGACATTAATATTAACAAAAATTAAAAAATCCGTAACATCAATATCAACAAATTTGGTCCATTTAAGAAAATTTTGGTTTGAAGAGTGTTTCACGCTTTATCTATTTTTACTTTAAGTGAACGATTAAAAAAATTTTATTTAATTGCTTAATTTTAAAGCAAAAAATTAAGTCTGGTTACGGCCTTTTGCATTTTAGGTGACGATATGTATTTTGTTTGTTTACTTATAGCTGCAGCTGGTTAATTTGTTTAAAACAAGGTTGATTTTATTTTATTTTTTTTATTTTTCAATTACTTAAGGGGAATTTGAAGGCTATTTTTTAGGAAGAATTAATCGCAATGTAAAATAATTGATAGGACTTTTTTGAAAGACACATGCAGGTGTATTTATTTAAAAATTATGTATGCCAGTTAAAGAGTTTTAAGCTTTCAAGGAGGTATTTTGAGTATTTTAAATCAAAAAATAAATTATTCTAATCTGTATGATCTACGGATTGAAATTAAAAAAAAAATGTGGATTACAAATTATGATGCCCGCCTGCCTATCCATCTATTGAAATAAACTTTCTATAGATTCTCGATTACTTAAGGATGAAAATAATGAAAATCGGTCTTTGAAAGTCCGAGTAGCTTTCTAGAAAAGTAAACTTATAACAAAATTAATATATATATATATAATAATAATAATAATAATAATAATCTTAATTTTTCTTAAAAATTAAATAAAATTTTTACCAAAACATCAAATTTTCATAATAAAATATACAGACACAAATATTCATCAAAAAATACTTATTTTAAATCCATATTTTCTCAAAAAGTGTTTTTTTAAGCAAAATTTTTATAATGTACCAGTTTCACAGAATTAAACGGAGTTTTCAATAAAAACCAACATTTTGTAAAAAATAACCGAATTTTGATTAAATAACTAAATTGAAGAAAAAAATGTAATAACCGAAATTTGCAAAGATACCGGACTTACACAATTAAACAGGATTAAAAAAAGCGGGTTATGTATCAAAAATCCAAATTTTATAAAAAACCCTAATTTTTATAAAATAATTACATTTTCACCAAAATTGCAAATTTCACTACAATTTTTTTTTAGAAATACAAAAGAGAACACATTTACGCTATATTCAGCTGTGCCGAATCTTACCCTTCATCCGTGTTGAGATGTGTTATATTAAAATGAAACACGTTATATTGGATGTAATTACAAATATATATTTGCCTATATATATATCTAAGGATATGCCATAACAGTGAGAGCCCTCAAATTTCATGGGAACCTTTATCCTATCATATCGTATTGATGAAATGAAAATAGTAGGGATAGGTCCAGGGGCACCCATAGCACCCATACACAGAAAATATAAAATTTCCCATCTAAAGATCTACATATATATATATATATATATATATATATATATATATATATATATATATATATATATAGACTGCCTGTCACTTGAATAATGAATCACATTTTTTAACTTTAATGAAGTATATCTCCTAAACTAAAGTTCAGAAAAAAAGAATTTTTTGCGCAAACAAATTTCAAAGTGTTGGCTTTAGTTTGCTGAAGAATTAAAAAAAATATACATATCTTGTTATAATAAAATTATGCATATATTTAAAGACATGTATTTCTGTGATACTTTTTCGTGTTTCACTTGAATAAAGAATTCTTTTAATATTAATCAGGAAATCAGAAGCAAATATACTTAATTAAAGTTAAAAAATGTGATTCCTTATTTATTCAAGCGGCAGGCAGTATATATATATATATATATATATATATATATGTGTAGATCTTTAGATGGGATATTTTATATTTTCTATGTATGGGCGCTATGGGTGCCCCTGGAAAAACAGAAACCTATAAGGAGTCCCGGGGATATGAACTAAGGCTTAACGATTTGTAGCCTGGAACACTTTCTCTAAATTATTCAATCCCACAACTTTCCAATAGAAAAACATTTATATATAATTTTTTGTGAAATAGAAAATATTAAATTTGGGCAAAGAAAATTAGAAAAATATTTGAGGTCTTTCTAGAAAATCGTTTATAACTAAGCCATTCCTAAACGGATTTCGCTGAATTTCAATACCAATATTTCCGAAACTATATGCCACATATGTATTGAAAGAGAAATGACTATGGGCTTCAAAAAATCCATTCCTACATACAGACGGACAGGCGGGCTGACATATATTCTCAAAAGTTATTTTTAATCATAACAATCATGAATATTTTTCAATTTGCGTTCCTGGATATATTTTAAAGGGTATAAAAAGAATTTTCAATTAAAAAATTATATATTTTTTCTTATCAAAACACATTTTTTTCGAAAATAATAAAATTATTAATAAATATTAATAAACAATTTTTTACTGATTAATTTTTGTTTTACAAAAACAAAAAAAAATCAGATTTTCACCAAAAATCTCAATATTCACAATTTTTGTCAAAAGTTTTCACCAAAAATCAAATCAAAATAATGTAATTTTTGCCACAAAATTTAATACAAAATAAATGAAATAACCCAACAATTTCAAATTCTAATAAAATACCGGTTTCTTCATAAAGATTCGTTTTTTTTTTTAAATCGAACCGAAAGGGGAATTTTTGTTACGAAAACGAATTTTCACAAAAAAAAAAATGTAATAAATTTAACAAATAATAAATAAATTTCACGAAAAGAAAAAAATTGTTAAAAAAAACACGAATTTTCGTCATAAATCACATATATTTTCGCCTGAATTTTAGCCAAATAAATAAAATATCAACAACAATTATCATGTAATCCAATTGTTATCGGAATTGGATTCGAAAACGGCAAAAGAAAAAATACTTTGGTGTCATGAATTTTAATATTATCGGTTTTATGTTCGAATTAGAATTAGTTTCGGTTTTAGGTGTCACAGAAACCAATTTTATCGGTTTTTCTATTCAGTTAACAGCTGTTAGGTTTCGTTTACGCGCTTTTGCTTTTTTGGTAAAATGTAGGTAAATTCATGTTTATTTTATAAAAAGAAATTGATATTTTTTATTTGCATATAAGAGAACACATAAAAATGAGACCCAAAACTCCATTATGAGGTTTATGGCAAAATATGTAGATCCTTGCAATGTGATTCACAGCATGATGAGGCTATTGTAGAATCCATTTGGCTGAGTCATTGAACTGTGCAGAATCCTTTCTGATTTCTTATAAGATAAAAAATGCAAAGCTGCTGCAAAATATCATCAAGTATCATCGGAAAGCGTTTTTATTTAACTGATAATAGGCTACGAATCTTCAAAGTAGCCTTATTTATATATAAACGCACGGTATAAACAATTTAATTACACTTTGTCCGGCAGCTCAACAAGTGGATTGCGACAATCTCTTAAAATTTTTCTCGTCACCTTCTTTGAGCGTTCTTCTTCTCACAAAAAAAAAAAAAAAAAAAAAAAACAACTGCAGATGTAATTTTATTTATTTTACCTTATTTTTTTTAAATAATATTTTAATAAAAGCTCAATCATTTTTAATAATATTTCAACAAAAATACTATTGCTTAACAATTTTTGTGAAAAAAAAATTGTAAACAAATGGAAAAATATATGAAACAGCTGATTCGAACATCGGTTTTATTTACATTTGGAAATACTAGAACCAACACGATTTAATTACATGAAATTAAATCAATATTGGTTTGTAATTCCAACAAAAAGCAATTCCGAATGAATAACTTTTTACAAAAAAAAAGAAAAATAATTTTGCAAAAAAGAACAAAAAAATAAAAAAAATAAAATAAAAAGTAATAAAATATATATATATATATATATATATATATATATATATAAAGAAAATAAGATCTCATAGCTCCATAAATTTTAAGTCAATTTTAAACTTTCAAATTGAAATCAGAAATCAGAAGAACGTAGTTTTTTAATTATATAAAAAACAGTTTATATACACATATTCGAAATAAGAAATGAAATTCAACATTTTTAAATTTAATTTTATTTTTCAAAATTTGGACTTTGGTGTAAATTTTAATTGCAATTTTGTTTAGAATAGAACAAGATATCAGTTTTTAAAATTCAAAAAGTAATTAAACATTTTTTAAAGATAATTAATAAATTATTTTTGTAATTAGAGCACACTTTCTGGCGCAAAAATAAAACAATATATGAAAAGTTTAAATAATTTGTATAAAATTGAATAAGTTTTGCAGTTTTTGTATATATGTTATATTTATAACAAATTTCAGTTAAATTCGAAAAAATGTGGAAAATTTTATTTTTTTAGAAAATAAATTTATAAAATTTATATTTTTTTATGAATTTTTCAATTGACTTGCACCACTGTGTAATAAAAATTTAGCTTTAAAAGAAATGTTTTATAAATCATATGTATAATAACTTTTTAATTCTTAAAAAAATTGAAATTGAATTTACATTTTTAATATATTAACATTTTAATATTTTTATTTATTTATTTTTTTTTTAACATATTTAATAATCATTTTAATAATATTTCTGTTTTTGTTTCAAACTATAACACAAATTTCCCCTGTGGCCAATGAGTAATATAATAATATTAAATATTAAAACTCATACGCCACCGTTTAGCCATTTTAACTCAAATAAATTCTAACTAATATCAAATAAAAAACTAACCCCCGTATTCACAAACCAATTTTAAATTTAAAATACATATAAATTTACACTTACAAAGATGAATACATACATCACACTCATACCATGTTTAAATCAAAAATTACTTTTAAAAGTGTGATTATGATGATTTAAAACTTACCCGAGATGTACAATACGTATGTGACGTTCAATTTTGGCTTTTGTATGTTCACTAATATTGCAGCCTTTCCAGGTACAAACAAATTTTGATTTATTAGGCTGTAATGAAAAGAAATAAAAAATATAAGAATTTTGTTAAAATATTTGTTTAAATCTTTACAAAACTATAGCCTACTTTGCGCCTGGTTAAATCGGGATAATTTTTCATTTTTTAATTTTTATAAAAAAATATTAAAAACACTTTTATTTTTATTTATATTTTACTTTGTTTTTATATTTATATAAAAGAACACAAGATTTTTTTGTTTAAAATATTTCTTAAACCGGTGCGTGGCCGGTAACAGTTGAGAATGTAGTGGTAAAGCGGTAATAAAAATGCATTTTAATTCTATGCTATTTTGAGCGCCATCATCATCATCGTTAAAATTTGTAGGTATTAGTATGTCATCTATATATATATATATACATACATGTGCTTATGTATTAATAAAAACGAAAGGATGCCGACACAAAACGATGACGAAATAATATATTTTATTTTTTGCATGTATATGTATGCAATGAACACTTACAGGTTGAAAAAGTCAAATCTTTATAGCAGAGATGGAAAAGTTTATATAAAATAATTTAAAATTGAAATAATAACACGAAGGATTAAAATGACATATGTAGTTTTGTAATAGGCCTTCTTGAGAACATTATAAATTAACTTAAAAAATTTCCAATACACCTCCAAATATTTGAGTTATGCTCAGAAAATTGTAAAGGTTTTGTAGATTTTTTCTTTTATTTTTTTTAAGAAGTAGTAGAATTAGGTGTTAACACCGTATTAGGCAAATATCAAAAGCAAATGTTTAAACAATATTAAAAAAATATAATTTTTCCCAAAATTTTCGAATTTAACTGCAATTTATTATACATTTTATTATAAAAGACTACATAACAATGCAGTAATTATTAAGAAACATTTTTGTTGTAAACATAAAAGATTTATTTTTTTAAATTGAAAGAAACCTATAGAATTTATACGATTTTATTTGAAATATTTTATTAAAACTTTTCATAAATTTTTCATTTTTGCGCTAAAAAGTATGCACCAAATAAAATACAAAATGCATGAACATCTTATTGTTTACACGCGTCGGAAAAACTTCGTCTTAAAAAAAAAAATGTGTACAAGATGGAATTTGACCTGGTAAACACGAATCTACTTTCAGTTTTGTTCCAGCAGGTCGTGATTTTTTTATGGGTATGTTTAATATCTCTCCCTTGATAAGGCGAATACACAAGTATATTTTACTATAACTCGAGAACGAGTTGTCCGATTTAGATGCATACGAAAATTATATTTAAGTCTTCTTAACATTATCTTTTTATCTGCCGACCAGTTTCGGATTTGTTCAGAAGTTAGTGTCGGAAAAAAATAATTTTTCTTGTAAAATTAAAGAATTTTTTTCTTGAAAATTTCTTTTAAACCGACAGAAATGTACAGTTTTTGATCCATTATCATAAAATTGGTATTACTATGAGTAAAATAAGCCATGTATAATCAAAATTGATCCATAAATCTTGATTTTATTCACAATTAAATCAAAATACCCATGTATACCTACAATTAAGTGGAGACACACGATGAAAATTCTTTTGAAAATTTTGAGCATATATGTTACGATGACTTGAAGACATTTTTGTCCGTATCTCTTGGTGTATCATTTATATAAATCGTATGCATCGTTCATAAGTTATGGTCTTATTAAGGGCGCCCATAAAAATCTGATAAAAAAAAAGAAACTGAAATCTGATTTGTGTTTACCACATCAAAATCCATGTAGTTCAACTATTCGTCTTTGAAGGAGTTTTTTTTGTCGTTTATTGTTATCTTTAGAAAATGTTTAATAACTTTTTGATTTTTTTTAGCGATTTTAAAGATTAATATTCTAAACAAATTAGAATTTAAAACTTTATATAAGAATATGTCTTAAGGAAAAAAATAAAATACATCAAAGTGAAAATTTTTCAGAAGAATATATATCAAAGATTTTAATATAGTTAAAAACCTTCTTCTGTTTTCTAAATTAATTTAAAAATTTTAAATTGGCCTAAAATTTAAGGAGTTCTTTAGCGCAGTAACTTACCGGAAAACAGTTTTCACGGAATATCTTAAATTTTAGAAAATTTTGAAAATTGCTACTTCAACTTTCCATACATTTTTCATGTTTATGCCAAAAATTATGCACTAAATAAAATATAACATACATGAACGATTTATTCATAAACTTTAGAAACTGTTTAGTAATTTTGAAAAAAAGAGAACAATAGTTTTAAAAATGTTGGAAAGGTATTTATTTATTTCGAATATAGATTTTAATATAGTTAAAGAGTTACATTCTTCTGCTACCTAAAGCAATTTGAAAATCTAAACTTGATTTGAAATTAAGGGAATTACGAAATCTTTAGTAAAGGAACCAATCTCAAAATCGTTATTTTGGAATATCTGAAAATTTGGAAATTATTTTGGAAATTTTGAAAATTGTTATGTAATGTGATATTGAAGGAATAATATGCCGGCATTTAACCATTTAATTTATATTTATTTTTGTTACCACATTTAAAAAATAGTGTCCTATTAGATTAAGCCATACAAGAAATTTATTTCAATAATTTAAACGTTATCTCGAAAAACACAACTTTTCAGGAGAGAAAAAACTGTTTATTTCTCTTATTTTTCAAGTATTCAAGTATTCTCTTACAATATTTATTTTAAACCACGACTAAATCTTACATATAATTTGTTTTTAATATTTTACAATATTGACAAATTTAAATTGAGATAGAGGGTTTTGCATTGAAAACAAATACATTTAATTACCATTTTTTAAGTTTTTAAAATTAAAAAAGAAACATAATTCAAATAGGTTACTTTATTTTGGGATTAGAGCAAAGGGCACCCCTCCCCACAAACAAAATAATAATTATTATTGGAGTAAAATTTATTTATCGCTTAAAGGAAAAACTATTGGAGCAAAAGTTTTAAAATTGTATGGTAATAATTTCATTATCAAGATTCATATCTCCGCTCTAGGGGAAGTGTTAGCACCCATACAAAATAAATCTTAATTATCGCATATCTAAGGAACTATTACAGTGAAAGTTTCGAAATTTTGTGGGAACAATTTTCTTGTCAAGCTCCACAATTGATGTAAAAATTGGTACGATAGTTTTACAAGGGATAGCAGCAACTATACAAAGTGAATATTTATTATTCTATATCTAAAGGATTATTTAACCGATTTAAATTTGTTGAACAGATTCATATTCAGCATGTCTAAATTAGTCAGAATTGATATATATATATATATATATATATATATATATATATATATTGTTTAAATTGTTAAAAAATAAAATCATTTTCTCAGAGAGATAGAGAGTTTTGCACTAAAAAATAAAAATAAAATATTTACTTTGTAAAATAGAGGGATAAAAAAATTTTGATAAAATTGAAAAAACTAGAAATTTTACTTTAAAATTTATATTATATATGAGAGTTATTATAGGGAATATAATGACATCAAAAACGCTGTTTCATGATATCCTGATATAGAGAGTTTTGAATATAGGCTCTCGATAGAAATTGGAAAAAATTTTCAATTATTACATTTTTTCATCCCTGTTTATAGCTAAAATCATAGAGTGAGAATCTAGTAACAGTAAATAAGAGTTGCCAGCTTAGTTAAAAAAATCCTCTATGCTTGCACATGCATTTTTATATGCATGTGTAAGTTTAAAAAAACAAAAGGTTTGTTCAATGTTAATTTGTAACATGTGCATGTGTTGTATTATTATTGTTTTTTTTTCTATTTTATTATATCATGTAATATTGAAGCATTTTTGTTAGTTTGTTTATGTATAAGAAAACTTTATAAAATGAAAAATCAGCACGAGGTCATAAAATATATATAAAATGTAAATAAAATAATATATATAAGGTATAAACACTATACACATACATGCATACTTGTACATAAAGTATGATTTTATGTATGTATATAAAAAACAACATTTTTGGAAAAATAGTTGTGCAGTTTTTTGTACTCACTCCTTATTGCCTGCCTGAGTGTTTGTAGGTCTATTATAGAGTATAACCTACTTATGGATATATAAGAATTGTTAGAAACTGGGTCAGTTTCATTTCTTTTACTTTTTTTGGTACAACAGCTAAATTACATACATATGTATAAATGTATGTATGTATGTGAGTGTGGATGTATACAAAAGCGAAAAAAAAGTAAAAATAAAATATTTAATTAGTAATGCAAAGTCCTCTTTTGTATGTTTTATGCAATTAATATTTATTGTATGAAAGAAAAAAAAAATCAATTAACTAGATTTTCTTTAGTGCATTACATTAAGAGGAAGTAGCAGCTATTTTTGGCCTTGACATGTTTTTGTAACATAAAAACCTTCAACATTTTTTTCAATGTGTTTTAGAAAGTGCTTGAAATAATGCTTATGCAGGGGTGTGTGATGTGTAAATAAAACTTAAAAGTAAAATTCTGTTGATAGTACAATTAAAAGGCAAGATTTTTACTTCTTTAGATCTTAGAAAAATCTGTTTTGTTTTCTAAAAGGTCCTTTTTAAAATCGGTTGAAAACTTAAAAGGTTTTTAAACATTTTCCCAAGTTTATCAAAAAATTTTTCATATATTTCAAAATGAAGTATTTTTTTGATATTTTATTTACAGCATACTTTCTGAGGTTAAAATGAAAAAAATGTATTAAGTATTTAACATATCGGTTAAATACTTAAAAAAATTAGTAAACATTTTCTTTAATTTTACAAAAAATGTTTCATATATTAAAATATATTAATTTTTATTTTATTTGAGAGCATACTTTCTGGGGCCAAAATAAATTCTAAAATATTTATCAAATTTGAAAAAAAAAAAAAAAAATGGTAAAATACTTAAAATATTATTAAATAAGTATATTTTAAGTCAAAGTATTTTATTAATTTTTTATGTAGAACATATTTCTAGGGGCTAAAACACAAAAATAGGTGGAAAGTCTTTAGAGATAAAATCAATAAAAATGTTTTTAAAAATTATAACATCGTTGTAAATGTTTTTACAAAAAAATTTATAATAAGTTGCAGTTAAATTCAAGAAAAAAACATGGATTTTTTTTAATGTAGTTTAAAAATTTAGTTTCAATATTTGACTAAAACAAAATTTAATGTATACAGGTGGAATGTGTAAATTTTCTGCTTTCCAAAACCTTTTTAAAAATATATTAATATATAACACATAATCCTCCGTTGTTGCCAGCCTTCGGAAAGTTGATTTCAACAGACAAACAGAAAGACGGACATCGTTATTTCAATTCAAGTATCCCTTACGATCCAAAATATACAAATAAAGGATTTTAGATGAATATTAAAGAAACTATAAACGAAATGATTAAGAAAATTTAAATGTATTAAAATTTGATGTAAAATATATAATAAAAGTTTTATATTTTACACAAAATTGTTTTTAATGATTGCAGAATTTTATAATAAAATAAAAATATTTCTTCTTTTCAATTTCCTTAACCAAATAAATATACAAACACTTAATTTATGCTGTGGCCAGATTTATGCAAACTGGAGTTTTGTGCCAATTTTGTACTTTTTCATATAAATATAAATATAAATATAAATATAAATATAAATATATATATAATATAGATAGACATATTGTACTTATGTGTGAATGTACTTTGGTAGTATATAAAATGAATTTATATATAACCGAGTAAATATATACTTACTATATATTATGTGTTTATGTATACATACATACATATATAACACAATGTGCCACTAACCTAATTTCTTTCATTGTCGTTATTTCATTTAAGCTTCATGATCAAAAACATCATTATTAAGAATTTTTTTTTTATATATTTCTAGACTCCTAAAAATATGTTGTGAGTATTTTTATGAATGCTTGCATTAAGTTCTGTTTGTTTTTCTTTCTCTTTTTTGATTTTTTTAACATCTAGAAAATTTTGTGGTTGTTTTTTTATTTTTTGGTTTCCTCGTGATGCATAAATAAATCGTATTTTAATGACATTTCTAATTTGCATGTCATTTTTTTTCATTTCAATGCATCGTGTTGCTCATGATGATGGCTAATGTTGCTTGGTGATAATGATGATTTTAATATTGCCTGCTGTTGCTTGCTCTATAGAATTGATGACCCAGTTTTTTTCTTTTAAAGAGATTTTTTTGTAATTTGTTTATTTAAGTATGCGTTTTTTGTGTTCTGTTTTATTATTGTTTGGTTTTTATATTTTTGCACAAAAATCTCAAAAAAGTATGTAGTGCTTAAATATAAAAAAAAAATTAAAAATTTTCAAGGTTAACTAAATGGTAAGTAATATTAAAAAAAGCAATAATGTAGTGGTTTTTATTATTGTTGGCTAGAAAATGTAAATTTTCTCTTTAAAGTATATGTATTGACTTTGATTTATGGAAATATTAAATTTCTATAAAAGAAATATGAAATTTATTTTCTTTTTAGAGATTTTTTATATTTGAAAGTTAATATGAACTTTTTTAATATAAAAAATGTGCTTAAATTAATCTTAAATTTTTTCCACAAAATATATAATTGCTTTGTAACTTTAGGTAGAGTAAAATGAAAACAACGGGGCGTATGATTATTTTTAATACATTATTTACATTAAGTATCAAAACATACGCACAGAAGGGTGAAATTGAGAAAAATGATGATTAATTGAAAATTTAAAACTAATATTTTTAAAAAGTAATTGATTCTAGCTAAATATAAATAAAATGAAATATCATTATCAATAAAAAAATCTTTAATTTTTTTAATAATAATGATAATTTGCGTCGTCAAAGTCAAATATTTTTTACAATTTTTAATCACAGAATTAAAAACGGAAAATCAAAGTTTTTCAAGTTAATATTTTTGCATTTTACTTTATAAAAAGTAGTTTTTTTGTAAAAATATTTTTAATATATATTTAAATCGATCTAAAAACAGACATTTTTTACTTTTAGACGAACTTGGTTAAAAAGAAAAATTTTGTATTTCTAAATCATATGTGTTATAAATATTAAAAAAAATACATTTTGCACATTTTTTGCGATTTGGAAAAAAATTAATAAATTAAATATGCTCTTTTTCTGAACAAAAACAAAATAAAATTATTATATATTTTAAATTAAAATTTATTTTTTTGCTTTATTTAAAAAGAGATCTATATAGAATTTTACGAATATATTGTAAAAGAGTAAGAAAGTTGCTGTCGCGAAAGTTTTGAATAATTAAATTACTTTAATATTGTTATTACTAATAATAACAAAAATTTTTTTGAATTGGCCTTGGCGTGGCATGTCCTTATATGGGAGCTGTCATCAATTTTGAACTAATCCTCACGAAATTTAGTTGTATGATTTTTGCCTAGACAAAACTCACCTATTAAGAAATTTATATTTATATATTTAAGACACTTATAAGCGTTTGACTTATTTCCGAGAAAATTTTTATACGGGAACTTAGTGAAATAATGGTACAATTATAACCAATTTTAATATGTTATATTATAAGAAATTTCATTGATGCACGGACAGTGCTTTAGACTAACAAAAAATTTATGAATTCAGAATGTATTTATTTGATGAACTAATGACCTATCAATTAGAACAAAATTATACATAGTGTTATAGCCCTTCTTTGAATTAAGCGCCATTTTTGGCGTATCTCCAATACGCATACTAAAGTAGCAATACGTATGTAGTTAATTAAAACATATTGAAACCACTTACAACAATAAAATATATAATTTATGTTAAAGAAAATATAAATTTATATATGTGTAAACACACACACACAATTACTTAAATATTTATTTCACCATATAAACACAAACACAAAAACAAAAAAAAAAAAAAATACCCGGGAAAAACAGGGATATAAAATGTTAGAACTACGTTAAATGGCTGCTCATAAACAAATACATATTCAGCTAAACCCATAGGGAGTTAATATGTATTATATATATGTGGGTGTACTTATATGTATTTTGCCAAAGGTATTAAATATATAAATCTTAAATCTTTTCTTTAATTGTATGACCACAATGCATTTGTTTTACTCTTTTTCTGTTTTGGTTCATTCCTGTTTATCGTTTTTTTTTTGAGATCTTTTTTTGGAAATAAAATAGGATTTCGTGTGTTTGGTTTGTTGGTTTTGAGAGTTTTTCGCATTAATTTCAAACCCAAAGAAGAATTTTCCAGGGTAATAAAATACATTATGGTTACACTAATTACTAAAAAAAAGTTAAAATGAAATGTTTTGTGTTTGAAGGTTCTGACGGTTGGTTGGTTAAATGAAAGTGATATTTACTACAGTACTTTATATTAATTTAGCAACATGTATGTGTATAACTAAGGACTGCGCACGAAAAATTTAGTGCATACAATTCTGCTTATAAAAATAAAACCAATGGGTCAAATTCTCTGAAATGTTCATTTTATTAAAGTCTGTAATATTCAAGTTTTAAATTTAAAAGAAGGATTAATTTTTTATTCATTTCCAATAAAATATTTAATATTTTTTGGTATACCCACCATAAGAGCTTTATTGTACTTTTGGTTACTGTTTTGTTGAAAAGGACCCATTTTTCTAAATCTATTTTATATTTTAGTCATCTTTATATATTATATTATCTTATATTCTTTAAATTTTTTTTACTATGATCCAATATATTTAAAATGGACAAAGTTCTGGACAGTTTAGTAGATTGGTCTCGTGTGGTACATAGCAGCACCATTTTTTTCATACCACTCAGTTATTTTTTTGTAGTCATAATGAGAAGAGAGATTAATTAAAACAAATTAGAATTCATTATGTTTTCTGGTGGTAGGAAGGAATCTTTTTTGAAGACATTCGTTTGCGTATATTTCTCTGTTAAAAGTGTCATTTGTTATGAATGAAATACTTTTTCCCCCCACATGTACAAATATCTTGCCAGACCAAAAGTTTATTCGACAATATAGATATTTTACACGATATTTAATTGATACATATCCCATGTGTTGTAAAAAGTCCGCCACTATGTACTTTTCGTCAGTCTTTAGGAAGCATTTATATTTTTGAAAAAAAAAAAAATTCAGTAATTTTCGTCGTTTCTTCTGCCTTTAGATTTTTTCTAGTGTTTCTATTAGGAACTTTTTTTTCTTTATTTCGTGGTTCTTCAGGCCAGCTTTTCTTAAATTTTCTGATAAAAGATACAGAGCAATTTAAAGACCGATTCACATTCCATCCAGATATATAGAAATTTTCTCTTAAAATTCGTATTATTTTGTCTGTTATTCTACAGTCTGTATATCAAGTTTTTCTTCGATTTTCAGGGTTCCTTTCGGTGATCATGAACTCTTTGTATTTTTTATGCTTCAAAAAAACTGAATTTCCCAACTCAACTGCACCCCTAGCAATTGTTTTATATGGTTGACATGTTTTTTGAATATAAATTTTAATTATGCGTTTGCATGAATTTTGTTAAATTTTCATTTTAAGAAAAATTAATTATTCTATTAAAAAAAAAAAAAAAAAAAAATTAGCACATATTTCCTGAGTATAATAAAAAATAGAAGCAGGTTAATGGTACTAATTTTTTGTTCACATATAATAAAATTTATAAGGCTTAAAGTGTGCACGGATCTTTTCGTGCTCAGTCCTTATATATATTTTGGTATATAAAATCTTGTATATATTAAAAAAACTGTGACCAAATATTTAAAGCTTTCAGGGAATTAAATTAAATATAATAAGAAACGTTATTATTTTATGTTTCTTACAAAGATAAATTTAAAATATTTTAAAAGAAAATTATGATTTTCTAACAATTTCGTTACTCTGAAAAACGAACTATAAGATATTTTCTATATCAGTGAATAGGCAAATAAATGTATTTTTATAATATACTTATATTATTAGCTCAATGAATTGACGGTTCTTTTTAGCTCAGCTCACTCAATTGAACTAGTTAGCTCTTTTAGTTCACAGCTCGTTATGCGAATGCTTTTTAGTAAATATTTCCAATAATGAGCTATTTCATTAAAATCCATATGATCGAATAAGTAAAAAGAGCGACCTAGTTTAATGTATGTTTACTGAAAACCAGGGCTGGCAGATTTAGGGTTTTGACCCCAAAATTGGGGATTTTTTGTTTCAGAATAAGATGAAAATTTTGGTTTGGGATTAGAGAATTTGTTGGGGATATTTAAAATATGTTGGGGATTTTTTCGAGGTAATTCTGTAATAATTGTATCTTTAGTTTAGTTAATTTTGGACAAAAGTATATAATTTTATATACGCTTCATCTACATGTCATAAAGTACTTGCACAAGCAGCCCGTAATATGGTAAAGATACCTACAAGCAACGCATGTGTAGAATGTATATTTTCGGTTATGAGTTTAACAAAAACCAAACTTCAATATAACATGCAATATGAACTTCATCAAGCATCATAACTCATTATATCCGTTAGCTGAATTATCGGCTGTTACTTTTAAAGTTTTAAGAGTTGCAGTTTTTTATTTCTTATTTAAATAATCGTCGAAAATCGATTTAAAAGTAATAAAAAATGTAGCGGATATTAATGATAATTATCAGAAAGTTGATAAATAATTAACAGCAGTTTGATAAATATGTTTCCTTTCTTATTTTTGTAAAAAATCGTAATGGAAAATTTCATAATTAAATATAATCCCCACAAAGGGATTATAATATATTTTTTCAAGAATTTTTCATTTCTATACATCAAGTATAAACAATAGTAAAACAAAGATTTTGCATAAATATCTCTCCTGGATATTACCTTGGACATATATATTAATATTAATAAAATCTGTTGGCAAAAATTGAATCCTTTTATTTTACAAGGTGGTGAATCTAAAGTTGAATGCCTATATTATATACCGAAAGCACACACATATATATATATATATATATATATATATATGTATATATATATATATGTATGTATATATATATATATATATATATATGTATGTATATATATATATATATAAAAGGTCTTTTTTTGTTGAGTGGAGATTTTTTTCAAATTTTGGGGATTGGCCAAAAAAAGTTGCCTGGCAACCCTGCTGATAACTATTCACTTAATAAATTTACAAACATAATAGCCTAAAAGTAGATACTGATAATAACAAAATGAATTTGTTGAATTGATCTTTTTATACACAACATTTCAAAAGTAATGAGCACAAAAGAAATTTCTCATACGTTTTGCAACAGCTCAGTATTGAGCTGAAAGCGGTCAGAAAGATAAATCACTTCGCTCAGTTGGGTGAATCGTTCAATCGAACTAGTTCGATCATGAATTATACAACTCTAACTTATATTTGAAACTAAATTGTTAATGGGGAGGAGTTCGGCAAAAAATATTGACAAAATTAAATAATTTTTAACATATAAAAAGATTGTTTTATATTGGTAACATAAAATTATTTTTAAAAGCTTAAAAAGTTAAAATTTTAATTCAAGAAGAAAATTTGACATTTTTTATAAAACTTTCCATTCTACATTTGTGATTGCACGTTAAACAGCTCGGTGATAAATTAATTTAAATATATTTGATTATAAAAATTAGCTCATAAATTTGGAAAATCTCTCAGGAACTTTTTTTCTGAATTGATAAATTTAAAATTTAAAAAAAAATTCACCATTTTTTATAGTAATTTTACAATCAAATTACAATTTCAATGCTATTAATTCTTAAAGTCTGATCTTTTAAAAGATATAAAATATATTCTAATTTTACTTAAAAAATTTAGAGAAAAACTTAAAAAATTAGGCTCCATTTTTGCAAACAAATATGTGTATTGATTTTTAAGTGTTGACCTTGATAATTTTTTACTGACTCAACAAATTAAGATAATCAAAAAAACAAAGCACAGAGTATTTTTAGAATTTTTTTTCTCTTTTATTACGGAAATTATTAAAAAAAATTTCAAACATAAATATTTTTAAATAAATTTTTTTGTTATTTTTAAAATTTCCTCAACATCTCCACAAAAATGATAAACGATTTTGCTCTATAGAAATTACGAAAGTTACAAGCTCTAAATATTTTATTTTACCTCATTTTTATTCCAACAGGGTATTTATAAGTAAAATGTTTAAGTATAAGTATTTATAAGTAAAATCTTATTAAAGCTATGGGGACAATAAATTTATATAAAAAAGATACTTACATTCTTTATCACTATTATTTTTACAACCTATCCAACCATATTCAGATTTGCTGTACCGTGGTAGTGACAAATGATTTATGATTATAATTTATTTTTATCCCTAGTCTATGTGTAGACATTTTTATGTTGGCAATTATAAAATTCTATCTCTCTCTTTAAAATGTTACGAGTGGACCAATAAGAAATCTATTGCGCAATCTATGTCACAATAACTATTTAAACACAAAAGCTGAGCAATAAAGTTTAACACAAGCTGTCAAATTTATTGTTCTCTTTTAAAATGTTGCCCTTTTTAACAAAAAGAAAAGTGCAAGATAATTAATTTTGTTTTGAAATGACAAATAAATAATAAAAATGAGAAATAAATTAAAACTTTCGATAAAAAAAAAAAATAATTTAACATATAAAATTCTCATGTACTTTTTCTCCACTCCTTAACACAAAGTGGGAAATAAAATTGTTTTTCCGTTATTCTGCCGACGTTATATCTAATGTTAAGATATGAAAATGTCTTAAAGTTATTTCAAATTTTCAATTTACTAATTTTAGTTAAATTTAATGTCGTGCCCTTTATTAGTTAAAATATATAGAAAATAGTTTTTGTACTTTGATTTTTTTTTTTGTTCCGACTAAGTAACAAGATTTTGTTAATAAAGCATATAAAGAAAAACATGCAAATTTTGATTTGCATTGTAACAGAGCCTTTATAAGCCGCAAAAGCTTATACAATTTAATAACAGTTTTTATAAGCTATTTTTGTTGAATGTTATTGGTATTTTTTCAGAATTTTTCTGATTAAATACCTAGATTGAAGCATTTAGAAGCTTTCTAATAACGTAATTTATATTTCAAAAAGCTCAAAAAACTAATTACAGTTTTTAAAAGCTTTAAATATTGACTTTTATTGAAAGATACCTTCGTAAACTTGCCAGTTCCTTAAACTTGATTTTATTTAATAAGTCTGAATAAAATTTGGGCTTTCGAAAAAAAGTTAATTATTTCATTAAAATCTTACTAAAGTTGTGTTTGTAAAGATATTAAAAGTTTAAAATACTTCATAAAGTTTCTGTTGCAAAAAGCTTTCTCTTCGGGGTATGTCGAATTCCAGTTTCGCCTAATAAGCCTTTTCGAATATATTTTTTTTCATTATATCTATGCAAAATGTCAATTTTAATCGATAGGAGTTAGTGTATATGGTCATGTTATATTAAAAATGTATTTGTAAAATCAAGCTTTTAAATGGTACTAATATAATTTAGAACGCGCTTGTATTAATAAAGATATTCAGAATATAAAAAATGTAAAATAATTCTAAGAACGAGCGGACAAAATTTTTTATATTACTACGACCACAAGTAAAAAACTATTGAATCAGTATCAAAATTATTTAAAAATCAATAGTTTCGGTGATTTTGATTTATGCCAAAGCTTGTAATGAAAAGAAGCTTTCAAGTAAATCAAACCTGAAAGTGGAACTAAAAATATCGATCACAGTTTTCATAAGCTTTCCAATAAAAGATTTTATTTATAAAAAAAACTGATCGGTATATCTTGACTTATATTGAAAACGAGCTTTTGTTAGTTTTAAAAAACTTTTTTTAAATTTCGTAAGTTGTAAATAACATTGCGATCTTAAAACTTATTTGGGAAAATTTTATTATTATGGAAAAATATAAACTATTGAAATATTAAAATCTTTTTTAAAAACTTTAATATTTTACCTATTTAGACAGAAGATTAATAAATCTATTAAACATATTGTTACACTGCTATTAAAAATTGTCGATTGTATATAAAAAATTCTTTAAGGTAGGCTTAAAAACAATATTAAATGTAAAACTTTGTTGGGCAAACTATATACGGCTGTACCGAATCTTTTATACCCTTTACCACTTTACCAACAAAAAACAAACAATAATATTCTTTCATATTTTCGGATTTATACTTCAAGAAAGAAATACATACATACATTTCTTCCACAAGCTTCACAAAAAACAGCACCACTGATAATCATTCTAATGCTGCTATTGTCAACTAAACTGCTTGATTATACAAAAAACAACACTAATTGCAATGCTTGGGAATGAATGTTTGTGTGTATTTTTTAAAAAAATTTTTTTAGTTTTTGGCCATAATTCGACTGTTTATGAACCAATTTGGTTGATTCAAAAGACCGAAACGTTATACATATCTATGTAAAAATGAAATCAGTAGTTTAAATAGGGATATCGCGTTTTGGGCGATATTTCGGATATTAATAGAGTGATATCGTTCATTTCTTCAGCACAAAAACTTAGGAAAAAGATGTCCGAATGTTCTTTGTTAAAATAAAGTCCCTAGCTTATATAGAGGCTTCAGAAAATCGAAAACCAGGTCAAAAACTGGTTTTTTAGACATACCTCCAATGTTTATGATTGAACAATAGCAAAATTCTCGGATCAATCGTTATATATATATATATATTACAAGAATCCGGAAAATATAACTTTTTGCTCTTCGACGAAAATTGTTGGAATTACAAAGGTAATGACAAACTTATATATACCCTTTACACCTATGGTGAAGGGTATAAAAGGGTGTTATTTTAATTTATATGTATGTATATACTCAAATACATTGAACGAAATGTTTTCTTTTTGTTATTTTGATAAATTCTTGCTGTGCAAAAATATTTAATCCCGTCTAACATATTTGGCCATTATAACAAACCTTCTAGTACTCTCACAATAAATTATCCTATTTTTGTGGGTATTTCCTTAATTCAGCATATTTGATGTTATTTTTTTCCTCCAAAAGAATGTAAAAGAAAAAAAAAAAAAAAACATTTTGTTAAAACGTAGTAAACATAAAATGTTAAATTGTACAAAAATGCATGTATGTTTGAGTGTTTGTAATTGTCTTGCAGTATGTGTTTATACATATATAATGACGTACTGCTACTTGCTGATATAATAAGGCAATTTTCTATTTTTGTGTGTTAGAAAAGAAAAACAATAATTCTTTAACTTTGTTCTATGTGACACAACTATATACAACGAAAGTAACAATACAAAATAGCAACTTCAACAATAATAAAAGAAAAAAAAAAAAAAAATACATAAATTTGAATTTAAATTATATTGTATATGAGTCCGTTTTCTTCCCTATTTTTAGCTTAAATATATTACTCTAAGAAAAAGATTTTCTTTTTCCAGCTTAAATTTACAAACGAAAATCCAAATATCATTATTTTCATCCCCCTTAAAACTATACACTTAGTTATAAGTGCGTATGTATGTGTATAAAAAAATAATACTGGATCCCAAGGATGATTCTATGAAATTTCAAGTGTATATTGAGTATAGTGTTATTAAGGATATACATAAAAGAGCTAAGCAAATCCACACACACATACATAAATAATAAGTAAAGTTGATTTTTTCATGCCTCTTCAACTCTATATGGAAACCAAGGAAAATTTGAAATTAGGTCAAACATGAGCATGAATACATACACACACAAAATATATGTTTAAGTAAAAATGTCTGTGTTTGAATCGTGAGTATAAAAATACCAATAAAAAAAAGAAGACATCATTTATGTTGAACTATATAAAAGAAGAAACAGGATTATGTTTTCACTATAACAGCTCATCTAGACCTAACATAATATGCAAGATTTTTCTGTCAGAGAGTGTCAAATTCGCTCTCTGAGAGAATTATTTTACGACTGTTGTGATGAAATTTCTCTACATAAACAAAAAGGTGAACTGTTAAAAAAGATGCACATACACGAAAGTTTGTATGTGTGTGTGCTTGTATATATTGGAAATTACTAAAAAAGCAATGGTTTTTGTAAAATTGTTTTCTTTTAATAATGGTTTTGCATTAAAAAACATAAAAAAATAAAAATTGGGCTAAAAAAGTGTGAATTTCTTAAATAAAAAGGACATGTTTACTTACAGGATTTATTAGATTATGTGTATCCCATTTTTAAGATTTAACATAATATAAACAAAATGGTTACTCTCTTTTGCCGACGTTATCTCACATATTATATCTCGGTTGTAGACCTGGGGTAACATTGAAATAACAAGTAAATAAACACAAGGAGAAAAGATGGGGATGGAAAATTTTCAAAGCCAAACAAACATTTAACAAAAAAAAAAAAAAAAAAAAAGAATCTATTTTAAAGCTTACAATTATTATTGTTTATAAATAAATTTAATTATTTACTATTATGTCTGGAAGCGATTATTAAAAAAAAACATTTTATTTTTTAGAAAGTTTTTACTTAATGAACTTTTAAAAAACTTAACGAAACTTTATTTTTGTTTATTAAAGAAAATGTTTAAATATTTTTTTTATACTTACAAAAATTTTTCGAAAACTTAATAATTTAAATGATTTTTGAGTTCTAAAGAATTTGCTTATAAAAAGCTTAACAAAAACCAAAAGCTAAACTAAGAGCTCTTCATTAATTTTTATTTTCAATTCTTTAAACTAATAAATAATTTTTTTGTTCCAAAATAAATTTTTCAATTAGTGAACTTTGAAAAAACTTAACGAAACTTTATTTCCTACAATACAAGCTTTTAAATTATTTTTATTTTAAATTCTTTAAACTAATATATACAACTATTTATTTTTAAAGAAATTTCTTATTTAAGATATCTAAAAAACTTAACGAGCTAAAGTAAACGTTTTACAAAAAGCTTGAAATATATAAAAATTTTTTTACTTAACGAAGTTTGAGAAAACTTAACGAAACCGAATAAGCTAAATTGAAAGCTTTCAAAATATTTTTTCTAATTCTTTAAAACAATAAAATAAGCCATTTAATTCAAATTTGTTTTCATAACAAAAAAAACTTAACGAAACTTTATTTAAAAAAATAAAAGTTTTACACAAACGCTTATATTATATGCTATTAACACTCGTAAGGTACATTTCATCAGTAGTCAGTAGAAAAAAAAAAAATAAATAATTAAAGAAGCTTTAAAAAAACTTAAAGAAACTTTACTTGTTAAACTAAGATTCATCAAAAAGCTTTTTTATATAATATTAATACATGTGCTTTACTTTTGAAATGTGAACCAATTGCCAACTTAAAGAAACTTTGAAAAACTTAACAAAAACAATTAAGCTAATGTAAAAGCTTTAAATTAAAATTTTTATTTTAAATGCTTAAAACCTTTAAATAAAATTTTTACTTAAATAAAATTTTTTACTTTTAAAAAACTTAACGAAACTTTATTTGCTATATAGCATTAACGCTGACAAATTACTACTCAGTAAATATTTTTTTATTTACTAAACTTTATTGGGTAAATTAAAGGCTTTAGAAAAAGGTTTTGATACCAAAATGGTATTATATAATACATAAAAAATAATTCATTTTGGCCGTTTTTAAAACTTAACGAAAGCTTATTTCTTAAACTAAAAGCTTTTATAAAAAGTTTTTGCTATATAATATTGACACGTATAAGTTAGTAGTGAAATACAGAAAAATTTTTGACTTAAAGAAGCTTTATCAAATTTAATGAAACGTTATTGGTTAAAGTAAAAGCTTTACATAAAAGTTTTTGCTACATTTGTTTCACATAGAAAATATATTATATAAATATATATAAATCAGGAAAAAGAATACATTTTGATCATTTTTAAAACTTAACGAAACCATGTTTCTTAAATTAAAAGCTCTTAAAAAAGAGTTTGCTATATAACATTTACAGGTATAAATTACTAGTGAAAAAAGCTTTACTGGCTCAGCTATAAGCTTTACAAAATAAGTTTTCATATTCGTTTAATACATAAAGACTACGCAGTAATCCACACACATTTATTCTTTTTGGCACTTTACAAAATTTAACGAAACTTTATTTTTTTGACCAAAAGCTTTTTTTTAAGATTTTATGATAACATATATCGAATAAGCCTTTATTTAAATCTAAAATAATTTCTTAAATTTGTTCATTTATTAAGCTTAACGAAACTTTATTTTTTTAAAACGCAAATATTGAGCATAATTTTTTTTTTAATTTTCATAAGTTTAAATTGCATTGTAAGAAAGAGGTATTTTTGTATATTTATAAAATTAATTTTGCTAACCAAAAATTCTTAGATAATGCTTTTTATAGTTTTATAATATCTATGAGTTTAATTTTTTTTTTTTTTTTTAACTGACACACATAAACGTTTTTTATATACTTTTAAAGAAATGTCCGTTCTTATTTTTAGTTAAAGCTTAAAAATTCTAAAAATTTGTTCGTAGATTTAAAAAAGTACGTCTGTATTTGCATTTTTCATCACTGAAAATAATAATAAATGAGTTAAATTAAAATTTACTCTTAAGTTTAATTCAATTCCTCTCTTTTGTTAAAGTCAAAACTTAATGGTAAAAGTTATCGATTTGTTTTGTTATTGTTTCAATATTTCAATATTAAATTACTTTTTCTTCTTTTAAAGTTTCTAAAATATAATTATTCCTTTGGATAGAAAAGAGAATGATTGATTGTTAAAGAATCAATTATTCCGGTTAAGAGTAAAGAGGTAATCTTTCAACAACTTGTTTATTCTCATTTTTAAAAATGAGTACATAAACACTAAGAGGTTTTTTCCATTTAGTAAATAAAGCTCAAGAGTAAATATATCCTTGAGCTAAAGAGCATTTAGTTAAGAGATACTTAACTTGTTTTCAAGAGAATTTTAGATAAATATCTGTAAAAACAAATTGAGTTGCATAGTGTTCTGCTTTCATTGTTTTTTTTTTTGTTTGTATTTAGCTCAAGAGTTAAAAGTTGATGTTATTATCAAGGATACATGTCTTTTATTTTATTTGGTTTCTCCGTTTATTTGAGGGTGAGTATTGTGGGTTCTTTGTGTTAGTAGTTATACTTCTTCTGACTTATAAAATAGGACATTGGAAGTAATGGAATTTTATGTTGTGCAGCAGAAAAAAAAAAACAAAAAAATGTTTGGAAAAATGTCTATCAATTTATTATGGTATATAGAGCAAACAATGTGTATGTATGCGGAGATATAGAATATATGCTACCGGAAAATATATATAAAATTGTGAAAATGATACATATAATGTGGAAAAACATTTTCATTTTTCTTTAAATTGAAAATGAAATTATTTGCGTTGTTTTAAGGATTTTTTTAGTAAAATAAATGAGAGCTTTGCAGTAATTAAAAAAAATTATTAAAATTGTTTATTTTTATATGAAGGGAATTCACAGTAATATGTTGTGTACATTTAATTTTTAATCCATATGTATGCATACTTGTCAATTTATTTTCTAGAATCACTCTATTATTTAAATTCAATTTAGAATTTTTTCAACAGAGACGCTTAAAATTAAAGTGTCTCTTAGTATTTTAGTTCTTGAAATTTGGAAAAGGTTTATTCCAGGAATTTAAGGCTTTATCCTAAAAAACAGTTAAAGTGGCTAAAGATAATTTTTTTCTTCTTCAAAATGTTTAATATATAATCACTTATATATCAATTTCATAAATTTTATTTCTTTTCAAGTTAAACTTTATTTTATCAAAGTTTGTGTTTATAAAAACTTTTTAATTTGAAAGTTATTCCTAAAAAAATATTCTTCTTAAAAAATGTTGTTTCCAAAAACACGTTTAATGGTTTATTAACAGGGCAAGTTTAAATATGTACGAAAAAACTGCTAATGTGAGCTTGAAAAAACACGAAAAAATGGGATAATATGCAGAGAAATATGTATAGAAAAACACGCAAATTCCCATGTTTTCTTTTTTTTTGTTATATAAGTATGCATAAATATGCATTTTTGAACTTTAAAATTCTGATAGTTTTCGATTTTGAATAAAAAACAGTTTTTTTTTTTAATATATGTAAATAGAATTTGATAGTCATATTAGATACCTATGATTTTTTTTAACAATTACGTACGCAGTATTCAAAAACGCACAAAATAATTTATACATAAGTTAATCGAACTAAAAAAAAAAAATCAATTAAAAATAGCGCGTTTTGTTATTTTGGATTCATTATTTGCAAAATTTATATATAGATTTCGAAAATATAAGTTTTTTTTTTGTAAAATACTTGTGAAATATGCAAAACCTAAATTTTCAGGCGGAAAGCTTGAAAAACTTGCCCTGTTCATTAAATAAAATGTTTATGAATAATTTTCAGCAGTAAATTACTGAAGCTGTTTGTACGGGGAGGACATTTAGGGGGGAATATTTGAAGATTGTTAAATCTAAATGTTATTTGGGAAATTTAATGAATTACTTATAATGAAAATAAGCGACATAAAACAGTAAAAATTTAAATGAAATTAAGTTTTATGGATTTCATTTTATACTAAAAAATAAATCAAAATTTAAAATACTTAAAATTTTTATTATTTGAACATAAAACAGATAACGGTAACTATTTTCTTATAGCATATTTATCAATACATGTCTTGTTCTCTTTTGTGCAGCCTATAATTAGGCTCATGTTTTATTTTTTATTTATTTAGTTATATGTGTGTTTGCTTATAGCATTAACCCAGGGAGTTGTTGCTAGAATTTGTGTATAACTAGCGGCTTTTAAGGGGACTTAATGCATGGCTAAAGTTTTCCTATAAAGTTAAGGCTTTATGACATTTTTATATCTAGCAAAAATAAATAGTTTTTGTTTTTTATGTAGCCTATGTTTAGGTATAGGGAAAATTAGGTCAAAAAGAAAAATGAAAAATATATAAAAGGGAAGGAATGTTTGCATATATTTTATATTTAATTAGAAGGAGCTTCTATTTATACTATAAGATAGTAAATTAAACTTTAATACGATTTTAAAAGAAAATACTATAAGCTATAAAAGTAATACAGTGTTAACTTTATCAAAGGGTTGAATATTCTATATGAAATTGTATTTTAATTTGTTTAATAAACCTTTAAACCTTTGACACTATTAAGTTTATTCATAATGCAGTTTTAAAGCATTTTTTCTAAGAAAATTAGGTTAAATTGACTCTTTTTTACTAAAATTAATATAATTGATATTTAAACTAAATTTCTTCTTACCAAACCCTCCAAAATTGTTTTTCTTAATTTATATTATCTATGAAATAGTTTTCCTATTTTTTTTCTTGTTTACACTATTTTATCTAACCATTCAATAAATATAACTAAAATATTGCAGTTAATTAGTTTTGTTCTATTTTTCTTTTTTGCATTGTCCTCAATGGGGGTTTCGCTCATAATTTCTATATAGAAACACATACAAGGTTGTTTTCAGAGACGTTTTGAAAATTGTGTCATATTCTCTAACCCTCATTCACTTAAAATGATTTTCACTATTGTTGATGACCCAGTTGTAAAGCTTACTTCCTTCCGAACTTTGTTTTATTGCATTGTTATTTGCTGTAGTTATTGTTCTTCTCTCACTCTTTTGTACGTTTATCAACCAGCTTTGTTGTTTGGTTTGATTGCTTTGCAATTACTTTAATATATATATATACATATATATATATATATATATATATATATATATATATATATATATATATATAAACTTATAAACACAAACAGTAAATGTTCATGTATGTAAATAATATATAAATTTATAAAATTAAATAATAAATTGCATAAACATGTATTTGTTACTTTATAGTATTTTTTTCACTTTTTTCATTACTTAATGTATGACAAAGTGCTTACAATCTTGATGAGCTAAATACATTTTTAAAACATAAATAAAAATAGCAACAATTAGGTCAGATATGTAAGATTTTTTTTTAATATAAAAAAATTTTTAATGAATAAATAAATAAATAAATAAAATAACAATTAAAATTTTATTTAATTTAAAATGTGGTAACATGGTAATTTCAGCCTTATGGTATGCTTTGGTTTTTGTTAAAATAAAAATAAAATGAAAGAAAACATTTAAAGCAACGGTTTTCAAATGGGGGTCCGCGGCCCATAAGGGTCTGCACAAACATGTTAAGGGCGTCGCGAAGATATTTATTTAAACAAAAAATTTAAAGCATTTTTATTTAAGGACCAATAATACAAATTTACTTCATAAATTTAGTAATTGATTTCATGGAATTGATAAGTAAACAAAATTATAATTATATAAGGCTGGAAAACTTTTTTCATTAAAGAGTTTTCTTTAAATTTTAACTGACTTTTTGCTTAATTTGGCTAATTAATAAATATTATAAAATACATCGAATTTGCTTATAGTCGGCATATTTTTCCAATATTCGACATTTGGTGATCCAATAGTCGGCATGAAATTTATTTATGTATATAAAACAAATTTTCTACCATTTCTTATGTAAGTGCCGTAAAATATGCTCTGAAATTAACATAATGTAAACAAAAAACAATACAGAAAATTGTTAACAAAATACGTGAAAAATGTGATAATTTATATTTTTTGGAAAAAAGGTTCAACGGATCAAATTTTCAACTTCAGGGACCCCTAGTAAAATTTTACGTATATAATTTCTGTAGAATATTTTTATCAGTTAATCTTAAGTTTTAATCCACTTTCAACACATTTCTTACAAACAGAATAGAAATGACCCGTTCTAATGAAAGATAAGTTATTATATAGTTACGACGAAATATTTCTAATAATACGGCCTAAGTACATCTGCAAGAAAAATTTTGATCCGAAGTATACTAAATTATTAGCTCCAAATTAAAATCATATGCCGACTATAGAAAATTATGAAACTTTTTGTTCCTAAGGTCGATAGCTATTAAAACAAGAAATGCTATCCCCTACGCAAAATTCTACATATTAAAAATATCGTTTCAATTGATATCTATCATCTCAATAATTTTTTGTTAAAATACAACTTGGATTATTATGATTAATAAAATCTTTAAGACCGGAGGAAATTGCCACCAAACTACTCATATAAACATATTTTAATCATTCGCACTAGAAAAATAAATATAGCTCCTTTACAAATTCTATCTTTAGTAGTTGCTATTGTTGATTATTTTACTTTAAATTTAAAAATGCTGACTACTGGTACATGCCGAACTTAGGTACACCCAGTATTAAAAAAAGAGAGATGTTTTAATATCTAAAAACAGATACAAAAAATGAGCTAATTGAAACATGAACTTTATTCCCAAAAAGTACCACTAATAAAAATTTGGGAGAAAAAATAAATTTCAATAATGCAGGGAAAAATTTTAAATACTAAAAAAATTGGACAAAATATGTAAAATTTTTAAAATTACTTTCTGTACCAGAGTTCTTTTTAAAAAAAATACTAATGTAGATTTTTTTTAATTTGATTAATATTAAAATATTTCATCTTTTTTTGGTACTTTTTTGTAAATTAAAAAGTAAGTTATTTATATTATTTTAAATTTGAACTTTTACAGGAAATTGCGTATTTTCTTGAAAATTGGTATTCTTTTTTTTAAATTTGGTAAATTGTCATGCCTTTTGGTACTTTATTATTTTTTATTGAAAGTATGTATATATTTTTTCTTTTTTTTATTAAATTAGTATTGACACTTTTTTCTCAGAAATTGCTACTTTTTTGAAAATTGTTATCGTTTTTTAATTAGCACTTTGGTGATTTTTTAATTGGTACTTCTTTTCTTGAGAGTAAAAATTTTCTCTTTTTTGGAAAATTTGATACTTTATTGGAAAATTTGTATTTATGAAAGTTGTTAAATTTTGTACATTAGTACTTTTATATACATATATTTTTATATTGAAAATTTGTACTTTTTTCTTACCTTTTTTCCTAAAAGTAAAAACTTTTTTTGAAAAATGTCCTTTTTTTAATTTTTTAAATTTGGTACTTTGTTCTAATTTTTATATTTTAAATATTATTTCCATTTTTTAAATTTACTTTTTTTTCGAAAATTAGTGTTTTTTTTTTTAAATTGGTAACTTTTATAAAAATTTTTTCTTTTTGAAAATTGTTTTTTTTTGAAAATGAAATTTTTTAATAATTTGATACTTTTTATTAAAATATTTGTAATTTAAATTAGAAATTTCTTCGAAATTGAAATTAGTAATTTTTTAGAAAATTTTCTAGAAAATTAATACAATGTTTTTAAAAATTTCTAATGAAATAAGAGCGATGTTCAACACTTTTTTCTTTTATAGAAATTTTTTTGGGGAAAATGTTTATAAAAAAATGTTTATAAAATATTCTTATGCAAATTTGTTTTTTTATAATCTATAATTTTACTTTTAAATTCCTTAATATTGCAGAAATTATTTCTTTTACAGAAAATTGTCACTAATAATAGTCTTGTATTTGTAAATTGCTTAAATTTTCTACTTATTTTAGTTTTATGTAAACTCATTTTTAAAATATTTCCCTTCTAAATACGTTAAAAAAATTACCTCACAAATATGCTTTATTATTAAATGATTTATTAACCCCCAAAAGTGCGCTTCAAATAAATTATAACTCCCCCATATTACTAGCATATAACTAGTAATAAAAAAACACAAATTTATGTAGTATCAGCAAATAAAATATATATAAAAAAAACTAAAAAACAACATATTGCCATAAAAAAACAACTAACTATATATTTACTGACCTTGCCAAGATGAAGGAAAATTGTTTTACATATTTTTTTTTTAGAACCATATTGAGTTTTTATTTTATTTTATTTTTTTTGTGTAACAGCTTTATGCTGGCAGTTTTTAACACAGCAACCCCCCAAAATGCAATTCTAAGCAAAAATCAATGTAGGTCACTACTAACTTTCATATGTTCATATATATATACTAACAAATAAATATATGTCTATTTAAACTATCAAAGCTTGTATATATGTAGGTATAAGAGTATTTAGTATAGAGTAATGCCACGTATTTAAGTTGAGACCTTAATGTTCACAAAAAATATGTTCATGTATCCATACTCTAATATATATGTAAGAATTTAAGTATATAAACATTATAAACATGTATTTACTTTATGCTATGTACTATTAGTTGGAACAAATTTTGTTACCATCTAGGGGGTAATAATATTATGTTTTAAAATGGAAAATAGTTTGAGGGGAAAAAATGAAATGCATAACGAAAGTAAACCAGGTCAAGCGTATTTACAGTTAAAACTATGTAGAACAAGGTATTTTATATATAAAACTCTAAATATTTTTATATATGTATTGTATATATACAAACATAAATGCATATGCATTTTATATAGAAATATGTATATAACATAATACATATTTTTGGTAGTGTATGTACATAATATTAAATAAATTTTAATAAATGTGCTGTTTAAAATATTTTATAATAGAAATCAAATCTTTTCTACTTAGAGCATAATTGTTTTGAAAATAATTACTTTTGTTAAATTAAAAATCTTTTGATTTTTGTAATTCAAAGCCAGGGTATTATTTTTGATTTATTTACTTACTATTCATTCTTACATTTTATAAACACTGATGTGAAAATGCATTAGTTTTTAAGCTAAAAAGGTCGCCTTTGTGGCAATTATTTTGCAGTTAGTTAATTGCGGTTTTTAGTATGTTTTATTTTCCTTTTTGTAATTACTTTGGAAAATTTTGTATTTAATTGTTCTGGCTTTATAAATGTTATAATTATAATTACCCACGGCATTTTTGCTTAAAACGTGACTTTTTTGTGGCAGATCATGTTTGTTAGATATGAATGGAATTTTGGAGAAAAATGTTGTAAGAGTTATAAAAATTAATTTTAGTTATATATTAGTAATAAGAGAAGGATGTAAAACTAAACCTTCAGGGGCAGAGAGAGTTATTTGTCATTTTCACGTACACAATACCAATGACAACAAAAGTCCCATAATTCTTAACAAAGAACATAAAAGATACAAATTTTATATCCTCTCTTTTTGCCAATTAATGTTTTAAAATGGTTATATGCATATTTGTAATAAAGTTGGATATACTTTTAGGCTGATATTAATTTGCCCAAAAAATTCATGGATTTGCAGAAAGCTTTCTAAAAAAAAAGCTAGATATAGTGTTAGAAAATATAAAAAAAATGTTTATTTTTAGATGTCATTTCTCTAAAAATTTCGTCCTTGAATTATCCCTTCGCATGCTGAATTAATATAAAAAGCTTTCTTTTTTTGTATTTTTACAATTTTTTTATTATTTCTGAAAAAAGAACATAGTGTTCCTTTGTAAGAAAATTGAGATGAGATGATGAGAACTTAATCAAAATAATCGAATTTTTATAAGCTTTTTAATAATATATGTATTATACTTTATACCTTTATTAAGTAACAATAAAATTGGATTTCTTAGGGATATGTAAAAACTAAAGCATACTTTTGGGTTGTTTATGGAATAAATGAATAACATTTCATAGACAGTTCAGTTACATATTAATAAAAAATTTATATAGAAAATGAAGCATATATTTGGGCTGCTTAAGTAAAGGTGTAACAAAATTATAAGTATGTATATCCGTATGAGTGATTAAACCAATTATGGTCCTCTTAAATCAACATTTTACCACAAAATTGAAAGCATTTTAATAATTCTTAAATTTCTTGAAATTTATTAATAATTTCATCGAATTGATGAACTTACATTAGGGGTAGAATGTAAACAAAATTATAATTATAATGGTAATACTAAATCAATCTATTCTTAGTTCCAAATTTGTGTATTTAATATGTTTTTTTAATACGAAATTATGACCAAATTAAACATCTTCTCAAATTTGAAATAATAACTTCTCCAACATAAATAGGAATTCATAAATTGAGAAATTGTATTAGTTATTAAACTGACTAAGAATAATTCTCGAGTATAAAGTAAAATATATGTAAAAGCTAAAAAGATAATTTATATTTCTATTTCAGAAAAATTGTAAGAAAAACAAAAAAGTTTATAATTTTTTTTTTATGTGTGTTCAGTTTAATTTAAAAATTACAACGGATCTGTTACGTTTTTAAAATTATTTATCAATAAGGCCTCAACAAATTTTAAAGCTAATAAAGTTTATATTTTTCTAAATTTAAAAATTCTCACTTAAGCTTAAAATTTGGGAAAAATATGAAATTCAAGTATTAAATATTTTCTCTCGAAAATTTATTTATTTTTAAATTTAAGAATGATTTTAAAATGTTTGATATCAATTTGAGAAATCATTATTTTTTTTTTTAATATTCACCCTGGCATAAAAATGTATGGAAGGAATGATTTCAATCTTAATTACATATGAATTAAATGAAACTTATTTGATATCAAACATTAAAATCATATTGTAAACCTTTGATTTAATGTTAACTTATTAAATAAACATTTTGGTGTGTCGTTCCCGAGTTGCAATGTCTCAAGGTTGTTATAAAGCTATTGCTTGTGAGAATCCCTATCCTACACCATTATAGATGTGTGTTAAACGAATTTTCGGGAGGGGTTCTTATATTATCATATATGGACCGATCCTTGTTAAACTTCATACTGCAAAGTATATACTTATATAAAACTTTTTATGTCAAATTTAATTAAAAAAGGTGCTTAAAGTGATTTTTTGGAGTTGATCTTATATGGAAACTATGCTTTATTATGGACCGAAATTCGAATTCTCGAAATTCGGCAAAACGATTTATAGTTACATAAATTTTAATTGTTTCAAATAAAATTATAAAATAAATTATTTATTATAATTTTTTCATGGTGATGATATTTTGGAATTGGTTCTATGTTATAAATTAGAGGCCGATCTTTGCGAAATTTGTTAGTATTTATATATGTTAAAATAATTTTCGGGAAGGGGCCTCATATGGAAGCTATGATCAATTGTGCACCCAACCTCTTGAAATTTGATAGTGTGTCTAAGGCCGATAAAAATCCTATCTACCTCGAATTTTATATTTGATATTCGAATTTGCATATTCAAGATAATCATGATCATTACAGCATATTTTCGGGAAACATTTGTACTGGTTTCAAACACTTCCTTTTCTATTGCTATTTTTAAATAATATTTAAAATTACAGCATAACTTTCGAAATCAAAATTTACATAACACTGATAGGACATTTTCAAAATTTTATAAAATTTAAACTTTTGAAAGTTAGACGACAAAGTGCGGCATTCATGTATGGAACTTATGCTCGTTGAAGTAATTTTCGGAAGGGGATGTGTATGGGAGCTTTGTTTAATTATAGACCAATCTTAATGAAATTTGGCACAAAGATTTTTACTTACATAAGTTTTATGTATGCTAAATTTCAATGAAATATTACTATACGAGTACTTAAGGCATTTATGATCGTTAATTCTTTATTTAGGAAGATCATTTGTACGGATGCTTGGTGAAAATGGACTGAAAATCACCAATTTCATTAAGTTTTGTCTCTGGTCGATAAATTGTATGTGTGCCAAATTTCATTCAATTATTTTTAAAATTGTCACCTGTAGTTTGACTACAAGGTTTACACAGTCAAATCGACTCAGAAACTGATTCTAAGCCGACTGGTTTACACTAAGGTGAGACTTAGACCAATATTTTTAGGTCCATAAACGCATAATACCCCATTCACCTGTAATGGTGCAGGGTATAATTATTAATTTAAAAATTTCAATGTACTTTTAAAAGGATATTCGAACATTCGAACTAAATGAAAAACTGAGTACGCAGTCCTATCTACCTTAGTATGTATATAATTTGGTTCATGTTTTGAAAAATGTTGTATTGTTTAATATATAAAAATAAGTCTAATTACATATTTATAATAAGTCAGCAATCATTTGAAATTTGAATAGAAAATAAAGTATAATTTGGGGGTGTTAAAATAAATGTTTAGAATTTATATTTTGAGTGAGATTTATTAACTTAAAAATTTAATTAATTGAACATAACTTGACAAAAGTATAGCTAAGTTTGTAGATAAACAAATCATTTAGTATTTATATTTTGAATGAAAATAGTATATTTAAAATTTGCGATTGTACAAAACTTTATATATTGTTATAAAAATATAAAATTAAGTTTAAATATTAATAACAAGCTCTAAAATTTCCTATATTGATCATTTAGCTATATATAGAACATAAAGCAGAAATTAAGAGTTTTTGAATAAATGTTTCGAATTTACGTTTTAAGAGAGATTTATTTACTTAAAAATTAAATTAATTGAACATAACTTGAAAAAGTATAAAACTAAGTTTGAATATAAATAAATCATTTACATATATATAGAAAATAAAGCATACCTTGGGGCTGTTTAAGTAAATGTTTAGTACTTCCGTTTTGAGTGAAATTTATTTGTTTAAACATTTTACGAATTGTTCAAAACTTGTAATAGTATAAAAATAACTTTAATTACGTATCAGTAACAAACTTTAGAATTTACTAAATTGTGTAGAATTGTATGTAACTAGAAAATATAGCATATTTTAAGGCTTCTTAAATAAATATTGATTTGTTATACTTTAAAAGCATATTATTTCCGAAAAAAAAGAATTACAAATTTTTTATAATTTTTTCAAATAAGTTTCAAAAGATTCAAACGATTTTAAATATTTAGAAAATACAAAAATCTTTCTCCTCTCTAAAAAAATATTACCTTTTCTGTAAAAATCTTATAATAATTAAGATTTTCTCAACAAATCCTTTCCATCACCACCATTTTAATTTAAGCGTTTATCAAACTCATTTTGTTTATTGCTCTGTTTTTTTTTTTTTTTTTATTGTCGACATTTCAAATATTTTAAGGAATTTAACAGCAGCTAACAAACGCCAAGTTGTAAAAGTATGTATTTCTGTTATCTTAGATGATATTAATTTTTCCTATTTCATAAAATTTACAATTCCATTATCAAACCAACACCACAAAATTTGGTCTTCAAATAGAGACTGCTGGTTGTTTTATAGTAAAACATGAGAAAGAGAATTTTAGGTGTAAGAAAGTTTTATGTAATTTAAAGATTTCCTACGACTGATAACGTAACAATTTTCTGGTTGGGAGGGTTGTACACACAATATATATACAAACAGATAAAACAAGGGTAAATTGTTGTTCATATAACTATGTAATATTAAAATACGTAAACATGATAACAGACAAATAAATTTGTAAAAATATTATATGTTTGCATAAGTAAACCTTGTTAAAAAATTTATTTAAATAATAATTACATTTTTATTATGTTGAAGTGATAATAAAAAAATAATAGCACATGAAATATAAAAAAAACATACGATTATTAATGAAAATGTAGCTTTAAAATAAGATAAAAAGTTTTTTTTTTTAATGACAGCGTTAAAATATGCTATGATTTAAGTTTTTTTTTTCAAAATTGCTTAAATTTGGTTTTGGAATTTATAAAATTTTATAAAATAATAAAAAACAATTGAGAAATAAGTTGGTCAAACCCGACAACACGGTACCCTACACCATTGTGTATGTGCATCAAAAATCGGAGAGGAGCTTTACATGCGAATCGTGGCAAATTGTGTTAAGCGTAGCATATATTTCTTCAAACATATGTATGAATTACAGTATATTATTATATTATATGGGAGCTATGGTCAATTATGGGCCTATCCTCATAAAATTTCTATTTCTATAACACTGATTTGTGTCAAATATTAACCTGATATTTGTATGGGATTTATACCTATTAAAGTGATTTTCTGAAGAGGGATTTATATGGGAGTATGGTAAATTATGAACCGATCTTCATGAAATTCGGTACATGAATTTATGCGTATATAACGAAGCTATATTTAAGGGATATAGTGGGTATAGGGTATAAGAAACATATTAAATATGTCAAAAAATTTAAAATAAAAAAAACTATTATTTTAGACTAATTTATTGTTTGCTAGAATAATACTTTTTTTTATGATAGTCATAATAAATGTTTTCTTTTTTTTATAGTCAAATAATGTTATAGCAAAACATTCCAAACTAATAATGCGCTAATAATATCTGTAGTATATAGGAAAGAACACAATTTTAAAAATATCCTATATTTTCCATTATATTAAAAAGTAAGTTAACAAATATATTCTCCAAAAGAAAATGCTTTAAAATGGTTAAGAAAGAAATTTCTGTAAAGAAAGAAATTTCGATTTTGTTTTTTGTCAAGCATTGGTCAAAAATTGTGAAATTTTTAATGAAATTTCAAATTCATCGGGCCTAAAATAAAATTCAATCAAGATTTCTCAAATTTAAAAATTGTTTTTAATAATCATGTTTTTATTGATTTAGAATTAAAGTGGTTCCCTCCCAATCAAAGTGTAGAGGCACTAATCTAGAAAATGTATAAAAAAGTATAAAACGCGCTCTAAAATATGCTATATTTTAAATTTTTAATGAGTATGAATATTGATATTTGGAACTATGAAACTATTTTATTTATCTATTCGTTTTTTTTTATTAAATAAAAGGAAATAAATTAATTTAAAACTTCATAAAAAATTCCAAAAATACGTGATTAATAAATTTTTGAAAATGATCTAAGAAAATAAGTATTAAAGAAGTTGGTATCCCTCAAATATGTTTTAGGTTTTATATATTTTAATAATGAAACAGAATATTGATATGTAGGAATATCAATTTTTCTTTTCGATTTGCTTTTTAAATAAAATATTTAATTTAAAAAATATTAAGTAATTACCAAAATCAAAATGTATTGAAGTAAATAAAATTCAAGAAATGTAGAGAGATGTTAGGCATCCTAATTTATGCTAGTTTTCATTTTTTTTATTTGAAAAATGAAACAAAATTGTAGTTATATTTTCGATTTTCTTTTTAAATATAAGAAAATTAGTTTATTTAAAATATATCGATTATTATCTAAAATAAATGATTAGTAATATATTATTATTTTTAAATTTAAATTTTGTAAACGCTTATAGCCCGAAGGGCGTAGGTTATTGAATTTTGATAAATAAATATCGATAAATAAAAATAAAAAGAAAACCAAAAATATGCTAAAATTTAATATTTTTGAATTAATCAGAACTATCACATATTAATTAAAATTAAACTTGAATTAAACTTAATTGAAATATAAATTTCAGTAATTCTGAAAACAATTGATTAAAAAACATTTCTAAAATAAACAGAATTCAGTAAAGTATTTAAAAAGTTTAGCTCCCCAGAATATCTTAATTTTTATATATTTTCTATGAGCCAGACTATTAATATTAGTATAAATAAAATTACATAGTTGGAAATATTAAAGATATTAATTAAAATTAAATTTTAATTAAAAATAAATAAAATCTGAAAAATAATTTTAGGCAAGCTGCCATGAAATATGTTTTAGTTTTTATATTTTGGAAAATAAGTAATAAAGTGCTAAGGCGTTTTGAAATATTCTATAGATATTTATTTTTAAATGAGCAAAAATATTAATATTTGGAAATATTAAAATTTTTTAAATTTATTTTTAACTAAAATTAATTATTATAATTATTAATTTAAAATAAGACTGAAAAATCTTAAAGCAACTTACGTATAGTATATACCTTTTGTTATTTCCTCTTAATTAATTATTTAAAGCGTAATTATTACTTATGTTTTCTTTTAAAAGTTATTAAAGTCTTTATACTCTAAATATCCTTCCAAATTAAGGGTGAGAGCTTGACTGCATTATCATTTTCTTTCTTAGTTTCGTGCTGTTTCATTTTTTTTCCACAACAAATATTTGATTTTTAATTAAAACTTGTTTCTTTCTAAAGTTATGGTTAAATGTAGGTTAATGACTTTTCAACATTGAATTTATTATTATGATGGTTAATGGAAACTCCAAAAATAAGAAGAAAAAAAGGAAATAATGGTATATTTAAAATCTTCTATTTAAATAGACTTTTTATATTAAGGATATTTTTTTATAACGTTTTATTATTATTATTAATTATTATTATTATTATCATTTCATTTTATAAGCAAATGTGAGAAAAACACAAACAGATCTATCTGGTATTTGCATAAAAGCTATTGGAAACGTATAATATTTATGGTATATTTTTAGGGGTTGATAAAATTCAATATGTTTGTTCAATAGATGTTTGTTTTCTGAGTGTTGAATGAGTTGTAAAATTTAAAATATTTAAGACGAAACTTTAATTTCTGTTTTTTACGAAAGTTTTAAAAAAACTTTAAATTTCAATAAAATCAGTTTTTATATATTTAAATTTTATATATGTGCAAAATAAGTCAAACAATCAATATCATGTGGCTTATTCCTTACTATCTTATTTTTAGTTTCTAATTTTTCAATATAAATTGAGTATTAACTTTATTGTGTCATATCCTTAGGGAAAATATTCCCAAGAATAATTTTCTTCTCTTAACAAAGTGAAAACAAGAAAACTTCGCTCCTTTCTTTAGAACGTTTTTTTAAAGCACAAGTTTGTAGTCATATTTTTTTAAAAAACAAGTAGGTCATTTAAATTTTTTCTCTTTGGGAACAAAAGAGTAACCTCTTTTTAATTTACCTAAGTTTTTGGTAGAATAATTTTAATTAATTTGTTTTAAATGTACAACTGACAGCTTTTTAAACAGCCTGTATGTCAAAAAACTTAACAAAAAGAAGAAAATAATTAAACTGTTAAATCTCTTAAGTTAATAAGAAATTTTTGAAAAGAAAACATAAGAAGTAAATAAAGAAATTTTATTAGAAAAAGGAACGTTAAAGAGAATAAACGAAAGATTTTCATTAAAGCATAATTGAGGGAAAAAAGTTCTATAAAATTCTAAATATTTACAAGAGTTTTCAAGGCATATTAGGCAAATATTTGTTAAAATAAAAGTAAGCAAAAATTTTTACAAAAAGCTTAAAAAGTCAAGGAGATTAATTTAAGCTTATTAGTAATTAATAAAGCAAATAAAAGTAAATAACCATTAAAGTATTTTCTCAAATATTTGCCTAATGTGATAATAAACCTAACACTTGGGAAAAATTGGTAAAATTATTTCTTTTTAAAAAATAGGTCATATCCATTAAATATTTTTCTTGGTTTTCCTCTTTATAGTTTTTTTTTTTCTATTATAATAGAATTTTGCTCTACAACCCCAGAGTCTGTACAATAAATTCTAGTTTTTCAAAATTATGGCAAAAACAAATATAATAAATATATAGTATACATATGTGTTTTTTGTTTGCTTTCTTAGCAAATACACAAATGTATGTAAGCATAAATGTACTTTTTCATATAATTTATTGCCTTTGTTTAGTTCTCTATTTTTATTGTGTCATTTTACAAAAAATGGAATTTGCCCTATATTGTGTGTTTAAAGTTTTGATAGAAAACAAATGGCAAAATGAAATTAGAAGAATAAAATTTTCAAAATGAATAAATAACCACAAAGTTATAGTGCAGTGAATAAAATGAAAGGTAATTGATTATTGACATTATTAGAAAAAATATATAAAAGAATTTCAAATAAAAAGATAAGCAAAATAATTGGTTTTGTTATAGAAAATATTAAATATAAAGCCTTAAAGTAGGCAAGGTGTTTTAATATTTAAAAAAAATATAATTTTTTAAGTCGACCTCAAAAAAAATCTGTGAAAATTAAAAGAAGAGTTTTAGATTTTTTTTGTTCACATAAATAATAAAAACTTTAAAAAGTTTTTCCAAAATTGCTAAACTTTTATTCTATTATAAAATTTATTTCATGTTTATTCTTAAAATCTCCGCTAACGTAATTCTGAAAGCTTTACTCTGTATTTTAGTGATGCTTGAAATTTAAAAAAATTAGATCTATTTTAGTTTGAAATAAGTTCAATAATAATCACGTAGTTTTTTAATATTGTTTATTTATTTATTTATTTTTTTGACAATTTTGGCTCTTTGTGGTACCCACTGTGTTTGTTATTGATTTAACGCAGAGAGTATTCTGTAAGCTTAAACTTTTCCTCTTCTTATTCACTAAGCTTTGTACAATTGAAATAAGTTTTACTTGATAATTTTATCCTAAAAAATCGTATATGTCTTTTTAATTTATTTCTTCAAAAGGCCAAACTTGACTTGTGGTAACACCCATAGTGCTTAAAAATGATACCAATGTGTAACATAATCTGATAGCTTAGCTCCTTGTTGTGAAGATCTTGCAAGCTTAAGAAACATTTTATTAAAATTATATTCTGATATTTTTAAAGAAATCATGAGATTCATTTCAATTTTGTTGAAGAAGTAATAAACTTTTGTTCGCTGTAGCTCCTACTATGTTTAGTAGTGATATCTTCATGAAGTAAAACTTAGTTTCTTGTATATTGATATTTCAAGTTTAAGAAAAATTTCGATAATATTATTTTGTAATATTTTTAAAGAAATCATAGTTTCATTATTTTTTGATTTGATTCCCTGCAATACCCACTGTATTGCCAAGTAATCTTGGTGCACTATGAAAACTTAGCTTAAAATCTATAGATATTACAAGTATAAGAAAAATGTCAACAATATTATTTTTGATAGTTTTCTTCTACTTAATTTTCCATTGTATGGCAAAGTGATCTTTTTTGTGAACAATTTTATGAAAACTTTGATCTTGATCTATAAATACTTTTAATTTTAAGAAAAATTTAAACGGTATTAATTATTAATATTTCTAAACAAATCATGAGTTTCGTTTAATTTTTGCCTAATTTTAGCAATTTTGATTACATATTAAACCCACTGTATTTAGGAATATTATGTCCAAAATAATATTCCGAGAGCCTATCTATTCTAATATTTATTTTTTGAAATTTATATTTATAGAAAAGATTTTTCTTGCATTATAGATATTTGATGTCAAGTAGTTTTTCTTTCCTCAAAGTTTTTACTTTGGTTCACTGAGCGGTGGCTGTGCTAAATCATTTTATCCCAACAAAAAATAATCTGAAAGCTTTTATCTTTTATCTTTTTATTTAGAACATTGTTATAAGAAATTTATAAGAAATTGTAGCTGTCACTGTATTTAAACTTGATATTTGTGGAATCAGTATAATGATTTTTAAAATCATAATCGTTCCTCTATTATTATAAGAATTTTTTTGTGCAAATAAGATAAGTTTTATTAACAATATTGTCATTAACAATGCGACTTTTTTAAATTCTTTTTGTAAAATGATCAACTTTGACCTAATATGGCAGCAGTGTTGCCAGATGAGGGGATATATATAATGTCGAATTAATTTTTATTTAGTGATGATATTGGATTGATTTTTAATTATAGAAAATATTAAATTATTATTTGTTGTTTATATGACATTTACACCAAATTAAAACTGATAGCTTTTGCCTTTATTCGTTTCTTTAATGAAAAACAATATTAATTTCGTTGGTTTTTCCTTGCAATTCAAAAACAAATTTCAGTAATTTTTTTTTTTTTTAGAAAACCAAATAAAATAATTATCTATGAAACAGTCTGTTTAACTCATTTCATAACATTAAGCTCTCATGGCTTTTGGTAAATTTTCAATTTATAGAAACATTTAATACACTTTCTTTTTATACGAAATTTTTGATAAATTTTCTGTTATTCAAAAATATGTTTAATAATTTTTTTTTTTATAGAAACATTTTGAAAAATTATATTTTTTACCAAAATTTCAATAAATGTTTTTATTATAGAAAATTTTTCATTAAATGTCCTTTTTTAGGAATTTTTGAAAATTTTCTTTTTATATGAAATTATTGATAAATTTTATTCATAAAAAATTTTCAATACATTTTCAATTAAAATAAAAGAAAAACTTAATTTTATATTAAAATATTTTGGGGACAAAATTAGGGATTTATATTTTAAAAGGACGATTTTTAGGGACATGAGGCAACATTTTTTTGGCAACACTGTATGACAGCCACTATATTTAAACGTAGTATCGGTAGGGAGAATATTTTAAAAACCTAAATACCCTGCTATTGATATATTAAGTTTATTTTAAATATTTCCCAACATAGATTTAGTTTTTAAAATTTTGGACTAGAAAAAAATTACTTAATTTAGTTTGATACCATTTACAAACACCCACTGGGCTTAAATATTTTGAAAACTTAAATTTTTCTTTTTCTTTTTTTTTAGCTGGGAATTTCTAGATAGAAAAATCTGAAGATTTAGTATGTTTTTAAATCAGTGGTACGAAACACATGTGCACATGTGCAGTTGCACTCTTAGTTTTTCACACCTATGTATATGCCCTTAGAAATTAACAAAATCACTCAGTCTCGCTTGAACTTTCTAACAATAAGGTGGTGCTATAGCATGATTTTCAAGAAGCACTGAAATAAATTTTTCAGAAGATATATTTTTTGTACTATTTTAAATAAATAATATTCATTTATAGTATCCTTTATAGAAAAATAAATTATTTCAGAGCAATATATCTTTTTCAAATTCAAATTATTAAATTATAAAGTTGAAAATTTTTTCTGTGTACGATATAAGAGCGGGAGAGTGATACAGAACATATACAAATACAAAATGTGAATAAAATGCGTTCTCAGAGCGCCGAGCACTGTTTTAAATCTCACTTAAATTAGGTTTAATATATTGAGCTGTAAGTAGAATAAAATGATAACATTTAGTATGACTAAGCATCAACTGTATTTAATACAGCCGCAGCACGAATACAGACACAGCACGAAGGCTAATGAAGCTAAACAACTGAGTACGAATTAAAAACAAAAAATCACTTTTGTTCTAACTCCCAACAAGGCAGATTCATGTTGCATGGTTTATATAACAAACACATTCGCAGCAAAGATCATAAAGAAACCAAATACACTAACAAATTTAAATTTTTACGTCATTTCTTTGTGCCTATCGTTAATTTAAACGTACTATCTCTAAGGACAATATTCCAAAGCTTAATAAACTTCCTTTTGATTTATTAAGCTTTGCTTTTTTTGGATAAAGTACATTCTCAAATACTTTTGAAGAAAAACTTTTAAACAGTTTTAAATTTCAAAAGAAATAAAAGAAAGCTCTTCTCGGAGCTGAAAAAGTTGACTTAAATTATCAGCAAAATTTTGACATGTTAGTAGTAAAAAAAAAAATACTAAATTTCGTATGACTTTATGCACTGTATTCAAGTGTGATATCTGAATTTACAATTTTCTGAAAGTATAACTTTTTTTAAGTATTTTTAAGACGATTTTAAAGCTTAAAAGTAGTGTTGCCAGGATTGAACTTTAAAAAAGGTAAAAAAGCTAAATGCCCCAAAAATAAGGCCAGAAAAAATTTAATATTTTATTAATTCAAAATTTTTTTCTCATTCTGATTAGTTTTTGATATATTTTATAAATAAAATATGGAACGGCTACCAGCAAAATTACCCAAATATATTTGGGTAAGAGAAATGATTCAATGTTTTGAGGTGATTTTTCGTGAGTTTTTAACTATATTGCCTTTTTAATTAGGCATATTCAAATCTTCTGGTGATCTTTCGCTTTTAGAATATTTCTTTAAATACATAGTTTCTTGCCTTTTAAAAAAGGCTAGAAGTTAAAATGAAAATTTTGAGGCTAAACGAAAAATAAAAAGGCTAGATTTAGCCTTAAAAAGGCTAAACTGGCAACACTGCTTAAAAACTCACTTAAACTGAATTTACTATTTTGGATTGTAAGCAGAAAAATTTGCATAAATTATTAAGACTTTATTTATAAATATTATGCTTTTTATTTTTACACTTTTTCATAATGTTAATATAATTTGTTATTTACTGAAAAATACTCAAAGTGTTTATAACATTTTGACCCCAAAACATTTTTATGATAGTCAATTTGAAACTCTATACATTTTATAGCCCAGACAAAACAACAACAAAAAAAATTTCTTTCAACAACTGAAATAATAATTTGGCATGAAAATAAGCATAAATAAATTTACACTATATATTGAAGTATTTTTATTTTTTCAATATATACTTTCTAATTTGCAAATGTTTGGTTGTTATATCTTTTATAACATTTCTATAAAATTTTTTTTTTGAAGACGATAATATTGTTTCTTGTAGGTTTGAAATCAAATTGCGTGAACCATGTATAACCAAACGAAATTTTAAAATAAAAAAAAGCAAAAACAAATAATAAAGGCAATAAACCTCAATTGTAAGGAAAACTTCTCATATTTTATTTTGGAGAAAAAGCGAAAAAATAATAAGAAAATAAAACAGAAAATATTTATTAGTAAAAGCAACATTAATTTTATGTAATTTTCGCACTAAAATTGTGGAGTTGTTTTATTTGTTTGGATTTTTTTTTAAGGAAAACATTGCAGATAAAGTTAAGTGAAAAAAAAAGAAAACAATTTTTAATTTCTGCACGAGTTAAATTTAAAAGAAAATTATATACGTTTGAAATGAAAATGAAAACAACAAAACTTCAGTTTTAAGTGGAAGTGAAGTGAAAAGTTTTTGCTAAAATTTTCTTTAGTAACTCCTATAAAACTGAAAGTGTTTTTCTTAAGTTTTTTTTATGAGTAAAAATTAAAAGAAAATATTTAAAGTGTTTTTTTTTAATGTTAACAAATTGTATTTATGTAATTTAACTTACTCTGGCATAATATTACAACTTTATATAAACTTACCTAAAAAGAAAGAAAATAGAGCAAAAAAAAATTAATTAAAATATTTATTAAATAAATTAATAAATTTCTTAAATATAAATTCTTATATAAATTTTAACACTTTTAGTAATATTTTTTAAAGGTCTCTTTAGATTGCCCTATTTTTATCAAAGTTTCTTTTAATTTGACGTCATTGTGAAAACAAAATGACGTGATTTTGTATAAGTATACACTGGCCTATACAATATTAAAACGTCATAAGTGTTTTAAGCCCACATATAAGATTTTATCAAATAATGGGTGAATGGATGAAAGACTGAATGAATGACAACACCTACGCCTTTAAGAACACAACATCAATGAATTTGTTAAACAACAAAATAAAACCATAAATATAGCATACCCTTAGGGTGGTAATGAAATAAACATTTGTTTCTAGCATACTTATATTCATTAAAGAGTTTTTATGGATTTTAATAAATTTATTGTTTATATGTAAGATTTTCTGTAGGTGTTAGGGAAAAACTACTAAGAAAATATCTTAAATTAAATTTTGATTTTGAAAAAAATTACAAAAATGGTAAAATGTTTGAAAATAATATAAACATGATGTTTAAATTGTTATTTAACTAAATTATTTGGTAATGAAACAAAAAATATATAAATACTTTTAATAAATTTTTATTGGTCAAATTTTCTATTTTAGATTTTGCATTTCAATTGCATTCATCTTAATTAAATAAATTAAATGATAATGATTATAATCAAAATATTTGAGTAAATATATAAAATTATTATAAACGTAGAAGAATACAGTGTAAAAGTTTTGTTGAACCCTCGGCAGAATGGAATCATCAGCACTCTTTATCGTCCCACCGTGGTGTTCTCTATCATCTATTTAACTTACCTAGTGTCCACATTAGGCAAATTTTTATCAAAACAAACGTCAAAGTCAGTGCGAATATATACAAGGTAACCTTAGTTAAACAGCAGATTATTATTTTGGTTGTTACAGTTGTCAAACTGCATATATAAAAAAACAATAAGGAATACGCCATATTGTTATTTTTGTGCAACTGTTGCCACCTTCCATAAATTCGCGTTAAGTTTGACGTTTGTCTTGATAAAAAATTTTCTAATGTAGACACTATGTTACAAGAAAACAAACAGAGGGAACAAATGCAATAATAACAACATTGTTCATTGCTACTTAATAAGTGGCTAAAAAATAACAAATCATACATTGCTGATTTACTACGAGCACCTAACTAGTAGCTTTAAGCATATAAATAATAATAATTGAAAAAGAAGAATACAAAATAATTGTAAAAAGCTTTATCGTAAACCATTCGTCTTATTTAATAACATATAGCGAAAAATAAGTTACAGATTCCATTTCCCAAAAAGTTTTAAGTTAAATAGATGATGTTTATAGAGAACGGTGGGACGCTGAAGAGTGCTGATGACAGTCGTGGTGGACTAGAAAATGCATTCCATTCTGCCGAGTGTCCAATAAAACTTTTAAAATATATATTTTTCTACAATTATTCAATAAACTTAAGCCGAAAATAAAAAAAATCTAAAAAACTATAAAAAAAGTGCAACAAAAAACTATAAAACATATTATACATTTGCTAAAACATATTTTAGGTGTTTAATTTAAATCAATAAATGTTTTTAATGCGCTCTTTAATCATAAATATATTGTTTGAAAAAGGGTTCCAAAATGATTCATCCATTTACTTTTTCAAAATGAGCTTCTAAAATATGTTATAATACGTACTCAAATTTTTAATAATTTACGCTTATGTAAATGTATAGTTAGGGGCTTATTTTTACATATAAATACATATAAACCTGCTTTATTTATATAAATTTAATTTATAAAAGCCTAAAAGTATGCTAACAAGTTTAGATATATAATTTTTTTACTGTTTGTGTATCAAAAATTTATATGGCCCAATAACCTCTATCTTCTCTCTGTTACAATCATTATTATTGTTGTTGTTCTTCTTCTTAGAATAACATCCAAGCGCGTAACATTTTCTAAAAATTTCATATTTATTATATATTTTTTGTTGTAGAGCATGAAATATTGTGCTGCTGGTACTTTTATTAAATATTTAAGTGTGTGTAAGTACATACTATAATATATTTGTGAGACTGTATTGTGTATTTCGTGAGCAGACATTGCTATTATGCTACAGTTCAACGTTTTTTGTTACCAGATCTAAATCTGTGTAAGTCTAACTGTATGTCCTTCTATATGTATTGTTATGTGTGTGTTTGAGTTTGAGTATAACAAATAAAAAAGGTTCAATGAGCCTTAAGGCTTAAACACAAACACACAGACATTTTAGTATTCCCAACATTGGTTCATTTGTTAGAAATTCAAATGTTAATGTTTTCTGTCAAGGATATTTTCTTGAAAATTTCATGTAAACATTTATAATAATTATGATAAAGAAAAAAAGCAACATAGACTGCTAAACAGCTAAAATGAATAAATTTGAAAATAATATTAGCTTATTTACAAATGATTTAATACATTTAACATCTATAAAATATTCAGATATGAGAAATATATAGAATAAAAAAAAAAAAAAATGTTAGATCAGAGAGGATTTAATAAAGATTATTCTGAATGAAATCTTTTAAATTTATGATTATTTCAAACGATTTCAATAATTTATGGATATTAAATCCTTTTAGAAAAATTACTTCGATACTAAGAAAATTGTTGGAAAAATCCAAAAATGTATATAAAAAGATTTTTCGTATATTTAGTCAAGACACAAACCCTTAATAGTTGAATTAATACACATATAATAAATATATGATTATTTTAAAAGATTTCATGTAAATTAAGCAAAAGTTTAAGAAATTGCTAAATTATTTATTTCATAAAAAAAATTAAATACTAAAGTGTGAAAAAAAATTGAGAAAACTATATAAAGATCTATTAGCTGAGACATAAACATTCTTATAAGTTTAAACTTTCCTTTTGCTAAATTAAAATTTAAAATAATTTTGAATTAAAACCGTGTAAATTAGAGTTCAAAAATTAATCGAAAGTTTTAAAGTTTGAGTCTCTAAAAAGACATAAGAATAAAGAAGCAAAATTAAACTTAATAAGAACAAAGAGAGCAGAGAATGGAGAACGCTTTGTTTCAGGGACTGGATTTCTTATTATTTGGACGAAAATCATCAAAGAAATATTTTTCTAATATTGTATTTTTATCAGTTTAAAGAAAATTGGGCAATAAACAATAAAAATTATATTTTTTTTATTATTTTTATCCTCAAAATACAGCTGTTTTTTCAGTAAGGTGGTTATCACCTTCGCAATAAATTGATGATATTATCTGAAAGAAATTAATACAAAACTATAAGTTTCAGTTACAATTTTTTCAACTGTCGAAAAATTGTTCAAAAATGAAAAAAAAAATATTCAAATTAATTTAGTGATATTTATTACATCTTTCAGAAGATTGTATAGCGGTATCTTATTTTATTCATCTAAATGATTATCTACTAATATTGCCCATTTTTCTTCCAGGCGTATTGATTTCTTATTGCTTGTTGTATCGCCTGCGACGCAATATCTCTCCCGATGTTAAAAACTTCCGCAATACGAATATGATTATTGTGGCAATAACATTTTTCTTCTAAGCAATACGAATTCGAATCTCTTTCGTATTATTTTGCTTTTAGGGAATAAAATAGTAGAAAATAATTTTTGAAACAAAAATAAAAGTATAAATAAAAAAAAAAAAAAAAAACAATCATTTGAAAATTTTTTCATAATGATATTTATTTTGAAATAATTTATTATTTTAAAATAAATTTATTATATAAAAATAACTTCTGAGAATATATGTCCGTCTGGATGTCTGTCCGTTTGTATGTTGAAATGGATTTTTTGAGGCCCACAGTCCAATAAATACATTTCTCTTTCAACGCATATAGTCTCGAAAATCTTGGTATTGAAATTCAGAGGAATCTGTTTAGGAATTACGGAGTTATAAACGATTTTCTAGAACAGCCTCAAAAATATTTTCTATTTCACATACAATAAAATATATACTGAAAAGTTGTGAGATTGATTCGAGGAAGTGTTCTAGAATACTGATCGTTTAGTTTTGTTTTTCCCAAAAAAATTAAATAATGAACATTATTAAAAAAATTTATTTGACAAGAATTTTTAGACACGTTTTGATGTGTTTTTTATAAAAAAGTATTATGTAAATTTGAGTTAAGTTTTAAGTTTTTTATATAAAAGTAAGTCCATTTTAAATTTGTAGAGGAGGATACAGGGGCATGTAAAATGAATTTTTCTCATTTTTATTTTGAGAACTGTGGCAACTCAATAGCTTTGAAGGAGATTAACATATTTTTTTTAAATGGCCATAACTTTTGTTTTATAAAAGATCTCAAAATAATTTTTTCTGACAGTAGATTTGCTAAAGCTTGTATTTTAAGATTCCATATAAAACTTTTGAAAATATTTTTATTAACACATTTTTTTTGTAAGAATTTTCTTTAATGAGGTGTGTCTGAAAAAGTCCATCTTTAATTCTATTTTTTATATTTTTTTTTGATAGGAAGCCTTATCGTAAAATCAATTTGAATTTTGTTTTAATGTGGGCATATTTTTTGTGAAAAAAATAAGTTTGACAAGTAAATCTGAGTACGTGAGATGTTTTTTTTTAAATATTTTCACTTAGCTGTAATTGCGTTTTAGGTTCTGAAAATTCTAAAATAGCTAAATCAAGTTTAAAATATCTAAATCTCAGATATCTTTATCGAAAAAAAAATTGTTGGTGGAAAACTGAAAAGGAATTTACAATTGTGCATATCTTTTCTTTATTCAGCTCTTCAACACCGATGGCCTGAGTGATCTTACTAAGTCTTATGTCCAATGATATTTAGGGGACTCCTTACGTTACTGGTTAACACCAGTTTAAAAATATGAAGTATATTTCCAGGTTAAAGTAAAAATTTTGGTAAGAAATAATTCCAATATATTTATATATTTATGAAATATAGATTTTGTGAAGGGAATAAAAGATTCGGCGCAGCCAAATATAACACTTCCACTTATTTTACTTAATAATGTATTTTCCTTGAACGCTTACTTTAAACTTCAAACTCAATTAAAAATTACTTGGTCAGTTTAATTAAAAACAACGTTTTGGGATACCATTGTTTAAAAAAAAACAACAACAAAAATCACTTAATTTTTTACAATGTTAACTTTAATTAAACTTTTGTTAAAACTAAAGTTAAACATTAACAAAAAACACAATTTGGTTAATTAACAAGGCTTTACAAAATAAGCCGCTACAAAATAAGCCGCTACAAAATAATAATAAAAAAAATTTTGAATGACTAATTTTTCAATTAAATTATGAAAACCTTAAACAAGTTCTTAAGTCATTACTATAGAAAAAATTTAAATAAAAGCCGCGCAACGAATGTCAATAACCAGTCCCTGGTTCCTGGTAAGTAAATCAGCATTTTTAGTAACATCAAAACAAATGATAAATAAATAAAATTTATGTAAATATTTATAAATTTTGCAAAGGTACAAAGTTTAATCACCTTAATTACAAAGAGAGAGAGAGAGAGAGAGAGAGAAGGAGAAAGAGAAAGTACCGTCTTAATTTTTGACATGAAAACTGTTAGCACAATTACTGAGTTAATAAGAAAATGAGAAAAAAATCATCGATAATTAATTTAATAACTGAAACCTTGATTTAAATTTTAACATATTTTTTTTTAAGTAAAAATAAATGTGTAAAAATTTAAGAGAAGAAGAAAGAGTAATTGTTATTATATATAGAACTTTTCTTTCTTAAATGGTTTAAAATAAGTATAAAATTTTGGGAATTGATTTTTAACTTTGAACATTTTTTAGAACAATAAACCAAGTATCTTATAAATATCTTATTCATAAATTATATTTATTAAAGCATTATAGACTAAAGAGTGGTGCGAAGTGCTTTCTGTCATTTTTGAAAAGTTATAAAATTACTAGTTCTTGCACCAGATAAAAAGAACTAGTGATAACCAATTAAAGTTGATTATCTATGTATATTTGACCCAAAAAAAAAATTAATGTTGGGTTTTTATCCACTTTGGAATAATTTATGATTTTGTCTCATATTCTCAGTTTTTAATTCAGCAACGTATAACCCATATACTACAATAACTGATCGCCATACATAGCCAAATAAATTAAGTACTTGACATTCTTTACCCTCATACAATTTTAGTTAGTTCTTGCTATATTAATTGGTACTAATTGACGGTAATATCTCTAAATAGCATCACTTAGTAATTATCCGAATTGCTCTAAATAACACAAAAACTTGGGTTATCATGCTCAGAATTATTTCTGTGCACCAGGTTTTACAATGTTTTAAAATTTATTGATCCATTATGTCCTATTTTTGTTATAACTTAAATGCGATTGTGACCAATATAATATTTTACTCACACATTATTTGGACTTATATTTGATTTTTTTTTACAAATGTTTTATTAAAACCTCTTCCTATGCCATAAGTTTCAACATTGTTTTTTAGTATATTACTTTCCCAACAAAAAATTTGCTTTCCTGGTAAGCTAGCAGGTATTATTGGAAAAAAGAAACTACTTATTTTTTGTCTGAATAACTAATTATTTTTGTTCCAGTTGTCCACAAATTCATGTAGTTATTTTTAGACTCTAGGGGTACTTAAAAATATGTACCTAAGCGAAAAAAAAAATACAAAACAATTTTGCCGTTAGTGAGACTCGAACCTGGACAAAAAATAACCATTCGTTTTTAATGACTAACGTCTTACTTAGTACACCATCTCACACTTAGTTTCCTAAGCGACAAAAACTCTTTTTAGTTTTAAATATCTTTTTAGACATTTTGTTATAAAAAACTAACAGCATCAGAATGTGGTTGAACAAACAACCTTCTGGATGTTAATCCAGCGCTCTAACCAACTCATCCACGTGATTGCAATATTACTGTGTTATTATACTATTGAGTACTTATTTATGTAATAAAGAGTAAGCAAATAATAATGACGCCTCATTACCAAGAAACTAATTTAATAAGTAGTTGCCTTACCGAAAACCAAAAAGTTTTTGCTGGGTTATTAAACATTAATAAGAAATTTTGTAATACGATAATAAAAAAATGACACAAATTTAATTTCACTAATGCATCACTGAATTCCAGTACACATAAAAATGTCATTTACATGGAAAAAGAGGAGGCAAATACCCAGCGGAAAAAAATAAGTTCTAAAGGACTTTTAAAATTTTCTAATCCAAACCACCTTATTTTACAAACACAAGGGCTTCTTGTCACATTAAAAAATCCTTACCTTCTCACTGTCAAAAGAAGCGATTAGGGAAGCACCTGCGTAATAATATTTAAACAGACTGGAATTATTACTTTTTTTCAGAATAAGACTAAGCGGAATTTTAACAGTATAAAAGGAAAACCTTGTATTGGATCTTTAAGATAAGGAAGCCGATGGTTGTGTTTAGGCTATTTCATATAAGTCAAAGTGGAATGTATTTTTCTTTTTTTAGAAAGGCATTAACAACGAAGGACTGTCATATTTTCCCTCTGGATAAATATAAAAGGAATGACCCATATACTTGTATGTTATTGTTTTAGTGACATTAAATAACACAAAGTTGTTTTACTTTTTCAACATATACATACATACATAGATACATACATATATGCAAACATACATACATATTTACATACATATAAAATATTTATTTATTGGACAATGACATGATATGGGAAATGTTTTTGTTTGGGATATTTTTTTCACATTAACTAATCGGCGGCAGTATTTGTTAACTCAGGCACGGTGGGTTTGAATGAAAAACGCAAATATATGTATACAAAACCTGAAAAATACTGAAACGATCGTGCAGCAAAATTATGCACTTATTTACATCGATTAAGGCTTTAACCATAAGATCAGCAAGGTCGAGCATTGTTAAGCCAAAGTTGGATACAGTTTTTTTGGGTGAAATAGTCAATGATCTTAATGTAGTACCTTTAGTGTTTTCAATTAACATTTTTTCTAAGAAAGTTAAAATCATTTGTTATAAGTTTAACAAGTTTTGTTGTAATCCAATAAAGAATTTTAAAGTTCTTTAAAAAATTAAATTTTAATATATTTTTAAAATTTTGTATTAGTCATACACAAATTCTGTTTAATACAGCGTCCTCTTTGTTTAACTTTATAAATATTTAAAGCAATATTTTTAATGGTTAACTTTTAATCTACAGACTAATCAAGTTTTATTTTAACAGTTAAAAAGTTTTATATTAGTAATCACTTCAGCTCCACTGTGCTCCTGCAACTTTGAAACTTCTCATATTGCCGCTTGTCATGTTAATGTAGTTAAATTACATATATACACACTTAAATTTTTCTTTTTTTTTAATTTAATTTTTAATGAGTTTTATTTGTTTTAATTTTATTTAAAAAAATTTTTTTAAACATGAACCAAAGAAAGAGAGAAAGAATTTAATGTTTTTATATAATTATTTAATAACAATTAAATTAGTTACGTTTTTATTTGTCGAAATTTGTTGTTGGGCCAGAGTCATTTAAAAAAAAAAAAAAAAATAATTTACAGTTTAAACAAATTTATACCTTATATAAACAAATTATACCTTATATAAATCAAATAAACTATTAATCTGATTGTAAATTAATAATGAAATTATAATGACAAACGAGAGATTTTTTGTGAATACTTTGTTTATATTGAGGAAAATAATTAATAATATTAGTTTAAAAATTTTTATGGCTTTTAACAAATAGGTTAAATTAATGCAAATTTTATTATTTGTTTAAAAAATTTTGTGATTAATTAATGTTTAATGAACAAATCATTGAATAGAAATGTTGAGAGAAACTTTTATAAGATGTAACAAGTGGGAATGTTACATTCGGCTTGGTCGAATCTATATACCCACCATATGAAACTTTTTAAAATTTCTCCTTATATGGGAAGTGGGCGTACCACGTCTATTTTTTGTTCGTTGACGTACAATCTTTTTTGTAAAAGATATCGGCCAAACAGTTTTCCTAGTATTTGGTTCATAACTTTCTTAATTATGATATGATATATGAGACAAATTTCGTCCTCCTAGTTTGTCCGTCCCAAGCCCTATCCTGATTCCAACAGACAGACAGACGGACGGACATCGTTAGATTAGAAAATCTAAGTCGTTAGATCGTTTTAAATTTTCACGAGTACCCAGAATATATATACTTTATGGGGCCTTAGATGATTATTTTGACATGTTACACACGGAATGACAAGCCCAATATACCCCCCTTCAAATATTAAAATTAAAAAAAAGCTTTAAAATGTTAAAAACTAAATATAGTTTGAAAGCTTTTGATCTGATCTATAAAAAAAATTTTATTAAAGAGAGAGAGAGATAGATTGAAGTTTTCAAAATATTATTTGCAGCACATTGCTGCATTTTGCAATACAGAAAAATCTGAAAATTTTAAATGAATATTATTTTTTTTAAATAACATATTTGTCCCTTATTACGTTTATGTGTACGATTATTGCAAATAAAAATAATTTGAAAATAAATAGTTTACTGTTTGTCCAAACTAACTTGGACACTCTAATTAAAAATTAAATTTTTAATTATTATATTAATAATAAATAAAGACCTAAATTTATTAATATAAGCAAGTGTAGCTAAGTAGTTGTAAGTCATATAATTGAAGTGCTACTGTAATTCTATTACAATATGGAAATACTAAAATTTACAGCATTAATTAAGCTATCGAAAACTTCGCGTTTTCCTAAAAAAACCGAAGTTGTGCCCAACTAAACTAAAATTTAAAGAGCCACTTACTTTTCAACCGTCGTGAAATCCACTACTTTCTACTATTTTATAAGCTTACCTGCAATAAAGAAAGGTTGTATACACAATTAAAAAAGAATATCTACTTTTTGTGATTGGCCCATCCCTGGAAATAAAGATTGGTCTCATTTGTTTATCCCATACTCTACCCCGCTACCACATCTATAAAGGAGACATAAAAATAATCAACAAACTATTTCACTGTTTATACGCAAATTGCACAAAAAAAAAAAAAAAAAAAAAAAAAAATATTTCCGGATGGGAAAAATACAACTATTATCATCGAATATTCTATGAACGTAAAAGGAAGTGGCAACGTTTATTTGCAATTAGTTTCATACAATCACGATTAGTTTTCTTGAGTTACTAACTTATAAATTAAATATTAATTCACCATTTATACGGCAAAATTTTCATATCGTATAAATGATATATGTGTGTTGAAATAAACTTTACAAATCAACTTTATAGTAGAGGGATATATTTATATATTGGGAAAGGTTATATATTGGGAAAGGTCTTGCTAGTTTTGCTATTGAAAATTAACAAAATCAGTCAATAAATAGCAGAGTTATGAGCAAAAACTGAAAGTCATATATATTTTTTTTTTTTTTTTGAAGACTTAAAATAACATATTTCGAATATTGTAAAATGTCTTAAGAAGCTAAAAATGTCAAAAAATAATTTTTTAAATGTAATTATAAATGTGTCCTCTATTTATAGACAACACATAAAACTCTCCTAATTAATAGTCAAATTTCCAAAAAAGAAAAAAAAAAAATAAATAATCCTTCAACCAAATTCTAACAAATACCCAAAAATGAAGAAAAAAAAATAACAATAATAACTAAAGGCGTGGGCCAACAAATAACTACCCAACATTTGTGCCATTATCCTACTTGTACTCGTATTATGGTGTAATTTTTATTGTCTTTTCTTCTCGTTTTTGTTTTCTGTTTCTTTTCTACATTTAAGGTTCTATAACCGTTATAGGTACTGGAAAAGGAACAACAAAAACATTAAATGACCTACAATGTCTAGACATATTTAACAATTTTACATACATAAATAATGTGTTCAAACAAAAGTTTCATTTAGTTTCATATTTATTTTGGGTTTTTTTCGAGGGATATTCCGAGCAGAAGTTTTGGTTAAGATGTTTGGGTTGCTTGCTTTACTTTCATGTATTAATAATAAAATTTTCTTTTCATTTTGATTATTTTTTTACGGTTTTAGTCTGTTATTTTTTTTTATATAATAAAGCAGAGTTTAGATATATTTTTGCCATATTGTGTGCGCAGAATGTTAAACATTTTGTAGGTTGAGTGTTACTAAAACCCATACATATAATTTTGCTATACTTTCTCATGGGGGTTTTCGTAATTTAAGTTTACTCAACTTGTTTTCAGCATTTGTGTCAGGTGCGGATCCAGTCAAAGCATTTGTGGGGGATTTTTTTTTTGTTTTGAAAAATTCGAAATTATGTACACCAATTTAATGGCTAAAATTTTAAATTGATAACTTTTGAACTATATTTATTTTTTTTGTCACCAAAAAACGTGCTATTTCGCTTCACTTAAAGTTTTTTAAAATACAAACAAAAATTTTTATTAATCTATTGTTCGTAAATTTCAAGGGAATATTGAATATGTGTATTTTTATTTAATTGTTATCCTCTAAAGCTTTTCAAACAAATAAATGCATTTCAATGAAATTAATTAAAATTAATGACCAAAAAAAGATTGAGCTATGTAGGTTTTGATACTTAGAATATCAATTTTACTTAAATAAATCTAATTATATTCTTTAATATCAAGAACTTACTGATGAAAAAATTTGGAATTAATCTGATAAAGGAAACCGTACTGAAAATCGCGTTACAAACTATATATATATATATATAGTTTGTAACGCATAGAAAAAGTTATGCAACACCTAACTTAAAGAGTACCAATCACTTTTTACATCGTTCTAACGACGTCCGTCCGTCCGTCCGTCTGGCTGCACAAAGTATGCAATTTTAAAGATAATTCAATGAAATTTGGTACGTGGAACTTTTATGATATAAAGACGAACCTATTGAAATTGGTTATGATCGGTTCATTATTTCACCTAGACCCCTTAAAAATGACACTCCGGAATAGATTTTAAACACTCAAAAATACCTTAAAAATAAGAATATTTTAATGAAACTAATTGCAAAGAAGTTCTATACAAGTATCAATCCTTGTACCAAATTTTATGAAGATCGGTCCACACCCTTATAGACCCTCTTCCGATAATTACTTTAACGTGCATAAATGCCATAAGAATGTTAGTATCAAGTTAATATTCTGCACAGATAAGTCTTATGCAAGTAGAAACAATATTGCCAAATTTTATGAGAATCGATCCATAATTTACCATACCTTCCATATAAAGCAGGAATCCAGGAATCGCCCTATAGTGCGTAAAATTATCTAGACGTTAGTATCAACGCATTATTCTGTATTTGTATATTTTATATTACATTAAGTAAAATTGGCCACAGATGTTATATGAGTCCTCTTTCCGAATTATTATGCTCGTACACAATGGTGTAGGGTATCATATAGTTGGTCTTGAACGACTATATCTTTCTTTCTCATTATTGTTTGATTTCAGTTAATAATAGCTTTGCCCCATTACTTTTCATTACTTGTAAAAAGTAAGAAATTGTAAGAAAAACAGCTAAATTGTCAAACGTGAAAAACTAAAATATTTTCAAAAGTTCGAAATACCCTGCAAAAAAAAGCAACGTTTTGATGATAGTTGGTGGACTAAGAATGGTCTAGTTAACTAAATTTAAACTTATTTAAACTTTATTTAAATCTTTTATATTTACATACATTTATTTTACAAATAGGAAATAATTTATTAATTTTTTTTAATTAAATTTGCTTTTCTATTTCAAAATAACACTAAAGATATCAAGTTTTAAATGTTATTTGCTTTACCTTAAAATGAGACGTTTAAGTGCTTAAAAAATTATTTAAAATTTTCAAAATTTTATTTGAAACATACTTGGGACAAAAATAAAAACGTACAAAAAAATTAGGTAAATCATTCCATATTAAGAAAATAAATCTTTTTATACTTACAAAAAAAGTCTTTAAAAAATATTACATCGTTGCATAGCCTATTGTACAGAAAAAAGTCACCAATCACCAAATATATTAGTAAATAATTCATTCAATTAAAAACTCTTTTAAATTTGCATCTCTCACCAAAATGTTTATACCAATTACTAAAAACTGTAAAAAATGAAAAACAGAAAAATTTTTCCAATTAAAATATTTATCAAAACAATCAAGTAGATGATTGAATGAATTAAAAGTTTAAGTGAGAAATAAATATTTACTTAAAAAAAAAAGAAAAAAAATATTTTTATTTTATATTTACTTGAATATATATTAAATTTAGATGCAAAATATGTTAATTGAAAAAATATACGGTAATAATTTTATCTGTGCGTAGAAAAATTTATAATAAATTGCATTAGAACTTAAAAATTTTCACTTTTTTTATATGTCGTTAAAAAATTTTCTATCAATATTTCACAAAACATATACAAATGTATATGGATAACAAGCTTGATTCTTTTACTTTCCAAAAAATTAAAAAAAAGAAATTAACAAAACAATTATAGAATTTAACTAGTAACTTACAAAAGAAAAACTGCTTTTTTGAGCATAATTCAAAATGTTTAATGATTTTTAGTTACAAAATTAGGCATATTTTCATAAACCATTTTTAGACAATAAAATTATCTTAAAATACGCAAAATTTTCTTTATGTATTAAATTATACTAATGTCTAGGATAAATATTATATTATATATGAAAAAATTTGGGGAAAACTTGTTGTTTGTTGTTGTGTTATTACTTAAGCGATTTTTTTAAAAAGTTTTGGATGGACTTTGATTTATAAAATAAAAAAGTATTTTTCATTAACTGATAAAACTAGTACTTAGATTAATTATTTATTATTGAAAAATGTATTTTTAATTGTATGGTCCATAAAATTTGAGATTAAATTTAAAGAAATTTGGAAATTTAGGATTATGGAAACCCAGAAAAAATAAATGAAACTAAAAATTATTTATTAATAGAAGAATTTAACATTTAAAAAAAAAGTAAAATAAAAATTTTTAAAAATGTGTATTTCCGAAATTTTTTTATTAAACAAGTGCCAATTTTGAAAACCTATTGATTTACTTAAAAATTTGGATAGACAATGTTGAAGATAAATTCATCATTCCTGTTTCTATTTATGACAAAGTAATTTTTTCCAAAATAACTTTTATTTTTTTCCTTTTCCTATTATAAATTTTTCGTTATGTTTATTTTTCCTTAGTCGAAAAATTGATTTTGAGGGGGCGAGGCGAATTTCCTTACTCTCTCCCCCTGTGGATCCGCGTCTGATATGGGTTATATATATTTTTTTTTTTTTTTTTGAAATACTTAAGCTACTTAAAAGGGACTGGGCTATTTTTTAGAGGCCATCAACTTTGACTCTTTGGTTGGTTAAAACATTTATTAAGAGTTCAAGTTTATGTTACCGTATAGGTAGGTATTAAATACGTTTTCAGTGTTAAAGTATGTGACTCAGCAAATGTGTAACTAATAATGTTTAAATTTGGGATATCTTAATACTTATACAATGTACATATATATGTATATTTATGTATATATATGTGTATTACATAAGTTCTTGGCCCATATATATAGAAAGTTGGTACAACAGTCTTTTATGGAACCAAGCCCTTCTAATGTCTGACTCCTTTGAAACATTGCTTTTTTGTCTCTTCTGAAAACATTTAGATTTTGAGGTCGATATAGAGATGTTGTTAAGAAGATAGAATTATTTAGCATTTAATCGTCCTAAATACAAAATATTTTGCTACATAGCTATTAAACCCAATGCGATGAGATAAATACTTTGTTTATCTGTCAGTTAACGATTGGTTACTGGAGGCACGGTATTAAATGCTATCTGAAGAAATGCATAAATTCTTTAGATTTTAGTAGTCTAGCGAAAATTTTTAGTTCTGTAAATACAATACGACTTATGCTTTAGCTTTTAGATCAGTTTAGCTGATTACAAAAATTTCAAACCATCATAATTTCAAAAATCAAGAGGTAAAAAGTCTTTCAAAGGTATTTTAATCAAGAAAAAAAAAAAAAAAAAATAAAATAAAAAAAAAATGTTAATTTTATTCTATTTATCAGACTACAAACATTTTATTCTTAAATAAAGTTCCTAAAGATCAAAGATGATATGATTTTATAATTTATTTATAAATCTAATTAAGTTTATTTGTAACCAAATTCCTTAATATAAGAACTCTAAAGATCTATAAAATTCCTTTTTCATTAAACATATTTGAATAAAGCAATTTTGAACTCAATCTAAACTTGCTACAGCGTTTAGTTCCTTTAAACAAACTTTAGCAAATGAATAAATGAATGTGTCATTAAGTCAATGATTCATTAACTAAATTAAATGATAATTAAATGAAAATTTAACACTAAGCTGTAATAAAATAAAATAAAAAATTAAAAACCAGACTGCAATCAAACACGACAACGACAACGACAAGTGGTTATTGGCATAAAAGTGCAATGACTTGTTTTTGTTATAAAAAAATAAAAAGTAATTCATTTTAAAAGTTTTAGACTAAATAAATAAAAATTCTATGTAAATAAAAAAACAGATCAATGACTCTTTAAATAAAACAAAAAATATTAAAAGAAATTTAACAATTAAATACAAATAGACAAGATTTAAATTTAAAATCTAAACAATTTTTTCAATTATAAAAACGACCTTGATGTTAATAACCTTAATTTTAAAAACATATGTACTTTGAAGTATTTTCATACCCTACATTTTTTCTCATGTTGTAACGCATAGAAAAAAATCTTCGGACCCCACCTTAAAGTATATCGTTCGGCTTAAAATCACTTTCTAAATTGATTTAATGATGCCCGTCCGTCTGGTTGGCTGGCTGGCATGTAAAACTTGTGTGTTATCTCTCTCTTTTTTAGCTAATTGTTTACTTTTTTACCATGACGGAAATTTGGTATGTAATTATTCAAGGTAAATAACATATAAAAAATTTCAAAACCAACTAACTGCGTTAACAGTAGCAGCCGTAGTGAATGATTG